>JACEFO010001926.1:1200000-1514662 GCA_015342445.1 Digitaria exilis
GCGCAGCGCTGGGCCCCTACCTGGCGCGCCAACTGTCGGTGCCTGATTTGGTCGCACTGGCACCAACAAGTGATTGCGGTGTTAAACCACTCGTTTCCCTGATAGCGAGAGTGAGAGACGGGGATTTATCCTCGTTCCGGCCACGAGGCCGTACGTCCAGCAGTGGTGCGATGCACCGGTTTACGTGTTGCTCGTAATAGGGGTTTACAAGCAAGGTGGGAGAAGGAGATGAGCTCCTAAGTCCCTGGCTATGTGGTGTGCGTTCGGGTGTGTATGAACTTGTGCGTTGCCCGTTGTCTGTGTGTGAAAACTTGTCGTGGTTGTGTTGCTGTCCCCTTGCCCTTTGCATGGGCTTTCCTTCCCCTTTTATAGACCAAAGGGGGAGGGTGCGAGTACATGTGTTCGTGGTGTTCGTTGCTGAGTGCACTGTTGTGTCCATGCCGCGCACTGTGCGAGCGGGAATCGTGCCTTCCAACTCCGGCTGACGACATGGCAGTGGCTGACGTGATGTCCTTCCTCTGGTGACGGTTCATGGCGTCGAGGGTAGGTAGCTCGTGTACGGCGTCCAGTTCGAGCCTCCTTGGCCTCCTTCGAGGTTGTCTTCGAGGGTGGCGGCGTCCCCGAGGCGAGCGAAGTCAAAGGAGTGGTTGGCACAGTGCTGCTGGCAGGTTAGGTTCGGCCGTGCAGCGTGCCGCTCAGAAGTCCACTGTTGCGAGTGGATTTGACCGATGTCTTCTCCGGGGCGTGGATGGTTGCGTGGCGCAGTGATCCCCTGCCTTTTGACCGCAGAGGAGCGTCATGATGACTTGGACTGACGGGTCGCAGAGTCTCGGGCGTCATTCCCGGTGTGGCTGACTCGAGCTCGGTCTGCAGGCTCGAGCCTGGCGAACCTCGAACGAGACAGAAATCACCCGCTCGAGGGTGGAAGTCTCCCTCGAGGCTGCTGAGCCTCGAACGAGACGGAAATCCTTGCTCGAGGGTGGTCGTCCACCTCGAGCTGGATGGGTGCCGAGGAGCTGTCGCGATGGCAGGCCTTTGTTAGGCCGTAGAGCCAGGCCAATGTCGTCGTGGGCCTCGTTGCCAAGTAGTTTTTGGGCCCCAGTTAGGGTACCCCTTTTGTAGGTGCCCGACACTGACAGTCAGGCCCGCCCCGGGATACGTAACGGCGTAGGCCGCGTCAACCGCACAACCGCTTTAACTACGCCGTAATGTTCGAGGAGTCTGGCGCGGCAGACGTACGGTCGTGTCGAAACCACGAAATTTTCGTTGTGGTCGTCATGACCTGCGCAGAACAAGGAAGGGCGCATTCAAGGCGCCCACCCTCGAAGGAAAGGCCTCGAAGCTCGAAGGCTCGAGGAAGCCCCTTCGAGGGACAGAGGTCTCGAAAGCCTCGTTACCCCGCGCGGAGCAACGCTCGAGGCTTCCTCCTCGAAGTGAAGAAGCCATCGTGCTACTGATCAGGGGTTCGAACCTTGGACCTCCGGAGGGTTTCGACAAGGGCCCCAGATCAACCGAGTCAGGGATAATCGACGGTACCCCTTTTGTAGGTGCCCGACAGTAGCCCCCGAGCCTTCGCAGGAATGAGGTTCAATCCTGCGAAGGTTGGTGTTCGTCGAGGCTTTCGAGGCCTTTGTTCCTTCGCGGGTTCTGAGATTCCGCGGGGGCGCGCTAGCGCACCCGCGGGTGTAGCCCCCGAGGCCTTGGGAGAGTAGTTGACACTCTCTCAAGGTCTTAATTTGACATGCAGAGCATTCGCTGCTTTCTCAGGTGTGGGTTCGTCCACTATGCTTGAGGTAGGGGAAATTTCGAGCTTTCTTCGTGCCTCGTGCTCCCTGTTTGAGAGAGCTGAGGAGGTGGCGACCCATGCTTCCCACAGTGGGATCGAGCCATGGATGCCTGGTTGAGCTGGTAACGGGTGGTTCGAGCGGACGTCCATGCCCCGTTCGATAAGGGTAGGCTCGTGGTCATAGGATACGCCCGTAAAAGCTTTTCGCAAAAGTATGCTAGATGGGACTCGACCTCATTCGATAGAGGTCGAGGGCTCGACGCTTCCCCTCGAGGGGTCCCTCGATCTAGGCACTTTGCCTGGCCTCGAACATAATCGATTGGTTTCCTCGAGCGTTCGAGCTTCGAGGGTACCGTCGATTATCCCTGACTCGGTTGATCTGGGGCCCTTGTCGAAACCCTTCGAAGGTCCAAGGTTCGAACCCCTGATCAGTAGCACGATGGCTTCTTCACTTCGAGGAGGAAGCCTCGAGCGTCGCTCCGCGGGGGTAACGAGGCTTTCGAGACCTCTGCCCTTCGAAGGGGCTTCCTCGAGCCTTCGAGCTTCGAGGTCTTTCCTTCGAGAGCGGATGCCTTGAATGCGCCCTTCCTCGTTCTGCGCGGGTCATGATGACCAGCAACGAAAATTTCGTGGTTTCGTGGGGGGAGTGGGCGCGTCTTTTCAGGCAAGGCGTGCAGGCGCAGTTCGACACGACCGCACGTCCGCCGCGCCAGACTCCTCGAAAATTACGGCGCAATCAAACGGTAGTGCGGTTGACGCGGACCGCGCCGTTACGTTTCCGGGGCGGGCCTGGCTGTTAGCCTAGGGGGCTGTCGTGTCAAGGCTGGCGTCCTGCCGCGCCAGGCTCCACGGGGGGAGTATAAATAGCACGGCAGCGCCCATGCCAAGGGTACGTCTCCCTTAGCCTTTGCCTTCAGACTTTTGCCTTAGCCTTTGCCTTCATCTTCTTCCTTCGCCTAAGCTCCTCCTCGCCGCCATGGCCCAGTTCGTCGACCCTGCGCCGTGGAAGCCATCCAACGCCACCAAGACCTGCCTAGATAGTCTCGTGGAGGTCGGAGTGCTGCCGCCCAACGTCGACGGCGAGCCTCCCGTTTGGATCTCGCCGGGGGCCGCTACGGAGCCCGACCCGCCGGCGGGTTACGTCGTCAGCCTCGTTCGTTTCCACGAGCGGGGCTTCGGCGTTCCGGTGGGAAGATTCATGCGGGCGTTGTGCTTCCACTACAAGGTGGAACTGCACAACTTCTCGCCCAATGCGATCTCGCAGGCGGCGGTGTTCGTCGCCGTCTGCGAGGGTTACCAGGGCATCGAGGCTCACTGGGATCTTTGGCGCCACCTATTCTTCGGCGAGCTCTTCTCGGAGGGCGTCTCCAAGGGGGTCCGTCGCCCCGCTTACGCTGGTGGCCTTGTGCTCCAAGTCCGGAGGAGCCGCAAGGATCTTTACATCCCTTGTTCCATGATTTCCAACAACCAAGATTGGGACAAGGGGTGGTTTTATCTTCGCAACGACGGAGGACGTCTGCCGCCTTACACCGGCAAGCTGCTGACGAAGAAGCAAGACTACTGGTCCTTCGGGGTGTCGCCGCCGGAGCAGAAGGACAAACTCGCTCCGTTGGTCGAGGCGCTCCAGCGTCTTTCGAGGCACGGCCTCACCGCCGGTGGGGTCATCGCGAACTTCCACCGGCGGCGGGTGCTTCCCCTCATGTAGAGGAGGCTCCCGCTGTTCAAGATGACCCCCGGCGCCGACGTTACTGGCACGGCGATGGCGGCGGAGCCATTGCCTGTCGCCACCGCCGTTCAACGGGCGCGGCGCGCTGTCGACAAGCTGCCGGACGACCCGTGGGCGGTGCCAATGCGGCCCGAGGACGGGCACCTTAGCTTTGTAAGTTACTTTCGTCCCTCGTTTTTGCTTTTTGTTTCGTCTTCGTGTTTTTGATCTTGTGAATGATGTTTCGCAGGGCTTATCCCGCAGCCAGTACTCCAAGCCCCCTGTCCCCGAGGACAAGGCCGTTAACCGCGCCCTCGCCGAGAAGGCGAAAGAGGCCAAGGTCCGGAGGGAGGCTCGGCGGAAGCGGAAAGATCGGAAGATGAAGAAGCACCTAGCGGAGAATCGCGAGCGGGAGGAGCAGGGGCTCCCGCCACTCCCGACGCCAGAGTCTTCTCCTGATCCCGATGGATCCGAGGAAGATGGCGGGGCGCGGAGCCCATCTCCTTTCGAGCTTCCCATCTCGTCGCCGGCTTCCCCCGGTGGGGCCGCCCCTGTCGCCGCGTCTGGGGGCGGTGGCGGAGAGGTCGTCGACCTCGGAACTCCGCCGTCGACCGTGGTGCCTGCTTCCGGGGGCCCGTCGGGGGCAGCAGCGGCCGTTCCCGAGGGACCCCGGGATCGAGGTGAGGCACTCGAGCGGCCGGGCGCCGAGGAGGCTCCACCTCGCGGGCCGGAAGTGGTGGTCTCCCAAGCCGACGCCGTCAACCCCGCGGTAGGCGAGGAGGCCTCGATGTTGACCCCTCAAGGGAGGCCCACGCCTCCACGGGAGGCGAGGCCTCGAGGGTGGCTCCTCAAGGGGAAGCCGTCGCATCCACGGGAGGCGAAGTCCCAGGGATGGCTCCTCAAGGGGAGGCCAGCGCATCCGCGGGAGGTGAGGTCCCGGGGGTGGCTCCCGTCTCAACCTCGAGGCCGAAACGGAAGCTCCCCATCGTGCGGTAAGTTTTCTTCGTTGCTCGCTTGTCGTTGATAGTTTGCTTTTGTCTCTGACCGTAATAAGCACAAAAGATGTACTCATATTCAGCGTACCTGTCCTTGCAATCAAATAGATTGGCCCAAGGGCCCCATATTCTAGGAGCCCAAGTTATGCTATTGAAAATTCGTTCCTCTTGCAGTTCCGGTTTGACCATTCCGTTCCCTTTTTCAAACTCCACTTCTTTTCATATAGCAATCCCTAATCAAAGAGAGAACAATATCCATTTCAAAACATTTCTAACGGATTCCTTGGTTCGGACCGACGAAGTAATGGCACTCGATTATTATCAACCCGAGTGCAATCTTTTTCTATCGGTAAGGATTGCACCAGAGCACCTTCTACTTCTAATAGGCCATGAACTATAGATAGAGAAGAATTATTCTGAGCGAGTCCATAAGAAGCGACCCACTTTTTCATAGGTTCCGGGGGAAGACCGAAGATCTTGCGCGACCGGTCCGCCAGAAAAACTCAAAAGAGAAAGAAGTCTCGTTAATCTCTTCATGCTCGTTCCAAGTTCGAAGTACCGTTTGGCCAAAGAAAAAGCCGCTTCCTGACACGATTGCCTCTTTATATAGATAGATATAGGATCTATGGGGTTATTACTTAGAAGTCTATTTTGTACCAGATCCCCTCCTATCTAATAGAAAAGGGTCCCATGATATGATCCCGAGCCGGTCTTATCTTGGCTCGCAAACCCCAAGTTTGTCTATGAAGAGCTAATCTAATTGTATTAGTTTCTATAATGGATTTCTTATGTGGAATACTAATGGATAGGGCCTCGTTGCTAAGTGCTACAAGATCTAGTGCACTGGAACTCGTGGTTATGGACCCGAATCCTTTAGTATGGAACATTGTCTTTTCCAAGTAAAAACCCCTAGTATATGAAAGAATGAAAAGGTGCTTTCGTTCTTGTGGAATAAGAAGCCATCGTACCTTAATGAAAGGAAAATAGGAATTTTTCGTTAGGTATTTGACCAAATAGGATCGTCCAGTTCCTATAGAACCTATCACTAAAATACCCGATAGGGCTAAGCGGAACGAAAAGGGTTTTCCATGAGATGGTAAATGAAAACGATTAGCCCCACACGAGGTTTGGGAATAAGTGATTGTCTGATAATGAGCAAGGAATATACGTCTTTCTGCTAAAGAGGATCTATTAAACTCATAATTCATTAGATCCTTGTTAGCAATGTCAACTAGGTATCATAAGTAAACGGATCCCGGTTGTTCAATCCTTTGATAACCAAGGTCATTCTTTGCTAAAGAGAAATGATCACTATGGGTCAGACTCAATAGAATTGGATCCATTCCAAATAGCGAGAATTAGGATTCTTGATCCCTCTCAATCTCTCTTTCAATTCGAGGATCCAGAGAGGTGTTTTCATAGTCATCTCCGAATATTTGCCATCTCCGAATATTTTCGATTTCTTTTTTCTATGATATGTCTTTCTATATGAAAATTGGTTATTTACGATGTACGATGATCCCTGTTAAGCATCCATGGCTGAATGGTTAAAGCGCCCAACTCATAATTGGTATATTTGCGGGTTCAATTCCTGCTGGATGCACGCAAACGGGAACGTTCCATGAGTCTATTGGAACTGGCTCTTCTATCTATGGAATCTCATCCATCATCCATACATAACGAATTGGTATGGTATATTCATACCATAACATAAGAACAATAAGAACTCGAATTCTTATCGATACTGGAACTCAGAGCATAGGAGGGAAAGTCGATTTATGGATGGAATCAAATACGCAGTATTTACAAAAAAGAGTCTTCGTTTATTGGGAAAGAATCAATATACTTCTAATGTCGAATCGGGATTCACTAAGACAGAAATAAAGCATTGGGTCGAACTCTTCTTTGGTGTTAAGGTAGTAGCTGTGAATAGCCATCGACTACCCGGAAAGGGTAGAAGAATGGGACCTATTCTGGGACATACAATGCATTATAGACGTATGATCATTACCCTTCAACTGGGTTATTCTATTCCACTTCTAGATAGAGAAACGAACTAAAGGAGAATACTTAATAATACGGCGAAACATTTATACAAAACACCTATCCCGAGCACACGCAAGGGAACCGTAGACAGGCAAGTGAAATCCAATCCACGAAATAAATTGATCCATGGACGGCACCGTTGTGGTAAAGGTCGTAATGCCAGAGGAATCATTACCGCAAGGCATAGAGGGGGAGGCCATAAGCGCCTATACCGTAAAATCGATTTTCGACGGAATCAAAAAGACATATCTGGTAGAATCGTAACCATAGAATACGACCCTAATCGAAATGCATACATTTGTCTCATACACTATGGGGATGGTGAGAAGAGATATATTTTACATCCCAGAGGGGCTATAATTGGAGATACTATTGTTTCTGGTACAAAAGTTCCTATATCAATGGGAAATGCCCTACCTTTGAGTGCGGTTTGAACTATTGATTTACGTAATTGGAAGTAACCAATTAGGTTTACGACGAAACCTAGAAATCGATCACTGATCCAATTTGACTACCTCTACGGGATAGACCTCAACAGAAAACTGTTGAGTAACGGCAGCAAGTGATTGAGTTCAGTAGTTCCTCATAGAAAATTATTGACTCTAGAGATATGGTAATATGGAGAAGACAAAATTGTTTGAAGCACGCACAGAACCGGAAGCGTTCCTTGTTTCAAAGAGAGGAGGACGGGTTATTCACATTTAATTTGATGGTCAGAGGCGAATTGAAAGCTAAGCAGTGGTAATTAAGACCCCCGGGTGAAAATAGGGATGTCTCCTACGTTACCCATAATATGTGGAAGTATCAACGTAATTTCATAGAGTCATTCGATCTGAATGCTACATGAAGAACATAAGCCAGATGACGGAACGCGGAGACCTAGGATGTAGAAGATCATAACATGAGCGATTCGGCAGATTTGGATTCCTTTTCTATATATCCACTCACGTGGTACTTCATCATACGATTCATATAAGATCCATCTGTCTAGAGATCGTCATATACATCTAGAAAGCCGTATGCTTTGGAAGAAGCTTGTACAGTTTGGGAAGGGGTTTTTTGAGAAAAAATAAGAATCTACTTCAACCGATATGCCCTTAAGCACGGCCATACATAACATAGAAATCACACGTGGAAGGGGTGGGCAATTAGCTAGAGCAGCAGGTGCTGTAGCGAAACTGATTGCAAAAGAGGGTAAATTGGCCACTTTAAGATTACCATCTGGGGAGGTCCGTTTGGTATCCCAAAACTGCTTAGCAACAGTCGGACAAGTGGGTAATGTTGGGGTGAACCAAAAAAGTTTGGGTAGAGCCGGATCTAAGTGTTGGCTAGGTAAACGCCCCGTAGTAAGAGGGGTAGTTATGAACCCTGTGGACCACCCCCATGGGGGCGGTGAAGGGAAAGCCCCCATTGGTAGAAAAAAACCCACAACCCCTTGGGGTTATCCTGCGCTTGGAAGAAGAACTAGGAAAAGGAAAAAATATAGTGATAGTTTTATTCTTCGTCGCCGTAAGTAAATACGTAACTAGGAATATGGAAAATTGCATTTTTGGAATTTGCAATAATGTGATGGGCGAACGACGGGAATTGAACCCGCGCATGGTGGATTCACAATCCACTGCCTTGATCCACTTGGCTACATCCGCCCCTTATCCAGCTAAAGGATTTTCTCTTTTTTCCATTCATCATTAATCGCTGGCGCCGATGTGCAGTCCGGCAGCTCCCTCGCCAGTCGCCTTCGAGCGCTTGGGGGACACTTCACCTCGCGTGTGAAGGAATCCCTTCTGCTCGGGGTTCGGAAAGCGCTTGGAGTGGTTACGACCCACTACCAAGCAGACCTCTCGAAGCTCGCCGCTGGGTACGTCGTCGCCGACGACCTTAACGACGAGGAGGTGGTGGCGGCGATGGAGGAAGCCGATGCTGCCGCTGACGGAACGGCGCGAGTGCTGGCTGGCCACTTCAAGGGCGTCCTCTTCCCTAGCGAGGACGGCGGCGGCTGGGACGACCTTGGCGGCGGGGGCGATCCCTGAAAGTCTCGGGCCATCGAGCCTGAGTGTAAAAAGTAGTTTAGGATTTCGAACTCTTTTTATTTAAGATTAATTCACTTGTATCTTACTGAACATCGTTTATTTTGCTTTAAACGCGATGTTATTTTTATGCGGTGTCTTCGCGACATGCATTGTGTCCGATGCTTGTGCCTCGAGAGGATAACGTCACTAGGATCGTTCGTACGTGAATGACTTAGGCGGAGGGAAGTGAGGTGTTGCCGTAGCCTCGAGGCGTAAGCGAACACTCGGCTCAGGCGACCCTGCCCTTGTCCGTTTCACGCCTAGTGTAGAGCCAAACCTTTCTTGAAGCGCGAATGGAACAAAAGTTCGTTTTATTTATTTCCAAACTGTGGGGGTAAAACATCGACACTTGATTCAAAAGACTCGTACAAATCTAGAGTATGTACAAAGTTTTCGAGGGCGACGGGCCACTCTAGGGATAGAAACGACGTAGCTGTAGGATGTTCCAGGCGTTCGTGAGGATCTGCCCGTCCTTGTCAGCTAGCTTGTATGTCCCGGGCTTGAGGACTTCGGCGACGATGTACGGGCCCTCCCATGGGGGTGAAAGCTTGTGCCGTCCTCGGTTATCCTGTCGAAACCTGAGCACGAGATCTCCTTTGCAGAGGTCTCGATGCCGGACCCTTCGAGCCTGCTGGCGACGTAGGCTTTGCTGGTACCTTGCCGAGTGGAGTAGAGCCACGTCTCGAGCTTCGTCGACCTGGTCGAGCGAGTCCTCTCGAGCCTGGCAGTTTCGCTGTTCCTGGTACGCTCGGAGCCTAGGGGACCCATATTCCAGGTCTGTGGGGAGGATGGCCTCTGCCCCATAAACGAGGAAGTACGGGGAGAACCCTGTCGCTCTGCTTGGGGTTGTTCTCAGACTCCAGATCACCGATGGTAGCTCTTGTACCCACTTGTGCCCAAACTTCTTCAGCTTATTGTGAATTCTAGGCTTTAGGCCTTGTAGAATCATGCCATTGGCACGTTCTACTTGACCGTTCATTTGTGGGTGAGCCACCGCCGACCAATCCACTCGGATGTGGAAATCGTCGCAGAATTTTAAGAACTTCTTTCCCGTGAACTAGGTGCCGTTGTCAGTGATGATGGAGTTGGGAACCCCAAACCGATGGATTATGTCGGTGAAGAAGAGCACTGCCTGCTCAGACTTGATTCTACTGATGGGTCGAGCTTCGATCCATTTGGAGAATTTGTCGACCGCCACCAGTAGG
Source organism: Digitaria exilis (assembly GCA_015342445.1). Taxonomy (NCBI): domain Eukaryota; kingdom Viridiplantae; phylum Streptophyta; class Magnoliopsida; order Poales; family Poaceae; genus Digitaria; species Digitaria exilis. The sequence goes on from JACEFO010001926.1 coordinate 1,209,807, forward strand.
TGCGTGAAGCCCCCGGGCGCTTTTGCCATTGGCCCGACAAGGTCGAGGCCCCATACGGCAAAAGGCCACGTGATGGGGATAGTTTGCAGCGCCTGAGCAGGTAGGTGCGTCTTTCGTGCGTAAAACTGGCATCCTTCGCAGGTTCGTACCACTTCCGTGGCGTCCGCCACGGCAGTGGGCCAGTAGAAGCCTTGTCGAAAGGCGTTGCCCACGAGCGTGCGTGGGGCTGCGTGATGTCCGCACACGCCCGCGTGTATGTCGAGGATGAGCTCTTTTCCCTCGGGTATCGGGATGCAGCGTTGCAAGACCCCCGAGGTTCCCCGTCGGTATAGTTCCCCCTCGATGATGATGAACCGTTTAGCTTTCCTCGCGACGTGCCTTGCCTCCGTTCGATCGTTAGGCAAGACGCCTTGATCGAGCCAGTCGAGGTACGGGCTCCGCCAGTCTCGAGGCGCCGGGGCCTCATCGATTTCCATCGCTTCTGCCTCGTCCTCTTCTCCCGAGCAAGCCTCGTACCCCATGGGCTCGTCCTCATCCGCCAGGAGCCCCGCGCTCGTGGGGTCGAGGGCAGCCGCTCGAGCGTCGGGTGCGGTCAAGGCTCGGGCCGAGGTGGCGAGGGTGATTGAGGGTGCGTCGATCTTCGCCAGTTCGTCGGCTTCCTCATTGTATCTTCGTGCGATGTGGTGGAGCTCGAGGCCGTCGAACTTGTCCTCGAGGTTTCGTACCGCCTGGCAGTATGCCGCCATTTTTTCGTCGTGGCAGCTGGATTCCTTGATCACCTGATCAACGACCAGTTGCGAGTCGCCGCGGATGTTGAGGCGCTTAATGCCGAGCTCGAGCGCGATTTTCAAGCCAGCAAGAAGCGCTTCATACTCCGCCATGTTGTTGGACGCGGGGAAGTTGAGTCGTACGACGTATCGAAGGTGCTCCCCTCGGGGTGAGATGAACAGCAGGCCGGCGCCGGCACCGGTCTTCATCACCGACCCATCGAAGTAGATTTCCCAACAATCGAGGCTGGACTTCGAGGGGGCGAGCTGGGTGTCGGTCCATTCGGCTATGAAGTCTGCCAGAGTCTGGGACTTGATGGCTTTCCTTGGCGCATAAGCGAGGGTTTCCCCCATCAGCTCTGTTGACCATTTCGAGATTCGCCCAGAGACCTCGCGGTTCTGGATGATCTCGCCCAGTGGAAAGGACGACACGACGGTCACCGGGTGAGCCTCGAAGTAATGTCGCAGCTTCCGTCGAGCTAACACGATGGCATAGATCAGCTTCTGGATGTGGGGATACCTCGTCTTGGTCTCGGACAGGACCTCACTGATGTAGTACACCGGTCGCTGGACCGGCAGAGAGTGTCCTTCCTCAGTCCTTTCCACCACTATGACCGCGCTGACGACTTGAGTGGTCGCTGCGACATAGAGGAGGAGAGGTTCGCCCTCTTTCGGTGAGGTAAGGATCGGCGTGTTCGTTAACGCAGTTTTGAGTCGATCGAGAGCTTCCTGGGCCTCCGCGGTCCAGGTAAAGTGTTCTGACTTTCTCAAAAGTCGGTACAGAGGTAACCCCTTCTCCCCGAGACGAGAGATGAAGCGGCTCAGGGACGCCAGGCATCCCATCACCCTCTGCACACCCTTTAGGTCGCGGATCGGTTCCATCTGCTGGATGGCTGTGACCTTTTCGGGGTTGGGCTTAATGCCTCGTTCGGAGACAATGAAGCCCAAGAGCATACCTCGAGGCACACCGAAGACACACTTCTCAGGGTTGAGTCTTACTCCGTGCGCCCTGAGGCAGCTAAACACGACCTCGAAGTCGCGTACCAGGTCGTCCGCCTTCCTGGTTTTTACGACGATATCATCGACATATGCTTCTACGATACGACCTATATGATCCCCGAAGACGTGGAGCATACAGCGCTGGTACGTGGCCCCGGCGTTTTGAAGCCCGAAGGGCATCGTAACGTAGCAGTACATGCCAAAAGGGGTGATAAAGGAAGTCGCGAGCTGGTCGGACTCCTTCATCTTGATCTGATGGTAGCCGGAGTACGCATTAAGGAAACATAAAAGTTCACATCCCGTCGTGGAATCCACAATTTGATCTATTCGTGGTAAAGGAAATGGGACTTTTGGGCATGCTTTATTCAAGCTGGTGTAATCTACACACATTCTCTACTTCCCATTTTTCTTTTTCACTAGTACAGGATTAGCTAGCCACTCGGGATAGAACACTTCCTTGATGAATCCAGCCTCCAAAAGCTTGCGTACCTCTTCACCGATCGCCCGCCGTTTCACTTCGTCGAAACGGCGGAGGCGTTGTTTGACCGGCTTTGAGTGGGGGCGGATATCAAGAGAGTGCTCGGCGACCTCCCTCGGAATGTCTGGCATGTCCGAGGGGCTCCACACGAAGATGTCAGCGTGGGCGCGGAGACAGTCCACGAGCACCACTTCCTATTTGTCACTGAGGGAAGAGCTGATCCTCAACACCCTGCCGTCATGGCTGTCGGGGTCGAGGGGGACAGTCTTGGTGTCCTCAGCGGGCGCGAAGCTCCCTGGTTGCCGTTCGTTGGCGTCAGGGAGCGTGTTGACGATTGCCTCCAGATCAGCCACGAGGGTTTCGTCGAGGGCGAGGGCCTCCGCGAGCTCAACGCTCTCGACGTCGCACGCGTAGGCGTGCTCGACCGTCGGGCCGACCGTGATGACTCCGTGAGGCCCTGGCATCTTTAGCTTGAGGTAGGTGTAGTTGGGGATGGCCATGAACTTGGCGTAGCACGGCCTTCCCAAGATGGCGTGGTAGGCTCCTTTGAAGCCCACTACCTCGAAGGTGAGCACTTCCTTGCGGAAGTTTGCCGGTGTTCCAAAGCAAACAGGCAAGTCGATCTGCCCGAGAGTTTGGACGCGTTTTCCGGGAGCGACTCCATGGAAGGAGGACTTGTTGGGCCGCAGCTCGCTGGTGCTGATCCCCATAAGCTCCAAGGTTGGAGCGTACAGGATGTTGAGGCTGCTGCCGCTGTCCATGAGCACCTTGGAGAAACGCGTGTTGCCGATGACGGGGTCGACGGCGAGGGGATACTGTCCGGGGTTCGGGATATGGTCGGGATGGTCTTCGCGACCGAACGAGATGGTCTCCGACGACCAGTCGAGATATGAGGGGGTCGCTGGTCGGACCAGCATGACCTCCCTGCGTTCCCTCCTCCGCTGTCGAGGTTTCAAGTTGGCCGCGGGGCCTCCCGTGATGAAGAACACATGTTCCACCTCGGGGTATCCGTCGTCATCCCTGCCGCCGCCATCCTTGGGCTGACCGCCATCCTTTCGAGGGATGCGGTTGTAGAATTTGCGCAGCATTTCACACTGTTCGAGGGTGTGAGCGACTGCAGTCTTGTGATACGGGCACGGCTTCTTGAGGAGGTCGTCGAAAACGCCCCCACCACGCGGGGGACCTCGAGGTCCCTTGTGGTTAGGGTCGACCGCGAGGGCCTCGTCCTCGACGCCGCCCGCTCCGCGGGGCGCCCGGAGCTTCTTTCCCTTCTTGCCGTGCTTCCGTTTCTTCGAGGGACCCTTTGCCTTGTCGTCCTCCGTGGATGCTTCCTCGGGGCGCTTCCCCTTTTTGTCGTTGAAGATGGCGTTAGCCGCCTCCTCCCCTGAGGCGTACTTCGAGGCTACCTCGAATAGCCGGTTTGCGTCGGGGGGTGGGCTCCTCCCCAACTTGCACACCAGGCTGTAGCACGTGGTGCTCTCGAGGAAGGAGTGGATGATCTGATGGTCGGTGATGTTGGGAAGCTCGGTGCAGCGCTTGGAGAAGCGCCGGATGAAGTCCCTCAAGGATTTGCCGGGCTTTTGTTTGCACCCTCGAAGGTCCCACGTGTTCCCAGGGCGCACGTAGGTTCCCTGGAAATTCCCTACGAAGGTCTCGACCAGGTCGTCCCAGTCGCGGATCCGGTTGGGGGGCAGATGCTCGAGCCATATCCGCGCGGAATCTGCCAGGTGGAGTGGCATATTGCGGATAATCATGGCGTCATCTGTGGCGCCGCCGAGCTGACATGCTAGGCGGTAGTCGTTGAGCCATACCCTAGGGTCTGTTTCCCCAGAGTATTTAGTGATGGCGGTAGGCTGTCGGAAACGAGGGGGAATCGGAGCGGTGCGGATGTTGTGACTAAACACCCGTGTTCCTGCTGGCTCCGGGGCTGTATCCCCGTTCCACCCAACCTCGGTGCGCCCGCGTTGGTGGGTCCGGGCTCCCTCTCGCTGCCTTATTTGGTTCAGCGTGTTGCGGGCGTCACCATCGTCGATCGTGCCTCGGGTGTCCCGGAGGCGTGACCTTGCGGGTACCCTCGCTGGAAGCGTTCGTGCTTCGGGCGCACGTGGTTCGTTGGCGTGGCGTCGCGCCGTGTCTCGGCGGGAGTCGCCCCGGGACTGTGCTCGTGTCCTGCCGTTAGGCCGGGGTGGGCGTACCGATGACTCCCCTCCTCGTTCGCCCTTCGAGGCTGAGAAGCGTCGAAGGCGGGAGGCTGAGCTTTCGGCCTGTTGTCGGGCGGCGGTTTCGACCAACTTTTGGGCCTCGAGATGAAGCTTCCGCCCTTCGGGGGTAGCTGCCTCCGGCATAGCTCGGAGCAGCGCGGCCGCCGCGATGAGCTTTTGGCTCGTTCTGGGAGCGAGGTCGTCATCTTTGCCTTCGGCAAGGATGCGAGCCTGATCCACTCGCCCCGCGCGCCGTGCGTCCGTGCTGTATTCGTGGCCTTGTTTGGGCGGCTCGTGGTCCGAGCGCGCCGGTGGTGAGACGTCACTACTTCCCAATTCGTGGGAGCGAGCAACTCGTGGCAGATGGCGCGGATGCCGCTCGTCCTCGGAGGGAGAGTGGTCCGATGGGTCCGATGGCTGCGCGCCTTTCGGATCTATGCCATTGTTGCCCCCCTGGTCATCATCCTCGCCGTCGTCGTCCGACGTCGATCCCTCGCTGACCTGCCCGTCGTTGATGATGAAACACTCCCTGGTTGGATCATACTCATCATCGGAATAGCCGAAGCAGTAATCCGCCGCTGTTTGGAAGGCCATAAAGGCCTCTGGGTCGCGGAGACCCGAGTAGTCCCAACCAGGGTGTTCACGCATAGAAGCGTATCCGTCTTCGGACTCCATGCGGGGATCGTCGGGTGCTGGAGCGGCGAAATCTTGCTCCGAGACTGGATGACAACCAGGCTGGTCGCCATACGCACTCATGGCAGCGCGGACGAAAGAGGCGTACGTGACAGTAGAGCCGCGTAGCCCGTAGGGATAGGGACGTGCCATCGTAGCACGTGGTGCAGACATGGGTCCCGGGAGGAAGGGAGTAGCCCTCTCCTGCGACCCTGACCGCGGGACATCCCCTTCCCTTGCGGGAGGGGGGACGCTGACGTCGGCGGCGCGCCTTGGAGCGCGCGCCCGTCGTGCACGAGGTCCGGGACGGCTCCGCCGTCGCGGTGCCACCGGTAGCGGATGGTGAGGCTCCGGTTGGTCGCTTGGATTCTCCTGGAGGATGCGCATGTGGTAATCATCACCACATGTCTGGAACCGCAAGCTCCCGAACCAGATCTCCTGCCCCGCTGGGAGCAGATTGCTCTCACCCAGCGGGGGCCGTCCTTCGCCGAAGTTCGCCATCGGAAACAAGGATTGCGCAGCGCTGGGCCCCTACCTGGCGCGCCAACTGTCGGTGCCTGATTTGGTCGCACTGGCACCAACAAGTGATTGCGGTGCTAAACCACTCGTTTCCCTGATAGCGAGAGTGAGAGACGGGGATTTATCCTGGTTCCGGCCACGAGGCCGTACGTCCAGCAGTGGTGCGATGCACCGGTTTACGTGTTGCTCGTAGTAGGGGTTTACAAGCAAGGTGGGAGAAGGAGATGAGCTCCTAAGTCCCTGGCTATGTGGTGTGCGTTCGGGTGTGTATGAACTTGTGCGTTGCCCGTTGTCTGTGTGTGAAAACTTGCCGTGGTTGTGTTGCTGTCCCCTTGCCCTTTGCATGGGCTTTCCTTCCCCTTTTATAGACCAAAGGGGGAGGGTGCGAGTACATGTGTTCGTGGTGTTCGTTGCTGAGTGCACTGTTGTGTCCATGCCGCGCACTGTGCGAGCGGGAATCGCGCCTTCCAACTCCGGCTGACGACATGGCAGTGGCTGACGTGATGTCCTTCCTCTGGTGACGGTTCATGGCGTCGAGGGTAGGTAGCTCGTGTACGGCGTCCAGTTCGAGCCTCCTTGGCCTCCTTCGAGGTTGTCTTCGAGGGTGGCGGCGTCCCCGAGGCGAGCGAAGTCAAAGGAGTGGTTGGCACAGTGCTGCTGGCAGGTTAGGTTCAGCCGTGCAGCGTGCCGCTCAGAAGTCCACTGTTGCGAGTGGATTTGACCGATGTCTTCTCCGGGGCGTGGATGGTTGCGTGGCGCAGTGATCCCCTGCCTTTTGACCGCAGAGGAGCGTCATGATGACTTGGACTGACGGGTCGCAGAGTCTCGGGCATCATTCCCGGTGTGGCTGACTCGAGCTCGGTCTGCAGGCTCGAGCCTGGCGAACCTCGAACGAGACAGAAATCACCCGCTCGAGGGTGGAAGTCTCCCTCGAGGCTGCTGAGCCTCGAACGAGACGGAAATCCTTGCTCGAGGGTGGTCGTCCACCTCGAGCTGGATGGGTGCCGAGGAGCTGTCGCGATGGCGGGCCTTTGTTAGGCCGTAGAGCCAGGCCAATGTCGTCGTGGGCCTCGTTGCCAAGTAGTTTTTGGGCCCCAGTTAGGGTACCCCTTTTGTAGGTGCCCGACACTGACAGTCAGGCCCGCCCCGGGATACGTAACGGCGTAGGCCGCGTCAACCGCACAACCGCTTTAACTACGCCGTAATGTTCGAGGAGTCTGGCGCGGCAGACGTACGGTCGTGTCGAAACCACGAAATTTTCGTTGTGGTCGTCATGACCTGCGCAGAACAAGGAAGGGCGCATTCAAGGCGCCCACCCTCGAAGGAAAGGCCTCGAAGCTCGAAGGCTCGAGGAAGCCCCTTCGAGGGACAGAGGTCTCGAAAGCCTCGTTACCCCGCGCGGAGCAACGCTCGAGGCTTCCTCCTCGAAGTGAAGAAGCCATCGTGCTACTGATCAGGGGTTCGAACCTTGGACCTCCGGAGGGTTTCGACAAGGGCCCCAGATCAACCGAGTCAGGAATAATCGACGGTACCCTCGAAGCTCGAACGCTCGAGGAAACCAACCGATTATGTTCGAGGCCAGGCAAAGTGCCTAGATCGAGGGACCCCTCGAGGGGGAGCATCGAGCCCTCGACCTTTATCGAATGAGGTCGAGTCCCATCTAGCATACTTTTGCGAAAAGCTTTTACGGGCGTGTCCTATGACCACGAGCCTACCCTCATCGAACGGGGCATGGACGTCCGCTCGAACCACCCGTTACCAGCTCAACCAGGCATCCATGGCTCGATCCCATCAAGGGAAGCACGGGTCGCCTCCTCCTCAGCACCCTCGAACAGGGAGCACGAGGCACGAAGAAAGCTCGAGATCTCCCCTACCTCAGGCGTAGTGGACGAACCAACACCTGAGAAAGCAGCGAATGCTCTGCACATCAGGTTAAGACCTTGAGAGAGTGTCAACCACTCTCCCAAGGCCTCGGGGGCTACACCCGCGGGTGCGCTAGCGCGCCCCCACAGATTCCCAGAACTCGCGAATATACAAAGGCCTCGAAAGCCTCGACGAACACCAACCTTCGCAGGATTGAACCTCATTCCTGCGAAGGCTCGGGGGCTACTGTCGGGCACCTACAAAAGGGGTACCCTAACTTGGGCCTAAAACAACTTGGCGACGAGGCCCACGACGACATTGGCCTGGCTCTACGGCCCAACAAAGGCCCGCCATCGCGACAACTCCTCGGCACCCATCCAGCTCGGGGTGGACGACCACCCTCGAGTAGGGATTTCCGTCTCGTTCGAGGCTCAGTGGCCTCGAGGGGGACTTCCACCCTCGAGCGGGTGATTTCCGTCTCGTTCGAGGTTCGGCAGGCTCCAGCCTGTAGACCGAGCTCGAGTCAGCCACACCGGAAATGACGCCCGAGACTCTGCGACCCGTCAATCCAAGTCATGATGACGCTCCTCTGCAGTCAAAAAGCAGGGGATCACTGCGCCACGCAACCACCCATGCCTCGGAGAAGACACCGGTCAAATCCACTCGCAACAGTGGACTTCTAAGCGCCATGCTGCACGGCCAGACCTAACCTTGGCAGCAGCACTATGCCAACCACTCCTTTGACTTCGCTCGCCTCGGGCACGCCACCATCCTCGAAGGCGACCCTCGAAGGAAGCTACGGAAGCTCGATCCGGATACCGTACACCCTCGACGCCGTGAGCCGTCACAAGAAGCAAGGACATCACGTCAGTCACTGCCATGCCGTCAGCCGGAGTTGGAAGGCGCGATTCCCGCTCACACAGTGCGCGGCATGGACAGAACAGTGCGCTTAGCAGCGAACACCACAGACACATGTACTCGCACCCTCCCCCCTTGGTCAAAGGGGAAGGAAAGCCCATGCAAAGGGCAAGGAGAGACACAGACGACGGCGAGACAAATCCGCACACGCTAGAATGCACACCACACAGTTGGGGACTTAAGAGCTCATCTCCTTCTCCCACCTTGCTTGTAAACCCCTACTACGACTAATACGTAAACTGGTGCATCGCACCACTGCTGGACGTACGGCCTCGTGGCCGGAACCAGGATAAATCCCCGTCTCTTACTCTCGCCATCAGGGAAACGAGTGGATTAGCACCGCAATCACTTGTTGGTGCCGGTGCGACCAAATCAGGCACCGATAGATCGGTTCAGTGCTTGATACTAACCGAACTAATTGTTAAAAGCCAATCAACCCAATAGCGTTTTCTTGTTGCCTTGTTGGAGATTGTTGCTTGTGCTAAGACTGTGAAATATTGTGTACTAAACTTTGTGAATGTGGCTTGTTTAATTGGGTGTTAGATGCATGAAATAGTAAGGGGAAATGATGTCCAAATTTGCATTTGAATGGTTGTTTTTTGGTGTATACAGGAAGTTCGGTTCCTTCGTTTAGTAACGGAACATAACAGAAAGAACCGGAACCGAAATTCCTCAGTAATTGATTCTTAGGAACCGAACTTTCTTGGTACTTTCGTTTAGTTTCGGTTCGGTTAGTACCGAATGCCCACCCCTAATCACCGAGGGTTTTTTGGTAGAAATGGATTAGAGTGGATTACGTCTAAAATGAACTATTTTTTAATGAACGAGCCACCATCACCTATTACTTTGAGCAAATTTTTTTATCTTAAATACTTTATCCAAGGAATATTTGATATAAAATACTAAACTCTAAAATCTCTATCATTGGAGCCCATTGGACCAAGAGTGTTTAATTCCATATCTAAAATTCTATAATAGTTACTAGAGCTCCTAGAGCAATGTTTCGATGATTTTCAAAAAGAATGAAGCGAGAATAAAATCAACAAAAACATGGCGCCATGTACTTACTTTTAGCTGTCCAAAAGCTATAGTTGTCCCCGTTCTCTCCGGAAGATAGCGCTAAGAAGCTCAAATTCGCTGGTGAAAAGACGAGGAAGGAGGCGCAGAGACAATCTATATACATATTATATAGCACACAAACAAGTTACACACGTATATTCAAATTGAAAAAAATAAGATACTTTTGATTTTGTAGTGATCGATATTATAATTCCAGAGAAATGTGGGTTCTTCCAGAGAAAAGAAATGTAAGGTTAAAATATAGTTTTCAAGGATTGTGGAGGGGGAAGCAATGGACTCCAGGACAAGCTACACGTTTATTTTGAGAGGATTTTTTTTATATCTTTATTCTAAGAGGAGTTTTACAATGGTTAGAAGTTACTTGATGGTAGCACATGGTAGTTTCTTGGCTGATTAATTATAGCCGGTGATTTCAGCTGAGTATATATTCTTAAGAAAAATAATATTTAATTAGTACCTCTATGTACCTATCTTTGGGTACTTCTTAGTATCTCCCGGTATCGCTGATCTTACCACTCGTACATCTTTAGAAATCAACGATTCTTATTTTTTCCAACCATTCTGAAACTTCTCTTATTTTGAATCCGAAAATAGACAACTCATTTGAAGACTATATCCTATTAGTTCGAACTATTTAACCCTTACCACTAATCACATGCTAGTAAAATATTGTTCGAGAGTAGTGTGTGTTATTCGCGGTGAGGCACGATGGTTCCGGGGAAGTCCGGAGAAGCGCGCCGTTCAAATTCGAACGCGTCGCGGTCCGGCGGAGACCGAGAGCGGCCACGCCGACGGCTTCGCGCGACCTGCCGGTGCGCCCGCCCGCGCACGTCGGATGTGGACGCACGCGCCAGTAGCCCAGTACCCGCCACGCCCTGCGGAACATGGCTCCGTTTTGATTCGAGCTTCGTGCTGACACGCTGGGCTCCAACTCACAACCCGCCACTGGTCACCCATGCCGGCGCTGTGCCGTTTCCTGACGTGAAGCGAGGCGGCAGGAAGGTCACCGCGCGCGCGGCAGCCAGGGCCGGACCGTGGGCCGTGGCTCGTGCACTCTGCCGTTTACCCGTCACGACGACGTCGTCGCCGGTCACTCACACGCAGCCGCCCGAAACTGCCCTCGGGGAGACCAGAGAACCGCGGCTGTGCCCCCCGGCCTCTTTTACCTCGGGCGGCAGCGCCCGCGGTCCCGCCGTGCCGGGCCAGGTTTGCATTTCTTTTCTTCTCGCTGGCGTTTTGGTAACTTCGCCGCCCGGGGGGGGGCACGGTCAAATTTGGGGATTGCATGCAGTTTTCCACATCCACGCGAGCAGCCAGCAGCAGCAGCGTCAAGGCGTCAACGCGTGCAGAGCAGGCCGGAGCGGTAACTTCGATCGGGATGAGCTCAGCGCTTTTAAAAACTCGTGATTTTCTGGACAATCTCCGCCCGCTCCATATGTCACTCCGGGGATGGCTGACGGTGCACTGTCCGTGTCGAGGCGGGGAGGAAAGAATTTGAAAGCTGGACGAGGGAAAGGGAGTGGGTCGGAATCGTCTTCGCTGTCAAGGTTTTAATCTCGTTTCTGTGACGGTACTATAGTTAATCGAACCCATGATTAAAAGTCAAATACTCCATCTGTCCCAAAACTAAAGCATTTTTTCTTTATCCTGACTCAATTACATAAAGTTTGACATGATTTATATAGAAAAGTATCATAATACGTTTTAAAAAAATATAAGTAGATAGATATTTAGATCCAATTTTTTAAAAAAAAATATTTAAATATTACACGTATTTTCTACAAACTCAGTAAAACTCGTGGCACAGACACACTTATTTTGGAACGGAGGAGTACTCCTCGTAATACATCCAACTCCGTATTTGATAAATATTGTTTTTCTTTTCTATATATGTTTATAATCACTCTAAAGATAGTTTAAGGGAAAGCTTATATTGCGATACAGAGCTAGAATATCCTCGCAGTACCTGGTGCCTTTACAAGCGGCCAGAAGGCCTCAATTTCCCCGATCTAGCACAGCAGGTTCCTCAAAGCTGATACGGCGCGCCAAGACTTTGGCCAAAACTATGGAGGCACGAACCAAACCAACCAATCAAACCACGCCTAACAGCAGTACCAGCACACCGGCTACCCCCTGCTCCACACAATGTGCGCTGCTGCCACCCCGGCCGGCAAGCGAATCAATCGCCCTTGCTTGGCGTTGCGCCAATGCCATGATGGCGGTTTGCCCCGTCCGGCGCAACGCAACGCCCGCTCCCGGGCTTTCCGAATCCGGGTATTCCGCGCCGCGGACACCACACCACCACGGGATGGCCCGAGCGCCCGCCATTAATCACTCGGCTACTTCCTCTCACCCCTCAGGTGAACTGCGTGTTGCTCGCCGGCGCAAAGGTCACCGGCAAAATAATCTGAATAATTGCGCGCCGAATATGTTTGTTTCGCCTAGTCACAGACCCACAGCTGAGCAGTGAATCAGGAACCCGCTCCTGATTCCCACTCTGGCCGCTCCGCTTCACTTGTTTCTTTTTAAAAAAGACGCGCGTAAAAGTGAGTAGTACTCACTCGTATAACGGAGCATAGTTTACTAGGGACAATTCGATTTTTTGGTGGTACAAATTAGCGGTAGTAAATAAATAATTACTACACCGATAAGCAAACACTAGGGCAATCGGTGGGCTTGTTTAGTTGGAAGGTGAAAAGTTAAAAGCTAAAAATGTAGCTCAACTTCGTCTAAACACATAAAAAATTAGATCAGCTTATCAAGAGATACTGTTGGGCCAAACATGTGGGGCCCCCTGAAACCAGCCTACCTGTGAACCTGCTCGTCCCTGGAGCCGATGGGTGCACCCTATATGTGTGGGCCTACTTTAAAATTAGCAAATGGATCTAAACATCGTTTGCTAAAAAATAAACAAATAGATTTAAACACCTAGGACAAGTCAAAAGATCTAATTTTTTCGATGTTTCTTAAATTCTAATTTTTTAGCGTGCATGCAAACAGGACCGGCGGAGAGTGGTACCGGTAAAAGTGGGGTGTGGACAGGGAAGTGAGGGAAAACCACAGTGCATTTGTTGCGCGCACGGACTTTGGCAGCCATTCAATGATCCACCAGACGCTCATCTCTTCATCCGCCCCCGCTCCTGCCTTTCCCCCTGCTTCCCACTTCCTCCACGCTTCCCCGCCTCTCCTTTTCACCCGCTCCTCGTCTCCCACCTCCTGCTCCCCCTCAGCCGCTCCCGCCATGGCGTCCTTCGTCGCGCACCACCACGGCTCCCTGGTGAGGCTCTCTCGCCCCGACGGTTGCTATGCTACACCAAAAAAAAAAGTCTGGTTTTTTTATTTATTTTGCTGTTGCTCTTCTGGAAACTGAAGAGAGAGTTGTTCCTTTGTGCGGTTTCAGGGGGAGAGGATGGACGTGCTGAGGAGCAGCCTTAGGCCGTGCGTGGCGGTGGAGGAGGTGGACGCCGCCGCGGCGGCGGCGGCTGGACCGGCGGCGTGGGGGGCGGCGGATAGGGGTGCGGGCCTTTTGGGGGACGGGTTCTCTGTTGAGGACCTGCTCGACCTCGAGGACCTCTGTGAGGTCGACAAAGACCTTGGCGAGCCGACGCCAGCTCCGGCGCCGGTGGCCGTGGAGGATAAGCTGTCCACTGACTCACACGTGTCGTCGGTGGTGTCCTACGAGCTCGTGCCGCTGCCGGTGCGGCCAGTGATTGACCTCCCGCTGCCGGTAAGAGTCTTGACAACCTTTTTTTTTTCTACACTGATTAGCGGGCCTTTGGGTGTTCAGACTTTTTTGTGCGTGCCATGTGCAGGCGCATGACGCAGAGGAGCTGGAGTGGGTGTCCCGTATCATGGACGACTCGCTCGCCGAGCTCCCGCCGCCGCCGAAGCTACCGGCGGCGGCCATATCAGCAGCAGCAGCGCGGCGGCCGCCGGTGGAACGCTCGGTGGTGCCAGCGGCGGCGGAGCCTAAGCGAACCCCGACGATTTGCGCGCTGTCGACGGAGGTGCTGGTGCCCGTAAAGGCGAAGCGCAGTAAGCGCTCGCGCGGCTCCGTGTGGTCGCGGTCCGGCGGTGCGCCCCTGTCGGACTCGACGTCGTCGTCTTCCACGACGTCGTCCTGCTCCTCGTCCGGTTCGTTCTCGCCGTTCCTCTTCCTGCCGTTGGACTCGCAGCCCCCCTCGTTCTGGGCCGCGCACCTCCTCGGCGAGGCGGCGCCGCCGCTCGGCTCCAAGAGCAAGAAGTCCAAGCACAGCAAGAACAGCGGTGGTGGTGGGAAGCCCAAGAAGCGCGGGCGCAAGCCGAAGCACCACCCGTTCCGGCCCCAGCTCGCCGGCGGGGCCTCCGCCGCGCCGGTCGCCGGCGACCGCCGCTGCAGCCACTGCGGCGTGAACAAGACGCCACAGTGGCGCGCGGGGCCCGAGGGCGCCAAGACGCTCTGCAACGCGTGCGGGGTCCGCTACAAGTCCGGGAGGCTCCTCCCGGAGTACCGGCCGGCGTGCAGCCCAACCTTCGTGAGCAGCATCCACTCCAACTCCCACCGGAAGGTGCTGGAGATGCGGCGCAAGAAGGAGGGCGTGCTCCTCCTGCCAGGCCCGCCACCGTTGCCCGCCGCCGCGCAGGCCGTCGCGTCGTTCTAGCCGGCGCTGTACATTTTTTTTCCCCTCACGGCCTCCCCGGTCGAAATTATTAGCCTGTTGTACCGTACCTAGATTTTTTTTTATTTCACCGCTCGATTTTTAGTTCCTGTTGTACTACGTACTAGCTGGAGATTAGAACTGTAGAAGCTTTATTAGGTCGAAATTAGGTGTAGGGATTAAGATTTCTATGGTTTATTTAGCTAGGTTTGTTAGGGTATGCATGGCCAATAGTACTTGTGCCAGTAGTTAAGAACTTGGTGAGGGTCTTCACAAGAGCTTTCTGTTTGGGCTGTAGCCTGGCCTATGAAATGAGGTTGGCGCGCTGCTGCTGCTGAGAAAAAGAGGGGCAGAAGTGACAAGAAAGTTAGGCGTGCCTTGGCGCGGAACAAGGAACGGACTGCCTTGTTGTAATCGAGAGGGTTGAGGCGAGTAGAGTGCTTGGCGTGCGTTGCGTCGCCTTGCCTGCATCATCACTCCACGTTGTTGGTGCCATATCTTTCTGTCCAGAGCCCTTTCCATGCTTGTTGAAAAATCAGCTCAACGTTACTACCACTGCAGTTCAAAGAATCAACGGTGCAATTGGTTCGGAAATGAAATCCTCGTAGGGCATCTACGTACTGCTACGCCTGGTGTACGAGAGGCATGGTGCCTTGCGTGCATGGGCGGGCGATCACCCCTCAGCCTTTGGCCTTTGCTCTCGGACGGGGCCTCGCGATTCTGCCATTCTGGTCAGGTGCCTCGGCTCTCGTGCGCCGCAGCAATGCTTTGGCAGCAGCGGCGCACTGGGCAGCAGCGCTGAGACGATGCCGGTGCCTCGTCATGTGCCGGTGGTCCGTCTGCACGGCCACGGTGCACCCTCCTGTCTGTCAGACTTTTACATGTATGGCATCAAAAAAGATCGTCATCACCTGTATGCCACTAAAAAGTTCGTTCGCACCTATGTGCCATCGACCTAAACTTCTTTGACCTCTATGCCATTCCGTCAGCATACCGTCAATTTCTCACCGTTAGCAACACCTGACGAGTGGGGCCGGGCCTGTCCAAAATACCCTTCTGTCCAGGTGGGGCCCACATGTCAGTTTTTTCTTCCTTTTGTTTTCTTTTTTCCTTTCTTTTTTTATCTTTTTTATTCAGTTTTTTTCTTTCCCCTCCCTTCATCTATCATCACGGATCCACCCCCCCGTACTCTCTCTCCCTGCTGATCTCTCTCGACCTCGCTGACTCCACCGCCAATCCCTCCTCTCTCTCTCTCCGGCCTGCTCCCACGCCTCCGCGGCGGCGGATCCACACATCGAGCTCCACTGGTGGCCTCCCTCCCCTTCTCTCCCTCCGGCGGCAGCAGCAGCTGATGCTGCTCGAGGTGCCCGCGGCAGCCTAGCGCGAGGACGGGGACTGCGGCTGCGCTGCTGGAGGCAGCCTTGCTCGCCTCGTGGAGCTCCCGTCCTCGCACTGCTCCTTCTCGCGGTTGCTGGTGGTGGTGGTGGTGCTGATGCTCGACGGTCTCGCGGGTCGGCGGCTGAGGAAGAGGAGGCTGATGAGCTGGTGGTGGCTAGTGAGGAGGCGACGACTGGCCTGCTCTCTCTTTCTGATCCATGGCGTGGAGGTCGAGCTCGTGCCTGCGTGCCTGGCGGCGGCGGGAGCGGTGGTCTGCGCGCCTGGCGGGGTGGAGCAGAAGGCCTGGCGGCGGAAGACAAGAAGAACACAGAATAATCGAAGGCATCAGCGATAACTGCGGGAATGATTTAATCAAAGAAGCAAACACATAAAGACGAAACAAGAATAAAACAATTAAAGAAGCCTCCCTGGACGGGGAAAATAAAAAAAACAAGGTGTGGGCCCCACCTGGCAACCTGGACAGAAGGGCAATTTGGACATTTCCAGGCCCGGACCCACTCGTCAGGTGCTGCTAACGGTGAGAAATAGACGGAATGCGGACGGAATGGCATAGAGGTCAAAGAAGTTTAGGTCGATGGCACACAGGTACAAACAAACTTTTTAGTGGCACACAGGTCATGAAGATCTTTTTTGATGGCATACAGGTAAAAGTCTCCCTGTCTGTGAGCCTGTCCCTCCGCCACCCGCTTTGAAAATTTTGCAGTACGCGCTCTCGTGTTTTGTTGCATTTGGAACCGCTGATTGATAACCCTAGTAGCGTATTGCTTCTGCGTGGTACTCCCTCCGTCCCTTTATCTAAGCACTTGGCCCATTCAAAATTTTTGTCAAAATATAAGCACTTGGGCAGTCTTGTGGGCCCCACCCTTTGGATTCCACGTCAAAAAAATCTCCAACCAGGCAACCACTCCATCTCCTTCCCTATCCGCACACTGCCTGTCATCCCCATCCGCACAAGTCCAAGGGAGCCTCCAATCCCCCATCGCAGATCCACGGTCTCCTTCGATGCCGCTGCCATGGTCCTCGGCAGCTGGTCCCCAGCCACCAGAACCTCCCCACCCACCGCAGCTCCTTCCTCAGTCCCCTTCCTCCCCCATGGAAGGGACGACTGAAGCAAATCAAGGCTCCGGCGAGGTGAGCGCCGCTGGCGCATGATTTTGGAGCGGCGACGCCGGAACGAAGCCTGGGCGCGACGGAGTAGGGCTGTGGCGCGACGGAGGGGAAGTCATGAGGCGGCGATGCGTCGTGCAATGGCGGCCTTGGCGTGGCTCCCTGACGAGGACGTCGAGGTGCCAGCGACATCTGACCTGCAAGCGCCGCCTGCGGGATGTGCGACGGGGATAGCTGCGGGAGGCTCCACGGTGGGAGATGCAACGGTGACAGCGGTCGGAGGTGCGGCACTCGCGGCGGGAGGCGCGGCGGCATCGCCGGCTTCTACGGCTAGGGCGGGAGGCGCGGCAGCGGCGTTCACGACACTCACGGGTGCGGCGGCGATGGGAGGCATGGTCTTGGTGACTCATGTTGCTACCTCGACCGTGGGAGGTTCTCCGGCCTCGGATTGTGCTGGGGTCAGTCCTGATGAGGACGTCCTCTCTCTTCACGACGCCATGGAGTTCCATCTTCGTGGCCGCCACTGGCTTGAGCTTCTGCCTAAATAAGAAGAGGACCTACACCGGGTAATCGTCTGCATCTCTCCTTGAAGACCATTTGTTGACATCTTTTGGGTGATGGTACATGTATATTGGATGATGGTAGTATTAGTCCGAAGGATAGCTCAATGTGGTTGTCGACTGGATGAATCTTTTGTGATTAGTTCAATGTAGTAGACGACTGGATGATGCTTTTGTGATTAGTTGAATCTAGTAGACGACTGGATGATCCTTTTGTGATTAGTTCAATGTAGTATATGACTGGATGATGCTTTTGTGACTAGTTGAATGTGGTAATCGATTGGATGATGCTTTTGTGATTACTTGAATGTGGCAGTTGATTGGAGTATGTGTTTGTGCCTTCATCACAGTTAAGTTATTTACAAAATATGATGTCATATCCTACATGCAAACTAGTTGTGCAACCACTTCCAAACGCCTAGACTGCAATGTACAAAATATATTCACCACAAGCATGAACCACTAATATCAACAAAATACATCTTCCTCCTTTCCCTTGCCTGAACCACTAATATCTACATCAAAAGACATCTTCCTCCTTTCCCTTCCCTGAACCACTAATATCTACATCAAAAGACATCTTCCTTCTTTCCCTTCCCTGAACCACTAATATCTACAGCAAAAGATATCTTCCTCCTTTTCCTTTCCTGAACCACTAATATCTACAGCAAAAGAGATCTTCCTTCCTTCCATTGCCTGAACCACTAAAATCTACAGCAAAATATGTATCCTTCCCTCATTATGCAGCAGCCAATTGTTGTAGGACAGCATGATACAGCTCCCGATCGACACTAAGGCTCTCGGGAAGCATTCCTGCAACCTCTAGACCATCCTTGTTCATATGAGGGATATTATAACCATTTCCTCCTCCTTTTTTCATTACTTCTATCATGCACCCTTGTAGAGTCAAAAAGACATTTCTAATTTTGGATTCATCATAAGCACTGAACTCTCTCTGCACATTCTGAATTAACTCATCCATGTTCTTGGATGTTGTAAGACAACTCTTGGATTGTAGGGCTGCGAAGAAACCCAAGTCTAGAACATTCAAATCTGGTGAGTTAGCGGGCTAGTTAAAGAGGCGAATGTCTAGCCCTGTTTGGCGAACTGCATGACAAAATGCTTCATCATTTGGTTCTATGTGTGTGCGTGCGTTATCTTGTTGGATCCAGATTGTCTCCCCTCTAGCTTCCCGGGGCCACTTTGCAACAATAGCAGGAAGATCCTTTGTGATAAGGTAGCTTCTACTAACATCCCTTGTCACAGTGATTGGTTTTGTGACTGGAGTACCCTTCAGTCTATTTTTGTTGCCTCTTTTTGCTGGTTCCTGAAACATTAAAAGCAAGCATAATTAAATTGGTAATATTAGTCCAATGCCAAGAAAAAACAGCCGCATTGGTGATTAGAGGTACACCTGTCTCACGAATGGCCATATGCCTAGTTTGCCATCAAAGTAGCAGTTCCCAGCAACATCATATCTTGGCTCAGTTACAGCACATAGGAGCATACATTTACGAATGTAATTCTTGTTACGAACTGTTCTCAACGGGTCCTCTTCCTCGGGCAGCATGTAGAACTTCTTTACTTTTTTTTGTGCTGTTGAACCATTTCTCGTCTGTGTGAACAATTTTCTCATATCAATAAACTGCAATGTATTAGCATCTATCATATGCACACAATATAGCAGCCGTGCCTTCTTGTTGTCATCTCTCAAATATGGCTTTAGAGTGTTAGAGTGTCGACGTATGTGGCCTTGTTTGAACCTGCGGTGCAGCGTCGACCTTTTCACACCTAGCTCATGAGCTAGAGCCCTAAGAGTGGTCCTTTTGTTCAAAGGTATTGTTGCAATTCTAGACATATCAATTGCAACCTTTTTGCGACCATAATTTTTTTTTCCTTTTGGATGATACGTCGACTGGTACACCTGCAGCAATGCACTTCTTTGCTCTCCTCCATATAGCTTGCACATAACACCTATTCACATTGAACAAATTGGCTACTATTGTGGTGGTCCTTCGTTTCAATTTGCCATTCACGCTACGGGCAAGCACAGCTTCATAAATTGCTTGTCTTTCTTTGTCCGATAAATTTTTTCTTCTAATCACCGTGCGTGCATGTTGATTTTGGCTACCTGTGAGATGATTTTCATTGCACAGTCATTATGTGAGTATTGCTGAAACTACTAATTTTTGTGATGTTTAAACTACTACTTTTTTTTGCTGAAACTACTAACCGTGTTCAACATGTTCTTCATCACTGGAATCATCGAGCACCTCTTGCTCGAAGTCATAGTTCAGATCAAAGGCAGTTGCTCCATCGGCGGCATTGAATGCACCAGCTACATGGAGGAATCAAATAAATGGCAGAGATAAAACATTTACATAAAGCTTGTAATTCTAAAGTTGCTGCAACAGTAAAATTTCATTCGCTGCAGGTACCTTGATTGCCATGATCACTGGACCCTTGGACCTCCTCTTCGGCAAAGACGACATGAAAATCCTCAGCATACACATCAGCATCATCATCTACAAGGTGGCAGTAAAAAGAACTGTAAGATACTCCATAGAAAAATTGTATCGCATCAATTGGTTGAAAATCACCTTTCACCTTGCATGTACTGTACTTGCCACAAAATCAATGTTTAAATGGATCTTAAAAAATAAGTGTAACCTGAATTTCTGTAAAAAGAACAGCGCCTCATTCAATTTTGATTAGACCAGATCAGGCTTTGCAATTTGTAGTTACAACAATCAGAGTAACTTATGTTTTCAATTCATGTTGTCATCAGTTCAATTGTCTTATGTCAGATACTAGCAACAAATTAACTCAAGCAGCACATTGCCTTGTTGGTCACATTCACCTTAAAAAGGTAATATTTGTGCTTCTACTTCTAAAATAGCATCTCTGTGTTCTTCAAAATTACCAGTAATAATATATATTTATGTTCCAACTGCAGCAGAATTTGGATCGACAACTGAGGAAAAGTAGACAGCTGAGGAAAAATTTGAAGATAACTAAGCTGAGTTCAAGGTGCTTCACCCTTCTAAACTATTGCAGTTCTCAGTTTAGTGTATGGTTAACATATGCATGGTTCAGATATTAAGTTAGAACCTGTACCTGCCTCCTCTTCCGCCAAATCAAAATTTAAATCAAAGTTTGATGCTGTTGTAGGTGCAGTGAACACTTCCTTCAAAACAAAGTTTGATGTTGTTGTAGGTGCATTGAACCCATCCACTACCTCCACATCAAAGTTTGATGCTGCTTTAGATGCATTGACCCCATCCACTTCATGGAAGAGAACATGAAAGAGTGAGAAAACTCTGACGTCAAAGCCATAACCAAAACATCCAAAGTGTATGCATGCATCCAATGTGTATGTGGTGATCTAGGAAAGTCTCTAACCTGATTCTTGTGCAGCCATGTTAAGGTCAAAAGGTTGTCCAGAAGCATGTCGCATTGGGTGTGCTCCAGCAAAAGGTGGAGGGTCCTCTTCTTCATCTTCAGTGGGTGAAATGTTGAGATCCAAAGCCATGGTGGCGTGGATTCGCTGGAGCCTGGAGGTGTGCCCGTGTGTAGTTTCTGTGGTGGCCTGGTGCTTTTGGGTGGTGTGGTCCACAAGAGGGGCGGTACTCCTAGCTGCTTTTGGCTTGTTTGAATTTGCCGCCTGTTGAGTTTGGCGCCCGGAGAAAAGCTGTGGAATGTACTACTAGCATCTTTTTTTTTGTCTTAGCCATGTGTGCTGGCATTTGTGGAATGTACAGGCACCTTTTCAAGGGTACATGCGTCATTTCAACCAACTGTTATTTCTTGCATTTGAATTGTCCGAGTGCTTAGATAAAGGGACGGAGGGAGTAGTCGTCACACGAGACACGACTGACGGCTCGCTGCCGACTCCAAACTCCTGCGGCCACTAGGTCAAGGTTGGTGGTCTGGATCGTCAAGGATACACTGAAAAAGAAAGGGCCTACAAACTCCAAACTACCGGTGTATGAGATGGGCGTTGTCGCAGGGACAAATGGCAACGTCGGGTGTACCATAATCGTTAGAACATGTACAATAATACATGTCAACATGACCGAGACAATTTAGCAAAATTGTACAAGGTGAAAACAAAATTGAAAAAAAAAAGATAATGAGCTTGTCTATCTACATAGAGCGCCTAGCTGAATACGGTCTCCAAAGGTGAAGCGTGTTCTGTGAGTGAGAATGAAGATGAAAGTAAGAATGAAATAGTGAATATGGGCAATTTTTTTTTGAACCAAACAAATAGACCAACTGTTGTGACTTTAATCTTATATATTGATAACTTGGCTTGGTTTACTGCATTGCTTATTGCCTTATTGGAGTTGCTCTTAGGAACAAATGACAGTGCCACATTGACTGTGCTACCGCGCAAAAGCAGGTGCTAGCGAATGTCGTTCGAGGAAGATTTTAGAAAAAAAAAGCCAGGGTATTTGTGCTTCCCAACGCGTACGAGAAGTAGGGACAACTTATTTGGATGCAAATGTAGCACGGACCCATTGTTACATATCGGTAGGCTAATAGGTGGTCCCATGTAGTTTCGTATATGATTTATGATGAGGTGGGGAAGAGAGGACGAGGTAGTTGTTTCGCAAGGCACTCACCTCACGCAAAATTTAGGACTATAAATTGTTGTTTTCATGCACATATAGCATTTTTTCATGAACAAATCAAGGAATTGTGTATTTACTATGAAAGTCGTATAGACATGTATTTGTACAAAGTAGTTCTTAGCGATGGGCCCTACATTAGCATCTATTGTTTCTATAAACTTCATAATGATCACCCCAAAGACAGATAGTAGTCACTTCTAGAAAAATGGACATTTGTCCACCCATAATGATCACCCCAAAGACAGATAGTAGTCACTTCTAGAAAAATGGACATTTGTCCACCTGCAATTAGTACTGGTTGTTTTAAATCCAGTATTAACACGTCATTTGGTATCAGTTCTATAGAACATCACCCACATGATCATTCAGTATCGACTTGTAACACCAACCGGTACTAAATAACGGCACCCAACAGATCAAAACACGTTAGTGCCGGTACTTAATGCGCATATTTAGTACCTATTGGAGCCACCAATCGGTTTTAGTACTGTTGTTGTACCAGCCTAGTATTAAATGGTCCGACTCATGTTAATTTAAAAGGATAACACCTAGTCACAAGTGATTTGTTGGTGGGATTATAAGGAAGTCTCACACGGGGCCATTTAGTCCAAAATCTTAGAATCTCTATCATCCACATGCTCCTTCCATCCCATAAATAGTATAATTCTAGATTTTTTTACATATTAGTCTTGGCATGAAAATAAATCATGCTTTCTGGAGTCATGAGCATAAGTTGATTTTGTCATGTACTCAAATGTATCCATTTATTTAGACATTTGTTATAGTTTAGGTCCTAGAATTGCACTCTTTTGTTAGGATTTAAATGCTACGGAGAAAAACTGAACCGTTGAATATGGATCCCACAATTCACAAGGTGTAAGGAAATCTGCGTTGTTACAAGTATGGTGAACCGAAAGCCTAGCTAAAAAGGTTTGGCACGACTAGAAGCTCAAAGTTGTCTCAAAACGACCTGTTATCACGTTAGGCACGGAATCAAACGCCCCGCAGGTTGGCAACCAAAATGGCAATGGAGGGGCATGGGTGGCAAGTGAGAGGCGGCGCTCCTTTTGCTGCTTTGGCTTGCTTTACACAGGTGCGCTAGCTGCACCGAGAAGCGATCCTATATACGCACACACCGCTAGGCTCTTTCGTGATATGTATGCATGATCACAGAGCACAATTGGTCCCTCCTCGTCACGTTCGTAAGACCTGCCGACTCCAGTCACTCACTCTCACTGAACCCACACACAAGCTGAAACTAGTCAACTACCCGCAAGCAAAGCAAACCCGTGGCAGTTTTCAGCTTACCCGCAATTTGCGTGGCAGATCATGTGCACTTCGCATCCTTGGAACCGCCGGCACCACCGGGAGCACGGAGAGTTGCGTATGGTATGGGCAACGGGGTGAGAGGCGGTTGCGATCTGCCGGCAGGTTCGGTGACCAAGAAGTAATGCGCGCGCGGGTGTGGGACGCGGAAGATGGGTTTGGGGCGGAACAAGCGGATCACGCGAATGAACTTGGGGTCGCACCGTCGCACAGTCACCATCGCGGGCGGGCCACCGGTCCCGGCTGGGGATCGTGATTCATGAGATGGGACGGGATGATGAAACATGCGCGTGGCTGGCCGGAGGGAGCGGTGCACTTGGCACCAGTTTCTTGGTCATGTGACCCCGCCGTCCCTACAACCGTCGCCGGCCGGCGAGGTGGGCGTTGGCGGATTAAATTATCTGTACGCATGGGTTTGTTAGCCGTTAATTGCTCTACCCGTAGTAAAGCAATCCTACGCAGGGAGTACAGAGGCACGGATGGATGATGGTCCTAGGGCAAATTTTTTTACCGTACTAGGGTTGTGGTGGCATCCGATGTTAACTCTGCTTGCTCTTCTAGCAGGGGACCTGGCATAGGAGTGAGGAAGCTTTTCTGCATTTGGGCTGCGTTTCTCTTCTTTTGACTATGCTTTGTTCCCTTTTTTTTTTCCCTGAAAGTTTGCTGTTCAAATGTGCAATAATAACCAGGTTTAATTACATCCCTCGATATACCTACCGGCAGGCGCCTTGGATGACTGGTGCTCAAGGTTAAGGAGGCATATCCTCGTTCTAAACTTCAAATAGCTAGCCTTTGATTTGATAACTAAAGCTGCTCGAGTGAAAACCGATTCATAATACCCAACTTTTGACCGGGACGGCATGGTAGTAGCGTAGGAACACCAAATACTAGTACTAGTACGTGGTAAGAGTATTGCCGTGGAGCCCGATGCGCACTACTGATTAATTTGGATGAGTAGCGCGTAAGATTCTTCAGCCATCGGGCATGCATATGATAGGGAGCTGTCTCTGTCCGTCTTGGAACTATGGGTCGTGAAACGGTACTATCAGGCCCGCCGGCGCTCGGTTTCTAGCGTGAGAACTACTGCTACTTGCTTGAACAGGGCTGGAATCAGAATTGTTCGAGTCCCTACTTGTTTGAACAGGACAGAAACGGTCCCTACATTCTCTCTGTTTTTTTTTACTTAAAAAAGAAATCAAGGGGCCAAACCTTCTCTACCTGGTCATTTAGATTTTAGGGCACGCTTGGTTTGCTTCTAAAACTTGCTAAGCTAAAATGGGTGAAACTGTGCAAGCCAACAAATTTTGGCTACCAATTGATTCATTGCCAAAGAATTAGCACACAATATTTCTTGCCCAAGTTTTGGCCACAAAATTTGGCATCTACCCATATTTTGGCATACCTTCAATTTGTCTTGACAAGTTTGGATACCAACCTAGCAGGTCCTTGGTTAAAAAATGAGCCACTTCAAAGTCGTCGACTAGTGTATATGCTCTTTTCATTCTCATTAATAGTTTAGACCTTGTTTCGTTTGGTGAAGAAGTTGGCATTTTTACTCTAGCAATTTTAGACCAAATATTAGGAGGATTTAATATGATCTAATTATAAAACTAATTAAACCGATAGACGCAAAATCATGAGATAGATCTATAAAGGCTAATTGATTTGTCATTAGAGATTGTTTACTTTAGCATAATATTGTCTAATCATGAGCTAATTAGTCTTAATAGATTCGTCTCGCAACTACGCCTCAGGATTATGAAATATGTTTTTACAGTTATCCACATTCTAAACATTCGAATTTATTATAGCTATGGAAAAAAATGACGAACTAAACAAGGCTTTACCTGTTTGCATGGCATGTGGTGGCTAGCTCGTTGGAATAAATGGAATTTGTAAGTGAGCAATGAAACGCATCGTCGTTTGCTCAGATGGACATGGACGGGCAGGACGGCCATATTGCTCACGCGGGCATATGTCCATGGAGCTGACAAACCTCTCACGGTCTCACAATAGCAGTGTGATGGTACGGGGTGCGCCCCTTCCTTCTCTCCCATACGAGGGTGCTTCTTATAAGCAGCGGACGCAACCTATGGCCAACAGCTATATGTATCTATCGTTGCAATGACCGGAATATTGAAATATTTTTTTATTTTTTTAAAAAAACATAAGGTCATTTAGCCTAGTGGTTAGTGACCGGTGGTATAGTTGCATCAACCTAGGTTCAATTTCTCACGGAAACGGATTTATGAGTTGCTTTTATTTTAAAAATCTCCTCACTGGCGTAGTCAGAGTTTGGGGATTTTTTTTTACTCGGAGAATACCTCCCTTCTTAATGAAAAAACTCAAGACTCTTATTTCCGCCGGGTCAGTTTTTAAGTAGCGGACTCAAATTCGTTCTATGCTTTCTATGCTTTTGTGTGTCTTGTTATTAACGTGGGTGCTGCGTGCAGTCCCGGAGATCAGATGAGATCTTCCCGTGGCATTATTTTAATTTCGGAGCGATAGATATAACTAGAAACTCATCATAACATACCAAGATGTATTTTGGACCAGAAACTAATTTTGCTCACAATAGATACAATAAGAGACTGGGATAGATTTCATACCTCTCAACTAACAGATTGGTTCTCAGTGTCTCATTGTATCTATCATAGGTAAATTAATTTTTGGGGTGAAATAGATCTCAGTCTTTGTTTTCGTATATCCATAGTTCTCAGTTCAGAACGAATCCGATATAACCAAATAAACTGTTGCTAAATAACACATACAAGCTCCGACAGACATGGAAATCCCACAATTGAAGAGGTGTGTGGATCCATTGGCTAAATTTTGGATCCTGTCACATTGAATATTCGGATGCTAATTAAAAATCAAACATATGCTAATTAGCGTAAATCTGTTATTAGCAAATGGGTTAATATAGTAATAGTAACGTTGAGCTTTGGTTGCAGTGTAGAATATATCTATCGCTGCCATACGTGGCTCTTGGAATGAACCTTGGCAATGACATAGTAGCATCCCACCACGTGAAGAAGCAGTGGAGATTTTGAAACGTTATCGTGTGGCAATTTATGCCACATGCTGTGGATCGATTCGACAGCCCCGGTGGTGTTCGCGGAGTCATCAGGGGGCGGCCAATCGACTAGGCCCATGTATTTCTGGATATCTTTAGTTTTTGAAAAGGTACAAATTGAACTGTCTAGTTCTTGTTGCTTTGCTAAATGCAGGGGGAAGCACCCAGGTCCAAATTGCCTGCTTAGTTAAAACTGCAAGTGTCGTCGTGTTGATGACTTTCAAAAGAAGTGGATAAGTTCTGGATATGCATGTGATGCCATTTTTAAATGACCGTATCGTATATATGGTTTAAAGCATGTTCACCAATCAATTGATTAAAGCTTGCATGCCTTTGCATGAATCGTTGACTCTGATCAAGAACCCTGCTGCCTGCACGATTTGTATGTTCAGGGATCGGATCAGCTAACTGGAGCAGTACATTCGGCAATCGGCAAATATTAGGTAGTATGTATCAAGGCCCTCTTTGGGCGAACCGGATGATAAGCAGCGAGCAGGTGCGCAGCCATCAGTAACGAAAGCAGAAAGGAAAACATATGGCCTGCAGCCCTGCAACACCGTACATACAAACGGTCCACACCGAACATACAAACTTCTAGTAAAACACTAGATTAAGGCATGGGAACGCCAGACTTGTAAGTAATGGTTGCGCCCACGCCACGGCTAATTATGCAAGACACATCTCGATCAGTGCTTGGCTGGCCCAGACGCTGACGCTGATGGCAATCGACACAGCAGTTACAGTTAGGCTCCGATCGATCGATCCATGACAGCGAGAGAGGGAGAGCCAACGCGAGGGTCAATTCTCAGTTAACTATGAGGCTGATGCGTTCCGCTTCCAGGGGTAGCTCACCAGCACAGTCGCAGTGAGGTCACACGATCCGGGAGCAAACGCCTTTCAGACGAAGCAGCTGCTGACTCGCTGTGGTTTGTCGTCTGTGGGTGTGACGCGAGTGCTAACATGTCGTTTCCATTTGCCGAGCTCTCGGCGGCTGCCGATGTGTTGACTCTTTCAGTCTTTCTCCTGAGCGTTTCTGGTAGGGATGAATATAGCAAGGATGGAACATGTGAGGGCTAACGAGTCGATGTAAACACGATGCAAATTTCATGTGCCCAGCTGATGGAGCTCAGTGAAGCGAGAACTGAAGTTAGTGGGGAATCGAAAGACATGTTCAGTCGCCGCTGCTTCAGGAAAGCTATAGCACTATTGCACGATACATTTTGGACACTTCGATGCAGTTTTCCCCCTTTGCCCTTTTCTTTTTCTCTCCTTTCGGTTGTTATCTCTGTTGTGTGTGCGCGCGCGCGCGCTTTGGCTAGTGGCTGCGGCTGTGCAGCCTGAGCTTGTCCACTTTGAGCACTCTACAATTTCGTTTGCGCTTGCTTGTTGTTCTAGCACAAGGATTCACAGATATGCAAAATTTGAGATATCTGTCATCATAAATGTTAGTATTTTATTCTATAAATTTAAGAACTTTGAGATATTTTGACTCTCTAAAAACAAAATAATTTATAATTTAGGACGCATGGAGTATTACCACCATGCGAAACTAACTTTTTTTTAGATAAATGCAAAACTAATTGATTTTTTTTAGATAAATGCAAATCCATATGTCAGGTCTCATTCACGAGATCAAAGCAACGGTGGTGACTTGCTTTAGCGAATTGTCTTGCGATCACTGAAATACAGTTTGTAATCAGGTAGCCCATGCTTTGGCTGATATTGATTGTAAGTGTCGTTGGGGTATCGGGGAACTAACCAGTTCAGGAGTGAAAGCGGTGACGATAATGATCTTTCGACCGAGCGTCATTTCTGAAAAACCTATTTCGTTTCCGATCGTTTCCGAAACCACCAAAACATAAAACTAGCTATTTATCATTCTTTTTAGCTATATATTATGATTTTCATATAATCTCAAAGTGACTAATATGATAATTATCTTTCGATCGAGCTTCGTTTTCGAAAAACTAATTTCATTTTCGACTATTTCCGATTGTTTTCATCCGTTCTAGGAGTCTCCACCGGCAGACATTGAGGTTCTGTTGGTCAGCGATTGTGCTGTGTCCAAGGTTTAAAGGAGAAGCAATCCTAGTTCAAAATTTTCCTTTTTTGATTACCACAACAACCTGCAGCCTACATCGACACCAGGCCGAAGCCGATGTCTTGGCAAGGTGGGCCTGGGCCGAATCCCACCCATTTCCGCTCAACCCAATCAAACAAGGCCTGCAGTCTACCACCAAGTGCCAACTCAGTCCAAAGCCCACCACACCAAGGTCCGAGCGCGCGGCGAGGCAGTCGAAGTCGGCCACGCCGTGTTCATGACGCCCATGAACGACCTCGTGCCGCGGAGCTTGTTCTTCCGCCGAAGACATCGGGCTACGGCATCTTCCCAGCTGTGGCGGCCGCCGACATCCAAGGCGCACGGAGCAGGATGGCTGCACTGCTGCGGCGCTGTCATCAGATCAATGATGAGCAGTTTATGCAGCCAAGGAGTAGCCGGGACAGCGGTGAGCCAAGAAAGAATGACATGATGGACGTGGTCACAGACAAGGAAGAGGAATGGAAACAAGAGGGCAGTCAGTGGATTGTAATGCCGTCAAAGGCTTGTTCTCGGTACACGTACGTGTGTCTATGGACGAATATAGTATGCCCCATATCCATATTCAACAGACAACAAAGTATATATAAACTTGAAACTAGCATCTAGTATATATAGAAATACGTTAATCATAGCTGTTGCCATGATCAGTTGCATTGCCTCTAACAAGTATTGTATTTCAGGATTTCATGGCTCCAGGAACTGAGACAGTTTCAAGCACAGTTGAGTGGGCAATGGCAGAGTTATTAAAGTGCCCGGAATCAGATGAAGATTGTAACGGAGGAGCTCAGGACAGTTGTTGAGAGGCAAGTTGAGGAGTCTGATATTAGCCAACTTCCGTATCTACAAGCTGTGATAAAGAAGGAAAGCTTCGTCTTCATCCTGCGGTTCCACTAGCATTTCAGCGAGCAATGGCTACCGTCGAAAGGACCAAAAAGAACAAACATAATCATAAACATATGGGCAATTAATCGGAAATCTGATATTTGGACCGAGCCAGACAAATTTTTACCTGAAAGATTTATTGGCAAATACATTAGCTTCTGGGGAAAAGATTCTGAGCTAATCCCATTTAGTGCCGGCCGTCGTATGTGCCTTGGACTGCCATTAGCGTATAGGATGGTACATTTGATTCTCGGGTCACTGTTATACCACTTTGATTGGACGCTTCCAACCGATTGCAAGGACAATGTCATTGACATGACCGAAAAATCGGGAGCTGTGGTTTCTCTGGCCACCCCACTTAAAATCATAGCTAAGAAATGCGATGAATAAGAGGTTCGTTGTTTATAATAAGCACACCATACCACCAAAACTGCTATGGACAGAGGAGTCATTATTTGTGATACAAAAAATTATTCTGAATTATGAAACTTGTGTACCAATATTGTTGTAACCACCATATGTAAGACAAGGTGAAACTACTGCAAGTTACCTAGTAAGGCATTCTCGGTATAGAGTTTTATTACATTGTTTTCAAGAGTATTTTGTCGTGTAAGGATATTTGAGTCGATAAGGATAAGGAAATGAGGTCCCTCAACGTAAAGTCCCATTCACGATTTGATGTGCTACGCATCATTTGAGTGTTTATCCAAATAACCTATGAGAATTGATGAAATGTGTGCAGATCAAACTAAAACTCTCACGCTGGCTTCATTCTGAAGAAACTACTGATGTCTCTATACTAATAAATGATGTGCTATGTCTCCACACTAGCTAAGGTGGCGTCTAATTTAATTGGAACAAAATTTTACTCTGGGAATGGACTAAGCATGTGTGTAAACTTAGCCATTTAATTCTAAATTTAATCTGAAAGGGGCTCTGTGGAAAAAAGAAATGTAAAAAAAATGAAAAACGGAAGGAGCAGTGTGGTGCATGGCGATCAGCCTTTTGGCGGAATCAGCATAGAGCAACCGCCTGGGCTGAAACTGTACTAGTACTACTCTCAAATGGGCCTAACCGACCAAATCTGTATGTGATGGGAACATTGTCTATTAAATGGCCCTTTTCGTGGGTGTGTAATTTCTTGTCATTTTTTTTGCAGCTTTAATTACTTGCGATTATGTGGTTTGCTTGCTTTACTGATTACCGATGAGGCGATCGCATCCATGCAAAGATGCATTCCTGACACGCCAGGCACCCATGCATGGCTAATGTGTCTGCCAGTTGAAAATTATAGAATAATACACAAGTAAACCCCTCGTTTGGCCGTCAACAATATTTGTAGTATGCGAACTGAGCTCTAGCGCAGGTTTCTTGTGGTGGAACTAGCTCAAGAGTTCGAGTTCTCGACTCAGCACTGGTGCTCGTATTTTTCTGGATTTATTCTATGATTTAATCGGCGTTATACTTGGTAGGCGACGTGCCCGTCGATAGCGAGACGTCTGTGGTGACTTCGTTAATTTGGAGGATTTGCCGACCCAGTCTTTCGGAGGTGCTCATAGAGGCAGAGTTGTGTGTATATGTTTGTAGGGATAAATGTGCGTACGTGTATATAAACGTCTGCATCTGTACTGTGTGATTCGAAGAAACAATATTTATGGTATGAGAAGGCAGCAAGCACATGGCACGGAACAATATCTTTCCCAGTGGACAATGCGATCGCAAGATATCTTAATAAAATCACTCTAATCAAAGCAACAGGACAAAAGTTAGCTTTTGGCGGCGAATACCGGGAAATGGAGCACATGCTACGATTGGGGTGCAAGATTGATTTTCCGGGGGTTTTTTTTAAAAAAAAATGCAGGGATCGTGCACAAACACTTTTTACCCATGGATGCTCTAGGAAATTGCTCCGAATTAAAAAATAAAGAAGAGGTCAGCCTGGCCAATTGGAACTTTTAATAGCAAAACCTGACGGGGCAGCAATAACAACAGCTGTTGTACCTGTGCCAAGGGCATTTACAACGGTGTCTACGACAACTGTCTCTTCGGTATAAATAGATAGTTTGAACAGACAACTTGTACAATGGGTTGTTTGTTTGGCTGTCTGCATGATGTATGTATCAATTGACACACAAATCATGGGGGATCTAGTGCATACTTGATATTTGTAGCTGTTTTGTTGCATATGGTGCTATCTTTCTTCCTTTTCTTTTTTCCATATGTTTTTTTAAAAAAAATCTTTTCCATTGTTTTTCTTTTTTAATCTTTTGTTCCCTTCCTTTTCTCCCGTGCGCACCGGCAGCACCGCATCTCTCGTCGTCTCGTTCTTTCTCGTCCTTCTCCCCTCGCTCTCTCCTCCGCCGAAGTCCAGACGCAGCAAGCAGCAACAGCGACGGGCGTAGGAACAGGCACGGCGGCTCCCCTCCCTCCCCCTCCCCCTCCCTCTCTCTCCCCGCCGCAGAGGCCTGGTTCCGGGACCTCGCCGGAGGCACCCACCACGTCCGCGGTGTCTCCTGCAGGTGATTTGGAGTTCGATTTGTTCTTCTTGGAGCTCGATTTGGTCTTCTTGGAGCTTGATTCAGTCTTCTTGGACGTCGATTTGGTCTTCTTGGAGCAGGATTTGGGAACGAGCAGGAAGAAGAGGAAGATGATTTGGGGACGAGCAAGAAGAGGACTTGGGAACGACGGTGCAAACTTGGAGCGAGAAAGCAAATCCTCCCACGCGCGCACTCGATCCGTGCCTCCGTCGTCTCCCCGCTGCGACGTCCTACAGCGCGCTCCGAGCCGTCGCCACCTCCTGGGAGCACGAGCCGCACTCGTCGACGAACGAGACGACGACGCGGTCGACGCTGGGCTCGCGCAGGGGGTTTCGTGCAAAAAAGCCTTGCATGTCGACGGATGACTACGGTGCGTTGTACATGCCCTAACAGGGATATCTAGAGTATCATTCTAGGCTAGGCTGACATGGATCTTGAGTTCAGAGGTATAACTCTTTCGCAAATCCCATGTTTGTAACTTCGATAAAAAATTTCTTTAGGTAACAACTTCGATAATTGACACCGCTTGTTCTGTCGCCCTCTCCCCGATGCCATCTCATCATCCTTTTTTCTTCTTCCCTAGCTTCCTTCTATGCTGAAAGAAGCTTCTTTGGAGCACCAAGAAAACGAGGACGTGCCTGAGTTAGTAGAGTTGGATTCAGGTTCAGGGACGTGCTTGGTGCAATTGACGCAAGTTCGTTAGCTATGACTATGAGTTTGATCACTGATCGGGGTCTCGTAGCCTACTGGAGTCCAGAACTTCTTGCGCTGCTTGCATCTCAGGAGCTTCTAGAGGGCTTATGGAGCCAGCATGGCCGGTTGTGTATGCCACCTCGCCGTGCGCCCGTGCCTTTGATCCCCAACCAATAATGCTAAAGCGCAATGCGTGCCCATGCCCGGGGGCTGAAAAGTGCACAGGAAAGCAACGATATAATGCACTAATTTAAAGCCTAAGTTTTGGCTTTGACTTGATTGATCTGTGGCTTTCGTCTTTCAATGCTGTTCATACTCGACGCGGCGTGTGTGGCTGAGTTTGTTCTTCCGGTACCTATCCTTGCAAACAATTCCATGAACAGTTCGGACAAGCTTGACATCACATCCAAAAAGGGGACCTACTGTTCTTCGTTGCCCGAGCAAGTTGCCTGCGGATAAACGCTAAGTATCCATGATGCACTTGTGGGATAATCCTAAACTAAAGTGCCGTGGTGTCACGTCAAAATATCTTTTGTCTGATGCGAAAAACTAGCAGGGTTAAATCAGCATTCTGCATGTGACTCTGGATGGTAGGGTATCGTACTTTCCTGAAAGAAAGATAAAGGTGAGTAAAACACTTACGAACTTAGAGCGTAGAGTTACTTTCCCTTAGCTAGGACAATTATATTATTGCTGTGTTTTCAGGTATAAAGGCTGAAAGGGTATCTTTTTCCCAATGCAAGTTTCTTAGAATAATCATTTGCTGTCCTTTTCTGTCTACCAAACTATGAGAAGAAAATGGGGAAGGTATGCATACGCATGAATTCCCAGCTGTACGCTTGAAGCATTCGAAAGGCACTTAAAAAGCCTTGGAATATCTTGTGGATGCAGGCAGTACTACCGCTTAAACCATTACCACAGGAAACTAGGGACGGAATTTATTTCTGCAAAGAAAATAGAAAATAAACATATGAGTACCGGAGGAAGAAATGCCTGTCGGGACCAGTACGCGCATGAACATTTTTCCTTTCCCCGAGATGGTGGCTACGACTTTTTCCAGCGACGCAGACACGAGTTCGAAGAGTATATTTCCTTTCGACAGAAGAAATACTCAGGCTCCGGCCTCTCTACCGATTGCAGCGTTGTGTGCTCCCTTTGCCTGGTAGGGGGACACCACCATCGTCAATTAATGTGCTCCTGTACAAATGTTGAAAACCTTCTTTGGGCTACTACTAGGACGGTAGTACCAGCTACCAGGTAGAGAAGCCTCCAATCCCAACCCGGATTCCGGCGTCAGTCTGAAACGTAACATCACGTACTACGGCATCCCGTCCACGAAAACCAGGTGTGATCCGGCCGCTGGCGGTTGACCTGCTCAAGGGCTCCGCCGGCTGCGTGCACGCCGGCCACGCGAGCGGCCACGGCTGATGGTAGCGCGCTGCGGTGGTGCGAGGCCTTGCCCAACGCGCTCCCTGTGCCACCCGCCCCCCGCCCCGACGCCAGCTGCGGTGCCCCGGTGTGCCCATGCCGCCAGTGGGGCAAAAGTGGTGCGCGGATGCGGCCAAAACAGGCCTTTTTGGGCCCACCTTTTTCCCTCCTCGATCTCGTGCCGCACGCAAATCCCCGGCCGCGATTTGGTGGATCCCCCCTTCCTTCCCACTCTGATCTGCTTGGTTGGAGGAGGCGCGGGATTGTTTTGTTTATGCAAGGCCAGTGGCCATTTGGGCAGGGTGAGTGACCAAATCGGAGTCCTGATCTCACACCACATCCCCCACTGGGGAAAAAAAAAAGATTCAACGTTTCCGCTCGTTTCCTCTGCACGTCCAGCTCTCCCGATTCGGATCTCCGGACGAGCTCAAGTAGAACGGCGACTTTTTCCTTCCTTCGATGACAAAAATGAACTTTCCGGACCCCAGCCAGAGTCCCAAGCACGTCGCTGTTGCTTCCGCCGGCTCAAAAAAAGGCCACCAGGGGTAGTACGTGTTTCCCCCCTTTTCTCCTTTTCACTTCATTGAAAAACCCAAAGGCACTTGCACGTAGCAACAGTGCGACACGCCATATGGTAATGGTATGTTAGTACGCAACTAGCTAGGCGCTCGCTGTCAGTGGGTCAACAGGCCCGCCGCATAATTGGCCCCGATCCTCTCTACTTGCATGGCACATTTCACATGCCACGAGAGCATCCGATCGCTGTAGTGCCCGCACGTTGGCCAGCGTGAGCCTATGCTATATACGGAGTACTCCCCTAGCACAGCACACCCAAATTCCTGCTGCACACAGGATCTGGCGGCTGCTGCTACCGGATAAAAAAGCGGTCATCTGTCGCCTAGCAATTGGTACACCCGATAGAATCAAATCCCAATGCCCCTGTCCACACCGCTACCTTTGCATGCAGCGGCAGTAACCACCAGCTAGCTGCACATCGGGGCCGTTGGCTCCTGGTCCCTACTCCTGGAGCACTGAACTCCCGATGCTCGACGGAAGCAGCATTTGCAAGTGGGACGGGAGGGAGAGGGACAGGATAAGAGGGGGGGTACGCCAAGTTGAGGGGCTCCCTTTTATGATCCGGGCTCGTAGCGCGCCCATGCCGTCATGCCCTGGCCTAGAGACCCCATGACCTGCCCATTTCATGCCCATCATGGCCAATCCAGCATGAGTTTCTTCAGAAGAACTTGAGAAAAAGATAAGCATAAATCCGGAAAGCTCTAGCGAATTTTGTCCATTGTGTGTGCGATCTGCTGGTTGGATAGAAATGCGCTGCAGAAACTATAAAATTTTAATGCAGCCTTTACAAAAAAAACTCAAAAAAACTGACAAGGCATTGAAAAAATGATGATATCTTCAAGAGGTGGCCAGGCCATGTTACTAGTAGCTGCACTTTTCGGGAAAAGAAAACGATTTATCAGTACTTCAGTAGCACTTTTTCTTGGGTGTATGTGGCCGTATCTCTCCCCGCCATCTATACTGTACGTGTCGTGGATTTGGAATTTAGAATGCATGGTGGCACATATGTGTTTTTTTTTTGTTTCAAAAGCACACATTTTTTTGTGCTGCGCTTTCTTCGATCTCCTTCGAATATGGGATTTCGATAGCTAGGTGTTGTTCATTTTCATATATCTGAATTGTTTCTAGCCTCGCAGCTCTTGCTCTGGCTGATGCTAGTTAGACGCAAGGAATCAGTACCACGATGGCATCATGTGGTAAAATATGAGGAATATTGGAAGGTTTTGTAGTTGGTTAGAAAGGCGACACAGTGACAGTACTGGATTTAACGAGAAAGCAGTGCAATGACAGTGTGGTGATGGTAGGAGGCAATGCATAGGCAGAAGGTGGCGTTGCAATTACGAATCCTGAATGCAACGAAAGAGGGTTTGGAAAATTTCCTAGGGGTGGTACAACCGTACAAGTAAGTGTAAGGCCATGTTCAGATTCCCAACTATTCACTATTCATTTCAACTTTTCACTATTCATTCCAACTTTTCACTATTCCTCCCTCACAAAACACGTTTCCCAGCGAATGCTACAGTGTTTTTCTTATGCTACAGTGTTTTTTCCTATAATCTAAACACACCCTAGAGAATGATAGTCCTTTATCGCAATTCTCTAAAAGAAGCGACTATTTAAAATAGCCAAACAGAAGTTACTACCCAATAAGCAGGCATCACGCTAACCGATTCACTGCTAATCGGAAGAAGTCAATATGCAGTACGTACTTCCCATTGACCAGCCATAATGTCATACCCTGTTTCCTGATTACCCAGAATCTCTCGCTTCATTCCATGATACGCTATCCTGTGAGGAGCACTATTTTGCGCCCGTACATACACAGGGGGGGTGGGGGCATATTATAGTGATGTAGCCACCACGCATTAGCCACCTTAATTCTGGCGGTCAACAGCAGAGAACCATCACAGAAACAGGCGTGACGCTACCGGCAGAGACATGATGCATCGACGTTCCTTTCGTTTAGCTAACGCAGTTCGATCTTTTTACAAAAAAGTTCATGTCCGTACCACCAAAGCCAATGCGAAAGCCACGCCGGGAACACGCAGAACGGCACAAGGCAGTGGCTGGGATCGGACGACACAGAGAAGACATGGACAACGAGGCCCTGCTGCTGCGATGGCCGGGACGTAACAACTCTCAACACATGTATCGCCTCGGCCGAGCTGTGAGTGTGAGGGGGACGCAGCGCCTACCACGTCATGTCGGCACGGTCGCCGACGGCTGGAACCCCCACCATGCTGGCCTCTCATCTCTAGCTAGCTCCCGGCCCGGCCTTGACTTCGCGACCCTTCAATGCGCGCCGGATCCCCTTCGTCGCCTCGCTTAACAAGCAACAACACCTAATCACCCGTGCTTAATTAACACACAAATCGCCTCGTGCGATCTCGTCGCAGGCGTATAAGAGTGCATAGCCCCCACATATCTTTCCACGCTAACCCGGCCGGCCTAGGAGCAGCAAGGAATCCCTCCCTTTTTTCACCTCCACGCGGCTGCTACAGTTAGCAGCTTCCCTCCACCCCGACCCGATCCGCGCCATTGACCCGCCTCCCGTGGAGAGAGCGATCGCCACCGGCTTTGAAAGCAAAGCGAGAAAAGGGGAGGAAGAAGAAGATGAAGGTGCAGTGCGACGTGTGCGCGGCCGAGGCGGCGTCGGTGTTCTGCTGCGCCGACGAGGCCGCGCTGTGCGACGCGTGCGACCGCCGCGTCCACCGCGCCAACAAGCTCGCCGGCAAGCACCGCCGCTTCTCTCTGCTCAACCCGGCGCCCTCCTCCTCCTCCGCGTCGTCGACCCAGCACCAGCCGCCTCCGCTCTGCGACATCTGCCAGGTTCGTTCCGGCGCCGATCGATCCATCGATTATATGTTCGCGAGTTACGATCGCCACAGCCGAAGAAGATTATTGATTGATGCGTGTTTCTGATCGATTTTCCGCTCTGTTGTGTCGTGTCGTGCAGGAGAAGAGGGGGCTCCTGTTCTGCAAGGAGGACAGGGCGATCCTGTGCCGGGACTGCGACGTGTCGGTGCACACGGCCAGCGAGCTGACCATGCGCCACACGCGGTTCCTGCTCACCGGCGTTCGGCTCTCCGCCGAGCCAGCCGCGTGCCCGGCGCCGCCGTCGGAGGACGAGAACAGCAGCGGCGGCAGCAGCTTCTGCTACAGCGCCGGCGACGCGGCCCCGCCGTCGTCGACGGCGCCCGCCACTAGCAGCCACGGCAGCGACAGCAGCAGCATCTCCGAGTACCTGACCAAGACGCTTCCCGGCTGGCACGTCGAGGACTTCCTCGTCGACGAGGCCACGGCCGCCGCCGCGGCAAGTAACATCGGCTTCTCCGCAGACGCGTCCTATCAGGTTGGTGATGTTCCAGCGCTAACCCATTGCCATGACAGTAAACGTCTATCCATCCGTGGAGTAATTAAACCTAAACCGTGCCGCCATTATTCTTCAATCCTAGCGCGTTGCTGAGCGCTCGTATTGAGCACGCCGAAAGCACGGCATGTTCCCGATCACGTCTGCGCCATCGGCATTAGTGCCATTGCTTCCGATCCAACCAGTAAACCATCCATTATGGGCGCCACTGTACGGTTTGTAGTTACGCTCGCAAACCCTCGCTGGTCCAGGGTGTGATGTGTGACCATAATACAGTATCTCCAGGAGCAACTCTATTTTATCTCGCGGGGCCAGTTTCGCCACGGTGCCCCCTGAGTCCCTGATGCTAAATAAAATACATACTTACTGCAGTATCAGGCATACAGTGACCTTCTGGATTAACCTTGTTTTCTTTTGATCGAGCAGGGAGGGCTAGGCTACTCGGCCTGGATGTCGCAGGAGCAGATGTTCGGCGACGCCGCGGCCACCGGCGACGTTCGGGCCAGCCGGGAGCGGTGGGTCCCGCAGATGATGTACGGCGGCGCCGAGCTGGCCGTCGCCGGCAACAAGAGATCCAGAACGGCGTCCGCCGCGGCGGCGGCGGCGTACTCTTACTGGTGAACTCGATCATCAACGGAAGACCCGTGCCGTCCGTATTTATGCACCGGTCGGCGTTCGTACTCTAGTGTGCTTCCAGTTTATTAACTGTAACAGAAGTTGTTTCCGGGCTCATTTACCACTACTGCATTTTTTTGCTCTCCCTGCGCGTCCGTCCTCGGATGCGTTGGGAGCGTTCGTGCCTTTTTGAGGGGTGCGAGAGAGAAAGCCTCTCTGCACCTTTGTATCTATCCTTTTTGCTCGTTGCAACTTCAAAGACTTTTCTATCACTGTCATGCCATCCTCTCGATCCGCAGCAACAGTGTTCGTTCTCGCCCTTTGCCCAAGACTCGAAGGAGCACGTGTAGGAGCCGCAATTTGTGGAATTCTTCAACGTGCAGTTGAATCCCCGGTGGGCTGAATTGATGTGGGGTTTCGGTGCTGCAAAGTGCAAACTAGTCAAAGTTGGGATTGAGAGCAAACGTTGAGAAGCAGAATACGGTCACTGGCAGATAGCACGTCCTAGAAATTAGCGGCGATGTGTTCACACTGCGCACATCATTACACCAGTTCCATTTGCCCCCCGTACCAAAGGCTCAACTGTGAACTGTATGTAAAAAAAGCTGTGAACTATCACGTACGGCTTTAGTATTCAGAATAAAATTAGATCAGTTTTTTTAGATCAAAATTACATCAGATTGAGGCAAAAAAAAATCTAAGTAAATCAAAGAGATAAAATCGTCCAGTAAATCAAGTCTTGACTAACCCTGGTCCAAGGAGAGCATTTGCTCTTCCTTTTTTTTTACAACATTGACAAAGAAGTAGTCCTCCAGTCCTACACTAGACCAGTTCAAGGTCCCTTATAAAAAAGGAAGAAGAAGAATTCAAGGCTGAATTCGTTCCGAAATCAAACGAAAAAATAAGTTGGATTTTGATACATCCTATGGGCCGGATGCTAATTTACACGAAACACAAAAGCCTAATGGGCCGAAACTATACTTTAGGTGAACGCCAGATTCACTGAAAGAAACAAAAAAGCAGAAAGAAAAGTGGCGTGGCCTCTTTCCTGAAAAAAAAAAAAGATCTGCGAGGAGGAAAAGACCGACCCGAGCCCCGCAGCAGGTCGACCGATCCATCGAGCCGAAGGGGATGGCTCTGACCAGATTGGCGTTTCCCCTCTTCCTCGTCCTCGCCGCGGCGGGGTTCGCGGCGGCGACGCGGTCGCCGTCGGCCTTCGTGCAGAACGCCATCTACTCCAACCGCATCACCATCTTCTCCAAAACTTACTGCCCGTAAGTCCCCCCCCCCCCAATCCAAAAACATACCGCTGACTTCGTACCGCTCTCTTTGCTTGCTCGCTCTCTGTCTGGAAATCTTGAGGAAGGATTCGGGCGAGGGTTTGCTGCGCACGGCCGACCAAGCGTGGTCGTGCGCGCAGTTCAGATCCCAGGAAGTTCCAGGTCTAGCCGCGGTTGCTGTTATGCTTGGCGAAGGCTTTGGAGTATCATGAATTGGGTGGGTTCAGCGGATGATTGGGATGGAATTAGGACACCCTCCTTGCAATTGAGCCGTTGGTAGTGGATACTGGTTAGGTTTTGTTCATTTGTATTTTGGATGTGGCTCCTGTCGCATTATGTGGTGTAAATCCTGCAGTTAAGCTCCTACTGCAACTGGAAAATGGAAGCCACAAACTTTTTTTTTTTTGAGCAAAGGAAGCCACAAACTGTTTCCTGTTTGGTGAAACTTGGGGTTAGGATCGTTGAATCTGTACTGTCAACACAGGAGTTGCTTCATTCTGCAGATTAAGCAGCTCTAGTTTATGGCCTAAGATGCTGATCTACACTCTACAAGTAAAATATGTTATAGCTTATAGGTTCAAAAATCATACTGTTTATGAATAGGCTAATCATGTGATTATACAGTGCTCTAGTGTACCATGTGAGCAAACTGTTGTGCTCACAGACTCAACCAGCAGCTAGTTGGCCTATTACTTGCAGAGTGATCATTTAGACTTGAACTGGTTTCTTGTTGCATAGCTGTACCCACTACCCAGAAATCTACTTTGTGGTAACATGGTAAAGTGATTTCAGTGTCGGTTGTTTCTATCTTAGTTTTCATGATAAACAGTGTTGATGAGTTTGAATTGTAAGCTTGTTCTGGTTCTGTAATCAGAATTTCAGTAGGCAACATAAACCATAATCTTCACGGTAACATTCATATTCTACTCTCATGTTTTTCTTGTAGTAAGTAGCATATGAAACCTATGTGTCAGTTTATTGCTCTGCTTTTACTTGTCAGAACATAAAATATAAATATAGAGAGCGTGACTTTTGTAATTAGGTAAATATGCTTGTTACAAGGAATGTATTATTACTCGGGTATCTTGTAGTCTCATTGTACTCATAATTGTGAACACTACTTTTGTGAAAATTCTAATCCAACACAACTTCATGACCCCTGCTGAATCCGATTACAAGCAGAATCCCACTTTCCCTACCCTTTACCTTCCCTCCCTACAGTGTTCTCACTAGCCA
The DNA here is from genome assembly GCA_015342445.1 of Digitaria exilis. Taxonomy (NCBI): domain Eukaryota; kingdom Viridiplantae; phylum Streptophyta; class Magnoliopsida; order Poales; family Poaceae; genus Digitaria; species Digitaria exilis. The sequence continues at coordinate 1,250,760 of JACEFO010001926.1, forward strand.
CTCATGGGTAAGGTCTTCTTTTTTGTACCTTGATTGATGGTTTCTATTTGTTTAATTATCTCCGTTTTTGTGTCCTGTCCTCCTCTCCAATGTTGGCATGACGTCTAGTGCGCCTTTCTCTTCACGGGCAAGATACTATCTGTGTTTAGTGTGCCAGCATAAAACAACCATCATGTCCACTGTTTCTTTATTGGCGTGCATCAAATATTGTCCTGTTTCATTTTCCTTATCTTGTTTTTTGCTTGGGTATGGATCTTTGTCTATGCCACTTGGGTTACTGCTCTAGAAGCTTAGAGCCATATAATGAACTATTACTCCAATGCTTTATGCTCTAGTATGGCCATCAGATGGACATAGTTATATTTCTGCCTGATGCATTAAAGTCCTGCCCTTGTACATAGATGAAATGTTTGAAAAGAAAACACTACACTTTTTCCATGGTCTGATTACATTTTTGCATTACAAATATTAGTGCATACTTTTGTTACTAAATATTTCTTTACTTGCTTTCTCATAGGTACTCCATTCGTGCTAAGCGCCTATTTCGAGATCTTAAGGAAGATCCATATGTTGTTGAGCTAGATCTCCGAGGTAAATCATGCTTGATTCATATGCGACGACAATCCAGTCATACTTTCAGAAATTTCTCTGCAAGATTTATATGAACCTAACATAAACAAGCCATTTAGAGGATGGACGTGACATTCAAAGTGTTCTCCTGGACCTAGTTGGGCGCCATACTGTACCACAGGTGTTTGTGAATGGCCAGCATGTTGGTGGCTCAGATGGTTAGTGTATATAAATCTTTGAGTGCCCGCCCTTTAAACCTTCTAGCTGCACTGTCTACATGCAAGCATACAGCTACCTTGGTGGATATCAACAATAAACACTTTGTATATCTAATTGCAGATACAGTAAATGCTCTTGCAAATGGACAGCTTAAGAAGCTTCTTGGTAAGAGTCAGTCACAGTGATGGATGGATCTCCTGACAAACTTGCTATGTCAAGAACATGTGACTCGATACATATGTACGGGAGAGGGCGTTCATCTCTGTTTAGGACTGCATAGAATGTTAAAGCTCATATGCCAGGTGTGTGTTGCATAAGATTTGTGTTAAACCGTATGTATGTAGTGTACTTGTGTAATCTGCTGTATTGCATATACAAACTTTTCTACTCCGCCTGTTTTCTATGAATAGAATTTGGATTGTTCGCCTTGATCATTATGGAATTTCAGTAAGTATAAAAGTTGTGTAGAGTCCTCGACGTATTTCCTTTTATCTAAAAAAAAATTAGAATAACTACGTAAATGAACTACTTTTATGATTTTTTTTTAAAAGGAGGAGGGGTGTTAAAAATGACGAAACATTGGAGAAAAGATAAAATGAAAGTATATTGCATTATAAAATCTTTTGGTGCAATAAACCGACGGGCACACGTATAAACTGACAGTATAGAGGCTTTGCTGTATACATGGCACGTTACACAATCACCAACCATAAAAACGAAATCCATAATTAACCATTGCCTGCTCACGTTGAGCATTACCAACGGTAGGGGCAACTTGTGTTTGCTCGGTTATTCACTCGCCTGGCCGGCGTCGTCTTCATCTCCTCAGGCCGATGATCGCCAAGAAGAGCGAGATGTAGTCGAAGCGGTAGACCCGCCTGAGCATGCCGATCTTGGTCTCGTCCCAGGGCGGGTACCGGAACATGAACTCGATGAGGAAGCTCCTCTTGAGCACCGCCTTCTTGTGGCTGAACATCTCGAACGAGTACTTGCCGTGGTACTGACCGAACCCGCTGTGCCCGACGCCGCCGAACGGGATGCTGTCCAGGCCATACTGCAAAAGCAAAAAAAATGTTTGCCGGAGTAGGATCAGAAATGGTCAGGATTTAGTTCAGACACCCAAGACAGATGCTGTAACAGACACCTGCACGATGGCGTCGTTGAATGTGACGCTCCCGGACGACGTCTCCTCGATGATCCGGTTCTTCAGCTTCTCGTTCCTGGTGAAGGCGTAGATCGCCAGCGGCTTCGGCTTCGATTTCAGGAACGTGATGCTGTCTTCGATCTTCTTGACCTGGAGAGAGAAAAAAGCAGACGCAGGTCTCTGTTCAGCAGCGGTGTCATTCAGAAGATTCAGTTAGCAGTGCGTCAGATAACATTCATGCGCACCGTGATGATCGGGAGCAGAGGGCCGAAGATCTCCTCCGTCATGATGTCAGAGTCGAGCGGTGGGTTCAGCAGAAGTGTAGGCTCGATGGTCCTGCACAATTGGGAACACGGCGTCAGGCAGAGAGCTAGAAAGGCACCGGAGTTTCTGTGGTAACACTATTGCCAGCCATGGCGACGCTGCGGTGCTTACAGCGTCTTGGGGTTGAAGTGTCCGCCGTGCACGACGGAGGCCGCCACCCTGCGATCCGCCAGGAGGTCGCTGAGCCTCTTGAGGTGCTTCTCGTTCAGGATGCGCGACATGTACTCTGGCTTTGTGAAGAACTTCTTCAGTGTTGTCTTGAGCATTTCGATCTTCAAAGAACCGACGTGTAAAAAAGTCAGAAACGCAATGTACTAGAGCATGGTATCGGATCAGAAAACTGAAGCAGACCAGAATCGGCGCATATTCCTCCTCGACCAGCACGTAGTCGATGGCGATGCAAGCTTGGCCCGAGCAGGTGGACCATTTGGCCCCAATTATGCGATTCACGGCAACCTGCGTGTAGTCAGCCAGTAGTACCATAGATGCGTTATTACGATCGTTCTGCCATATCTTTCAAAAAAAAAAAGATCGTTCTGCCATCGCAAAACTGAAGAACATGAAGAGCACAGATGGTGTACCTGGCTGTCCCTGTTGCTATCGAGCCAGTCGACGATGCAGGGGCACTTGGAGCCGAGCTCAAGCGCCACCGGGGTCAGGTGCTTGGCGGCCTTGGTCATGATCATGCGCCCAACACGGCTGCTGCCTGAAGAGCGAGACACAAGGAAACAGCCAGCCATCAGACTTTTGTTCATGCAACAACCAATGCAATGACTCACAGTATAGTTCATATCCCGTTCAGAGGAGTTTTTTTTTTGTGCTTGAATTATTATTACCGGTGAAGAGGACCTTGTCCCATCTGTGCTCCATGAGCCTCTCCCCGACGTCCGCTCCGCCTTCCACGACCTTCACGGCCTTGGGGTCCAGGTACTTTGGTAGGTTGGCCGCGAGGAACGCTGAGGTGGACGGCGCGAGCTCCGACGGCTTCACCACCACGGCGTTCCCGGCCGCTAAGGCTCCGGAGAGCGGCTCCAGGACCAGGCCTGCACGAACGCAGCGAATCAGAGCTTGGATCGCAGGACTGACAGTAACACGAGCAAAAGTTAATCTGGTTAATTATCAGTTGCCGTTCTTTCATCTAGACTTCTCATCTCCTGACGCCGTTGAGCACTCGTTGACAGAGAACAGTACCGGTCGTGACAGCTGATAGGAAAACGATTGTTTCGTGCACGTTCGTTCTTTTTTTTTCACTCAACCGTGCGTCCACCCATCCGCCCAAGGACAAGGAGAACACGTGCGAGGTCTACCTGTCACAACGGTGACTCTTGACCGAGCAGGCAAGCACACTGCAGATCTCAAACACTGTCGCCATCAGACAGGTTGGTTCTGTCACGAGGCACGGCCATTACGCTAGCTTTTCGCCAACCACAACACTAGCTTGTGTACTAGTAACGAGCCTCTTGGACCTTTCTTGCAGCAGTGCGAGTGCGGTACTACCGCTGTTGGTGGAGCTAGAGATGTGCCTACGCAGCTTTGTTGCGACTTGCGAGCCGCAAGGAGAACATGTAGCAATAATCAGTCAGTTGGGGTTGGGGTTAATAGTAAGCGTCTGCATTTGCATCTTGGAAGACTACAGCACGTCTGCACCATCAATGAAGTGGGTCGTAACCACTAGGGCAACATAAAGCCTACGGCTAGCTATGGCCCTACGAACGTGGCTCCGACTTGTACTGTTGTACATCGTTGAGTATTATTCAGAAAAAAAATCAACAATAATACATATGCTAGTTCAAATTAACACTATTTTTCTGGTTTTTAGTACATGCTTATAAATATGGTAACTAGATTGGATGCAAAATTGTATCACTGTCAGGATACAACTGGATCTAATCGGGGACCTTGTGCAAAAAAACAATTGAGCTGTACTTGTCAAGTTTGACACCACACACTAACACACACATCCTGTCTGTTTCTTAAGTGTCTCGATACGTTTCGTGCTGGTGGCCCTTGGACCTCAGACTCCAATCGACGGCTCCAGCGAATTACACAAATTAATGCCACGATGTGATGTCTAACCACATGCAATTACTTTCCGATTCTATTTTGGTGTGTGCCTGCTGGAGTATTTGTTTTAGGTTGGTTTAATGCTGAGAGTATCCGTTTCAATTTTCATATAGTCTTTTATTTAAAATTCAGATAGAACAGCGTTGGGTCCATGTTCATTGCAACCTCGTCTGCCTAAGAGAGAGAGGAGCAAAGGTGATCATCAGTCTCATTCTCACCTATCGGGAGATTCCAGCAGGAGAAGATGAGCACAACCCCGAGCGGCTCCGGCACCACGAACGCGGTCGCCGGGAACGCTACCAGCGGCGTGTGAGCCTGTACTCCCGGAACCACAGGTGTTAGATTAAATTTCTTGTTAAGGCCATGACAGAAAAGCATCAGCTTAGGCTCACAGAAATCCATGATAATAAACTAACTGAATGTCTCCATGCTGGAGTATTAGCAAGAACTTGCCTTCTCGGGTGCCGCCCAGTTCTTGAAGTTCTGCAGCTTGTCGACGATGGACTTCTTCAGAACCCCGACCTGAACACAAGGGGATATATATAGTCACAGTGGAGCTTGGACGCTTGGTGAACCCAAATTGGACAGACAGAACGCGAAGCATTCATTGGAAGTAGGGATGCAGGCGGGGCGGGTTTTTAAACGAGCCCACAAACCCGCCCCGCAAAATCATTGGAAGCACAGAGGAAACTGAAGCCAACCTCGTCTCTGAAGGACTCGCCGCGGTGCTTGCCGAGGTCCTCGCGGAGGACGTCGAAGATGTCCTCCTCCTTCTCCTCGAGGAGCCTGACGAGGCCCCTGAGCTGCGACTGGCGCCACTCGAGGTCCCGTGTCCTGCCGCTCTCGTACACCTCTCGCAGGTCGCCCACCAGGTCGCCGAAGCCCAGGGCCATCTCCTCCGGCACGCTGCCCATAGCTCGCCGCTGCTGGCGCAGTGGAAGCTTCGTCGTCCTCGCTCTCTGCGAGTACGACGTGCGGCGAGAGAGGGATCGGAGAGGTCGAGAGGTGCGCTCGACGTTTGTAAAGCTTAGCCTGTGTTGTGTTGTGTTGCTGCCGGTGCACGCGAGCAAGTGTTAAATAGTGCTCGCCGTGGCAGTGTGGTTGGGATTACTGTTGCAGCCGTGGGTGATCAATGGAGCCGGTTGGGATTGGGACGAGTGGTTCTACGTCACTGGGGGCCGACATGGACGCAGTTGGGACTGTTGAGCTTTGGTGACAAGACGGCGAAATGCACTGCTGACTGCCAAGTGGGAGAAAAGACACCCCAATTCTACTCGAGCACGGCTGCCGCGTGCGTGCACACAATGTACAGGATAACGCACGGATAGTTAGAGGTGGAAGTTGATCACTATAGCTGGACCTTTCCTCTTTGATTCGATTGGATTTGATCAATTCGGATTTTGAATATATATATGGATCATGGAGTCCACACTTGATATGGATATGAATTTTTCAAGATACAAAAATCCAATATCCAATGGATTTATTTGAACTTCACATTATATATTGCTTCACATAAATAGATCAAAGGTCATCCTTTTCTATGTCGGGCACACATCAAAATCCAGGTATATAAATCTGCACGAAATAGCTGACCGGTATACTGAATCATTTCCAACAAGTTCTAGATAATTTCACTTAAAATTTATGGTGGGAATGTGAGGTTTTAGTTATGAGATCCAACTCTTTATGTGGCGCTAGGCTCGCTAATCTGCACGACGTAGCGCTAAACATCGTTATGAATCATGTATTAGTTCTGGGTCTGATTTTGATGTGGTGTCCACGTGCAATTCATGGTACGTAAATATGCACGAAGTAGCTTACTATCATACTAAATTATTTCCAACAAACTTTAATAATTTTTTTCTGGAATTTTATAATTGGAACATGAGGTTTTAGTTTTGATGTTCGGCTCTACACCGTAGTAATATTAAACTAGCATGATGGCCCGCGCAAATAGCGCGGGTAGCTAGTTTTAATATACTAAATTTTACCTTTTTATTACTTTAAAGATAATATTTGCTTATGTGCTCTTTGTTACGTGCAAAACTTGTAGCTCATCGAACCCATGATTTGCAACATGGATTTAAATGTGGGGTAACATGTAGCTTTTGGGCAGCACTTCTGGCACATTGTAGCTATTCCATTTCGAGTCCAATCCACAACAAAAGATTCAATACTCATTGTTGGGGATTTGGTTTGCAATGGGGTTGTCACCAGTCGATTTTACCAGCATCGATGGGTTGAGTCTCTGACGATGTTGATGTTTCAATAATTTACATAGTTTGTATACTACATCCGCGGGCATCAATCGGCCTACTTAGGCTTCAATTTTTTTCTACTAACATGATTTAATCTCTGTCTATATGGATGTTGATTCCGTTGCAACACTTTGGGCATTGTTGCTGAGGCTTTTGACCATTGAATTTGTGAAGTTGGGTATTCATTTTAAATTGTACCTTCGTTACTATCACTGTTGTTCGTTGTCTATCTATTTTTGGATGTGGCCGCCTATATCGCTTTGGACGGAGGTTACATCAACCGCGGTGGTCTATTGGTTGCTCTACGTCTTGAACCAAGTTTTTGGGCTACGCTCCCACTCGCAGCATCAATGTACGTACTTGTGTCGGCTATATACCGCTGCATTGCTCCCACTTTCTGCATCGATTGCTAGTTAAAATTATCCTATGTGAGCCTAATTTTTGGGCAAACATTGATAGTGGTTGATAGAGGCCGAAGTGAGCTACATTCGCTGCTACATGCAACATATATGATGTCCGACGTACCAACAGTTGAGGGATATCGACAAAGATGCCATATGCAATATCGAGCAGATAACATGCCCTATTTCACCTCTAACACTGTGAGTGCCCTGCTAAATCGATGGACGCCCCAGAGCCAGTATAGGCCACCGGTGCGGTGATCCAGAGTATACACACCTGTTACTTCTATCCTGATCATCGTGCGACCATCCACTCGCTGCTAGTGGCTATTGCCCTAGGGCTTGATGTGCCGGCGTGGCTCATGCCTGATCAGATTACTTGTATCCCGATCATCGTGCGACCATGCACTCGCTGCTAGTGGCTATTGCCCTAGGGCTTGATGTGCCACCGTGGCTCATGCCTGATCAGATTTTGTTTCCTTGCACATGTAGTTATGTGCGTATTTTTGTGTGTTACATGCCGTCACGGGGATGTTTTGTTGCCAGTGTAGCACTGTAGCATTAGCTCCGCAAGTTTCAAGAGCAGTGCATTTATTGACTATTTTGTAGGGAATATTCGTTTCTTACATTGCATCATAACATTGGAGGGGAATGAGACGAACAAATCAGGGTAATTGGATGGTGTATACATGAAAGTTTTATATTTCATCTTTATATATTATTATAGGTATTGTGGATGGACTCCTAAAATACTAATTGATATAGATCTAAGAACAGTTATATCTTGGGGCTAATCCGTCAACATTATTACCTTATTTTCATCCCCATAATTTGTAATTGCTTAATGACGTGTGTAACTAATTTTGTGTTGTGTAAGAATTTATCATTCTAAATTTATATTAAACGATTTTGTTTAATATTTGACTGGCTTCCCGAAGCCATTTTACTATAATATATACGGAGAAAGTACAGTAAGAGTTAGAATTAACCTCCCAAACTGACAACCTGATCTCCTCTATTTTCTTTTTGTTGGTAGACATGTTATTCACATACTTCTATCCGGCTACGGTAGCTCCTCATTGGACAACCAAATTGGCTGAATATATATAGTTTTTATTGGTTGTATTTGTATACTATTTGGATTAGCCATTTAGCCAATACCTTTAGATAATCATAAATCCAGCAGTCAGCCCTGAGCCACCCACTAAAGTCCAACGTATGGGAAGGCTAATATTTTTATACGGTATGAAAATAATTAAGTGATGAGTTTTGGTATACGGATTCTCTTGTCTAGTAGTAAAGTAAAGATCTATTTTCAATCACATTTTTTTTCCATACTGCACCATACGGATTCTCTTGTCTAATAAATTAGGTAATGACTTGCAATAAATTAAGTAAATATTTTCAATCACATTTTATTTCTATACATAATACACCATAACCTCTATCAACGTTGGATTGCCCTTCAAACACGTTCAATCCCCTTCCATATATTGTAGATACTTTTTTTGTTCTTATATATTTGGAGTAATCTGCACCATTGGATCGTCATAATAAAATCCAATGGTGGGCATAGTCTCTTTAGTTTATTGTTTGTCGTATTGGACATGGACTCTTTGGGCTTACTCTAGACCGTTAGATCTTCATAAAATCCGACGGTCCAAATCCTTCTCTTTTTTTCCGATTAACGTGGAAATTTCTTAGCCCTCTCGGCGAACGTGGTGGCTCCTTTTTTTCTTCAAGTAATAAAATAATAGATAGATTTCTTGTTGTTGGATCTTTTGGATGGATTTGGATTTCAAATGAGGTGGATTGCACATAGGCTACATTGTATTATGATTGGATTTGATTTTAGATTATTACTTTTAGATTTTAATTTGATGTGTTATTTGGATCTGATCTCGATCCATTAATACCTCCACGGATAATGATCAGTTTGAACTGCTTATGATAAGGAAGCCTAATCTAATCCACAAGCTTCAGCTGGAAATGGTTGGGGAAAGCATCATAATTGAGTGCCGTACGTGCCCAAACAAGTCACATTTGCAAAACCAAATGTGTGCATGATGAGTCGGACCCCCTACGTGCCACAATGGTGGTTACACGTTCATCTCATTAGTACTAGCAACCACTGAAATACTGAATCGTATGCCGTACACGAACAGCACATCTCGTAGTATGTTTCACGCCTCGCGATCGTAGTCTTTCTCATGTTTCACAGGTTTTGAAGGCTCTCAGAGGAGGTACCAACGTACCATGCCTACTCTTCACTGCCCGCGGCCGCGACGCTGAAAAAAAAACCGACTACTTAACCTGGCTGATGGCTTGAAGCCGACTTGGGGGCACGCCCCACTCGCAGCGACAACCGACAACGCCACGACTTCGGCGTCCGACCGTCCGTGGACAACGGCGTGGCTTCGCCTCAGCTCGTCACGTCCCCAGTCGAGGACGCCCCATTTCACAAGCCATGGATCACCCCTGCATACACCCACGGAGCGGAGCTGTACGTCGGCTTTGAAGCAGAAAAGCCTGGAACCTGCCTGGATAGTATTTGGTTGCAGTCCTGAGCTTTTGCGTGGTAAAGACTTGCCTGTGCAAACTGCCTGGTGTCTAGGCCGACGAAATCGTGTGCCTGGGCGGAGCTGCCTGATGACCATACCTGCCTGAGCTATAATCGTTGTTTTGTATGATATAAATGGCGACGAAAATTAATTACATTCAGTTAGCAGCGGGATGATTTTTTAGCTTACATATATGGTGACAATCTTGCTTCTCCTCTCCATCTGCACAGACCTCGTACTAGAGGTTTCTTGTTAATCAATCCCCTTAATCCACTGCACAAGTCAGCAATTTGGGGCCAAGCTAGTGGTTTCTTCGATATAGATTTTCATACTCCACGTGAATCAGTTGAAAAAAAATGGTAGTAATTTATACCGTTAAATTAATATTAAAAATTTTTACCATACAAATTCGTATAAAAATAAACAAATTTAAACAGTTGGTGGTTTATTTACTCCTAGAATCTTCAATTTTGATACTAAACATCTAAGTGTAATATATTATTTTTCGGTCAAAAGCTGTAATATATTATTAAATTATGCTTATTCAAAATATTTCTGTTAGGTTTGCTTTTTGTACTGTAGCGGACGGACCCTAGGCAAAAAAATGAACCAAACACTGCCTCTATCTTCTATCCATTCTGCCGGCGTTCAGGGCTGCAACCAAACAACATCATGAATTTTGGATGTGCCTGACCAGGCAATTTTGCCATCCGTAACAGGCAGCTCACAGGCAGGTCAATCGACCAGGCAACTAGCTCAGGGTTGCATCCAAACATGCCCGCAGTGCTGAGCCAAACTGCATGCAGTGAACAGCTATCATCGGGTTCGGGAAGCGACGACGCGGAGCATGCTCGTTACGCGTTGCGAGTCGCTGCGACTGGTATTTTACAAAGGGGCGGACCCAGGGCCTGGCGACCCTGAGCGCCTGCCCAGGCTCCTGGACGCCAAGTTACAAAGGCTTCCTGCCCACACCTGTAGCCTGGAATCACCGTTCACTTTCACTTAGGCTGAAAAAGAAATAGTTGTAGTTGCTGCAGTTTTGCTTTGGATGCAATCACATGTGCAGTGTCACCATTCGATCTCTGGGTCCGTCACTGTACAAGAGAAAACACACTGCGATCTTGGTCACTGGTGCCATTTCATTAGCAAGCTAAACTGATCGACGTGGAAGGAGGCGCAGCCGGGAAATCTTCACAGCAGGAAGGTGATGCCCATGCCGTGGCTGGTGGTGAGTGATGACGGGGTCCACGTCGTCCATCAACCGCTGGCTCCGAACAAGCGCGGCGTGTCGTCGCCGGTGACCACGAGTCGACCCCGTCCGCCTCGAGGTGACAGGATCGACGACGCCTGACAAGATTCATACATGTCCCGAAACGCTGGCTCCGACAGGTAGTATCTTCAATTGGGCATCAACCGGGTCCTTCTCCGGCGGATGGAAAGGACTGGGTATCCACCGTTGAATAAATTCTTCAGCAGCTGTAAGTCCCCTGTCTCTGGCTGGCTACATCATTCATCGGATAGATATGTGTGCATTTGTGCTTCGGCTTTCCACGTGATTCGATCGTCTACCTCCTGAGTTTCCATGTGTTTCTACTTTCTCGCTAATGCCCTTTTTTTTTCAGCGCTTGATCACGCGCATGGATGGACTGAGTAAATCTTTGCAAGGAGGATGCATGTCATACGGCCTTCTTATCAACATTTGTGGCTTTTTGTTTCTTAATTGAACTAGGGTAATCAGACAGAGCTAATGTTACGTGTTGTCCTTCCTCTGTTCCTTTTACGGGCAACCAAGCGATGTGTCAGAATCACAATCCCAGATATGGCATTGCATCAATAGCGTTAACAACTCACCACGTCAGAGGAGCTATATTTCGTAAGTAGCAATTTAGGCATTTAACATGGCTGACGGGGTTTTACCAGTCGCCAGTCGGTGGTATTCGTTGGCAATAATCAGCGGATGAATCTTGGGATGGCGTCGAGGGTTAAGAAAAAAAAAACACTTCATAAGTTCCCTTTCCTTCACTACTCGGCTGGTATCCGTACCATACACGAGTATGACTCCATTTTTCTCTCTAATTATATATTACCTCCGAAATATTTATTGTTAGGTTTGGAGATATAAGTATGTTGTTTCAACGGTGAGTCTTTTGATCTTCCCAAATCATGTTTCCAGTGCACCAATTCTTCTTTCAGGGACCTGTGCGCTGCTGGTTGAGGCTAGACATCAACGAGTACCTACCAAGCACTTTAAAAAACAACCCTTTCAATAATTTGACTCTTAGCACGACTCATAATATATGTAACCCCACACGCCATCCTGATGTAATCCGGAAGTCCATGTATAAGCCTATCTTTTGATCAAGAGATCTCTTCTATTAAAATACGAGAAAAATATGCTAAAAGATGTGAGAAAAATATTCTAAGAGATAGCTAGACAATAATCATTGGAGAAGGCCTTAGCACCACGAAATACTTCCGAGTCATGGGTGCAATCTGGAGGAGACAAGTCAGCCATCGCCGAAGCTGAGGCCTCCTCTAATGGTACCAAATCAGCTAGTAGCTCATAACTATATTTTATTATCTTTTTTCATGTGGACGATAGAGAAGAAGAACTATCTCTTGTTCAAGAGATAGCCTCGATCATGTATCCCTAAATTAGTGTTGTATGGGTTATATAAAGTTATGAACTTAAGAGCTAGTGATTGACTCTAATTGTTTAAAGACTTATCTCTTGCACAATGTCTTAGAGTGTATGAGCTAGAATCTATCTAGCTCTAAGCCTCTAACCATTGTAAGAGGCCTGAGAAGCAGGAAACACATATAGGCCCTCACTGTGAGCCATATGACTACATGCTTGCTAGGGCAGTGGTCCACTCATGTGAAGCTAAGTGAAAATAATACTTGAAACAAAAATTTATTTCCCAAACCAATTGTCTTAATCATATTTTTGTACTGGTGTATTTCTTACTGATCTTTAAAACTAGACCACACTAGTATTTGGATAAAGAAAATAGAATTTCTTTTTAAGTTAGAAATTTTATTATGGGAATATAGAACAACTGTTCCAGCTTAAAGAAAGGCTCGATGTTCTTAAATAATTGTTCGAACTAAAAATCACACAAACATAAGCAAGCGTATGTTTGAAAGATCGTATTCGAAAACACATACAACTAGCAAATTCGGGGCCGGACAATCCATGCCCACCCACCATCAAATCGGCAAATTCGGGCCCAACAACTGCACTGTTGGGGTAGCGCTGTTGGCCCGTGTGCTTTGCACTTTTGTATCTTTGGGCCAGTGTTATTTTAAAGTGGCTCTTGAAAAGAAGTGAGCCTCCTTTTGCATCTAGTAACGTAAAAATTAAAAAGAAGAAAAAGAAATGGCTTGTTCAGCCTTAGCTTGTTGGTCTTTAGTTGGTTAAAGCTTTCTAACAAAAAAAAGTTGGTTGAAGCTAGGGAATACTAATATATTTCTTCTCTTCATTTCTCCTTGCATGCATCTTCGACCCTACATACGCAAACCACCGCCGGAGAACGCACCCACACACGTGGTAATTTTAGCAGACTTGTTGCTTTGCGCCTTTGCGGACATACAGATGTTTACGAGAAGAACGAGGGTGAATCCAACCAGCATGATGAATACACTCCGCCATAGCTCACAAACCGCGTTGCCGAAGCTGTAAACATTCACCCCGCGTATGAGAATTCAGAAGCAAACGGCATATATAGTTTTATTCTCAAGCAAAGCAGCCCTGGAAAAGAGGTGGCGTGAGAGCAATTACTACTTGCCACAACTGCACCAACAACCGTGCCAGTGATCGTGTCATCGTGTGCATGTATAGGATTTTGGCAGGCAAATTCCAGCAGATCACATCTGCAACGAGTAGAACGAAGATGAAGCCAGCCCATGAACGCGAAAAGAAATGACACCGTCTCAACTCACCAACCGCGTCGTCTTTGTCTAAGGCCATGTCCAGATTTCCAACTATTCACTATTCATTCCAACTTTTCACTATTCCTTACTCACAAAACACGTTTCCCAGCGAATGCTACAGTGTTTTTTCCTACAATCTAAACACACCTTAAGCTGCAAACAGTCATCCGGCGTCTGAAATCCTGCTGAAGTAAACGGCACTCCATCACCCTAATCATCATTCGACCGACTCATGGAACGCACCCAAAAAAAGCTCCCATCACCATGATGCGCACCGAATGCCACACTCGCCTAAACAAAGCCCCCCAAAGGAAACGAGCTCGTTTCGTTTGTCTCCTTGCTCCCCGGGTTTCCCGGCGAACAGTGTGACGCGCCATGGGTGTGCCACCGGCCCACCGCCAAGCTGTGTGCGCAGCTGAGCCGAGACAAAACGCACACTACTCCTAGCTCTGACCGGCCCACAGCTCACTCTCCACTGCGATCTTCCCACTCGAGCTCGCTCAAAGCGAGGAGGAGAGCCAACCCCTCCACAACTTTTAGCGCCCATCTCGAAGCAAGCCGACAACCACGCTAGCCCTCCTCGGTCGATGCGACAATGGCCACTGTTAGCCGTTTCCACCTCCGGCTAGCGCTGCTGCCCCTCCTCCTGCTTCTCGCGCTCCGGCGCACGGCGGCGGCGGCGCTGCCCACGTTCCCGGGCGACAAGGCGGCGCTGGCGGCGCTCAAGTCGGCGGTGGCCGCGTCCTCCATCCCGCCATACTCCTGCCTCGCGTCGTGGGACTTCGCCGCCGGCCGCGACCCCTGCGCCGCGTTCCCCTGCGGCATCCGCTGCTACACGCCGCCCGGCACCGCCAACTCCTCCTCCTCCTACCTCCGCGTCATGGCCGTCGCGCTCGACCCGGCGGGCTACTCGGGCTCGCTCCCGGCGGCCGTCTTCTCCTCCCTCCCGTTCCTCGCGTCGCTCTCCCTCGCCGGCAACAGGTTCCACGGCGCGCTCCCGGGGGGCGTCCCGCTGCAGCCGAGCCTCCGCGTCCTCGACCTCTCCGGGAACGCCTTCTCCGGCGCGATACCGGCGTCCCTCTTCGCCGCGAACTCGGGGCTCCAGGAGCTCTACCTCTCCCGCAACGCGTTCTCCGGCGAGGTGCCGCCGCAGCTGGCGCTCCTGGGCGGCCTCACGCGTCTGGAGCTGCAGCAGAACGGCCTCGCGGGCCCCCTGCCGAGGCTGGGCGCGATGCGCTCCCTCTCCCACCTCGACGTCAGCGCCAACGCGCTGTCCGGCTCGTCGCCGCTCGCCGCGCCGGGGCTCCTGCCGCCGTCGATCCTCTCCGTCGTGGCGCGCAACAACTCCTTCTCCGGCCAAGTCAGCGCCGCCGCGCTCGCCGCGCTCACCGACCTGCGCGTGCTGGACCTCACCGGCAACGCGGTCTCCGGCGTGCTCCCCGCCGCTGCGTTCGCGCACCCGTCGCTGCAGCAGCTGCGCCTCGGCTCCAACCGGCTCGAGTCGGTGGAGGATGCACCAGACGGGGGGGCCTCGAGCCAGCTCGTCGAGCTCGACCTCAGCGGCAACGTGCTCGCCGGGAAGCTGCCGGGGTGCCTCGGCGCGATGCCGCGGCTGGCGGCCGTGGCGCTCGACAGGAACAGGTTCACCGGCGGCATTCCCGACAGGTATGCTGTACGTGTGGCGGCGGAGGAGGCGACCGAGCAGTGGGTGCCGTTCGCGAGGCTGATGCTGCAGGGGAACTATCTGTGTGGAGCGTTGCCGAGCCAGCTGAGGCAGCTCAAGGAAGGCAGCGCGGTGGTGAGCTTGGCGGACAACTGCCTCCCGAGGTGCCCGCGCAAGTTCTTCTTCTGCCAAGGGGCGCCGCAGAAGGACCACGCCACGTGTCCCAAGTGCGAGACCTTGGTCCGTCATCAGGAAAATCTGCTGCAGATGCCCTGAGCCCTGACTGTAAATACTCAGCGGTGATGCTGCTAGTGTTGTTGACTTACATCTATGATCGCATCCTGCAACTCTACTCGCTTGTGCGGATGTACCAAAAGATGAAAAGAACACAAGTAAGCTCTGCATATCAATTCAATGTGTTGTAAACCATTTGTCTGGCCTGTTTGAGCTGAATTTAAGTCCCATATGCTAACATTTTTTTAAAGAAAAAATATATTGGACAAACAAAATAATCCACCTCAACTCTTCCCAATTAGAACGGTATGGTAGTTTCTACTAGAATGAGATTATTAGGAGTTGCTGGACATGCTTCCAGCTTTTTGGTAAAAACCTGATGATGTATATTTCAACATTTTTTCTATCCGGATGCAATGCAATGGACACGGCCCAGGTAAAACACTACTGAAAATAGAAATATCCCCGTTGGTCCAAACCTGAGTGAGAAATAGAATTTACCAACAGTATATGTTTGTTGGTAATTCCTTAAGCGTTCTGTTCTGCCCACCTGTGTTGTAATGTGATTTCTTTGTGGGTTGTGTAAATTTTCCTATGTGTTTTAACTAACCCATTAGAAATTAGTAATTTCTTTGTTTGTTGTATCTATTTCTTCTATGTGCCTTATCTAACAAATATCAAAATAAATAATTTTCCTTTGTTAGTTAACTAGCATGATGGCCCGCGCAAATAGCGCGGGTAAGCTAGTGTTTTATACTTTATACAAACATTTAGGTATTTGGGTTTATTTCCTTCCAACACACTATGTTTTTCTTAGTTTGCCCTACATCATTCTCGATCACGGTAGAACTTCTTGATGCTGTCAAGCTATTGTTGCTGGTATTTATGTCACCTGTGGTAAATATGTTAAGTTAGCTCTAATGCTACGTTACTTTTAGGAAGAAAAATAAGTAATTGTAACTGCAGTTCAATAGGCATAGTGTTGTGTTCGATTATTAGTCCCAATAGAAACCTTAAGAAAATGAGAACTCAACTTCCTCATTTCTCACGAGGCATAACTTTTCCCTCATCAAAATACAGATAGACGCCACCAGCCTGCAGAAGGCCGCAGTCTGTGGCCCGGTCGTTGCACATGGATCCAACCGGTGATCACTTCGTCACAACTCAACCCCACTACAAATTCTTCACCTGAACATATATATCTCTTACGTTTCCCCGTGTAAATTTTCTTTGGTCATTTTCCCCATCCAGCCATCTTTGTATATTATTGTGCTTGACTTTTACCTGCACCTAGACCTGGTAATGGATGGGGCATAATCCATATTCAACTGGATTTTTAGCAATTGGACTCAGTTGGAGTTGGATTGACTTGGACATGGGTGTTCATTTAATTTAAATCCAACAACAATGGGTTCTATTGGACCAAACAAACAGGATTATCCAACTCTCGTTGGACATGCCAGCTCCTCCATCGCTGCGACGCGGAGCACATCGATCCCACCGAACGACACGAGGCCGGCGGGTGTAGGCGCGGAGCGGAGCGAGGAGGCGGACTAGATGGGGTTGTGCAGCGACAGCGGCAAGCTCGCGGGGTGCAAGGTGGACGACGCGGAGGACGGCGGCGAGCTCGCAGGGGCCAAGGTGGATGAGACGTACGACGCGGCGACGGCGGCGAGCTCGCAGGGGATGAGACGGACGACGCGGCGACGCTCGCAGGGGCCGAGGTGGATGACGCAGTGACGACGGTGAGCTCGCAGGGGACGAGGTTGACGACGGCGAGCTTGCGGGGAGCCGAGGTGGACGACGCGGGAGCGACGACGAGCTCGCGGTGGGGCCCAGGTTGTCGACACGGCGAGGGCGACGAGCTCACGGGGGTCGAGGTGGAGGACGCGGCGACGGCGGCGAGGACCTCCAGGCTGCTCTACTGCGTGAGTTTTGGATTCTATTGGATGGATTTGGACTAAAGCGGAGTTGGATTGGACTAGATTGGATTTTAGAGGCTAATTTTTAGGATTGGATTGAATAGGAGCCTGAGTTTAGTTGGATTTCAGCTGGATTCTACGTATTGGACGTTGGATGCTAATCCATTACCAGGTCTACCTGCACCCTTAAGCTTCCACTATTTTACTCTGGTTACCTCCACTGCACTTGAGCTCCGGTCCAACTTCTCCAATTGCTTCAATTGTTACTGCAGTTAGCTTGCATGAGGCAGCATAGACAGAGGAACCGTCGATCCTATGTTGGGGAACTTGATCTGGCGAGATAACTTTCGATTCAATACATTAAGAGATCGATCCACCGTTCAGCTTTTTGTCTATTTGTGCTAGTTTAGTTTATTCATTTTATTGATTTCTTTTTTGGATTTTGGCATGTCTTAGACCTATCCACCTACACGCGAGAGAAGGAATCGAGTCTAGAGGTTGGTTTTCTTGTCTGACACACGACGATTGATGTTCACAATGTGCACGGTTCCCTCTCCTGGTCCTAAGGTTTGATTTTGGGATAATTATTTTCTAAACACAATATTTTTATTTGGTTAAAATGCATATTTATAATAAATATAAATAGTATCAGTACCAAGCTCTCTTCCATCCGATTCAGATGTGCAAACGTGAGGTGATAATAGTGTAGGAACATTTGGTATTTGACATGGATTATAATTTTTCTTAATTTACTGTTTTTAATTCTATATTTTTATTTATTAATTTTAACTATAGACTCTTTGGATAACATGGATTATTAGATCTTCATAAAATAATTAACCTTACTTAAATATATTTTAGTTGCTAGTTTTGTTGGACATGGACACTTTAACCTAGTTTATTTATTGCTAGTTGTATTGGACATTGACTCTTTTAATATAATTTATAAATATTTGTTGCTAACTAATTACAATAAAAAATAAAAATATTTTTTAATTTTAAATTATTGTTATCTATTTACGATACTTGTCATGGAATTTTTATTTAATAATTTGGCTTGCTGTTAGTATATAAATAATATGCTAATATATAAAGTTGGAGAAAAGAGAAAATATAAGCCTGACCAATCGAAAGATAGCCGTTCTATTTATATATTGAGCCGGTATGAGTTTGTTTGTTTGTGTTAGAATTGGACTTGGATAGTATCTTACTTTATTCTGATTATGGACGTAAGAAACAGATAGTCTCCTTGACCGATAATATTTGTATAGAAAGATGGACCATATGATGGTACTTCTTTTTGAACAGGATTTGACATAACATTTGGAAAGATGGACTCTTAAAAATATTTGCTTGGAAACATAAAGCAATGATTTGTTTAACTAATAGTAGTAGATAACTACTGTTGGTGAGGTAATGGTGAACTATAGTACAATGTGTTGTTTGTTTGTACCGTGTATTACTTAGCCATCAATTTTTGTTGGGCTTTTTTTCAACTAATATCAATAATATTGATGACCAGATCAACGTTCTAAAAACCTTAGGTCAGGTACGAATGCTAGTGCTCTAACTATAAATCAAAATATAATTCTTAACTTTTTTACTAATTGTAGGGAAAAACTTAATAATGGACCTAGCCTCTGGTTGAAGGATTATTTCTATTACATACGTTGGATGTGCAGCCATGGTTCATTTTCCCTAGTACACGGCAAGCAATTAAACAAAACATATTGGATAAGGACTACATTACTTGTTAGTTTTTAATTCCCAATTTATATTTAGTTGTTGTATTTCACATAGACTCTCTTAGTTTGTCTAGCAAGATGGCCCGCGCAAATAGCACGGTTAGCTTGTTTTTTGAGTTGTTTTTTATAGGTTTTACTAATATTTAGGTACTTAAGTTTATTTGCTTCCCAACACACTGTATTTTTTCTTAGTTTGGCTACATTATTCTCGATCATAATAGAATTTCTTGATGCCGTCGGGCTATTATTCCTAGTGTTTACGTCACCGTCACCAGTGGTCGACATGTTAAGATGTCTCCAATGCTATGCCAATTTTAGGGAGAAAGATAAGTGACTACAACTACAATTTGATATGCATAGTGCTAAGTTTGATTAGTAGTCCTAATGGAAACATTAAGAAAATGAGAACCCATCTTCTTCTTTCTCGTGAGGCATCTCCCCTCTCTCATCAAAATGCAGATAGACACTACCGACCTGCAAAAAGCCGGAGTTTGTAGCCCCGCCATTGCCCATGGATCGAACTGTTGATCACATCTTCACAGTTCATGCCCTCTACTAATTCTTCAAGTGACAATATCTCCTGTGTTTCCCATGGAAATTTCTTCTGGTCGTTCCGCCGTCTAATCATCTACATATGCTAATGTGCTTGACTTCTATTTGCACCAGTGTTAAGATTGTAAGAAAAAACATTGTAGCATCAGAAAAACATTGTAGCATTCGCTGGGAAACGTGTTTTGTGAGGAAGAAATAGTGAAAAGTTGAAATGAATAGTAAAAAGTTGGGAATCTGAACATGACCTAATTAAGCTTCCACTATTCTATTCCGGTGATCACTACTTCGCTTGAGCTCCGGTCCAGCTCCTCCATTTGCTCCAATTGTTGCTGCTGTTAGCTTGCACATGGGGTAGCACAAACAAAGAGAAACTTTTGATCCAAATGTTGGGGAACTTAATATGGCAATATAACTTCCGATTCAACAGGTAATGAGATCAATCCACCGATTCAGCTTTTGTCTATGTGTGCTAGTTTAGTTTATTTATTTCATTGATTTGTTGTTTGGATTTTGGTATGTCCTAGCCCTATCCACCTACACGCAAGAGAAGGAACAATAGGTATGGTTTGATGAATTTTTTATTCGAAGAGGTTGAACCGAGTCTAGAGGTAAGTTTTCTTCTCTAACACACGATAATTGGCATTCACAATATGCATGGTTTCACTCTTCTCATCCTATGATTCGATTTTGGGATACACTGGATTCACCCTAAATTGCCGTTAAGATCGATTGCTGAGCAAGAATGAGTCGAAAAATATGAGTAAAAGACACGCAACTGAATCTTGCGTTTGCAAATTTAACTTACATTACTGATTTGCACCACAGATTTTAGATCTCGATGCACACATGATGGTGTGCTAGTTTAGTTTATTTATTTCATTGATTTCTCGTTTGTATTTTGGCATGTCCTAGACCTAACCACCTACACGCAAGAGAAGGAACAATGTGTATGGTTGGATGTTTTTTTTATTTGAAGAGGTTAAACAGAGTCTAGAGGTCAGTTTTCTTCTATGACACACGATGGTTGGCGTTCACAATTTGCATGGTTCACTTGGGCGGGTAGCTAGATTTTTTTTTCTCCATACGAACAATTTGATTTTGTTCACATTTATTTTTTTTTATTATTGCATTAATCCGGTTAGGGGTGTTTCAATGCTGCTTGACGCTCACATGGTTTGCCAAGATCGCTTGCTTGCTCGGCACCTCACAATAGTTGCTAGGCTTACTATTGTTTAGTAGATAGATGATCTATCATATCGTAAGCAATGATATAGATCGTTCTTCTTTTCCACTTAGCAAGCTCACTTAGATTGTATCCCTACCTTTAATTCACTCTCATCAATCCTCAGTTGGATTTTTTTTTTGCATGCCTATTTTGCATTGCAATTATTCCTTGTGTTACTATACCCTTTAACTTTTAAAAGTTCAGGCCTCTGCCTGTCAATATAGGAGTATTAATCTCCCCCTGCCAGGATGCGTGATTCCATGTCACCTTGCTTGTACTTAATTTTTTGGCGTGTATCATTATATGGTGATTAACAGCCGTGATCAAAACAATATGACCATGGCCTCCTTATTCTTGGAGATTGCTTTGCATGCAAGCATGATAATATAAGCTAATAATAAGCAAATTACGTCTTAGGCTGTCGAGACGATGCACTCCTCTGTGTTTAAGATGGCTGAGCCCCCTTGATTTGTGAAGCTCATGCCCAGTCCCTAGCTGACCTTGTGGTGGTATAAATGTCATCGGAGAAGCTCTGCTGACTGTATTGCTCTTCAAATTCCTGTTTGCTTCCTCCTGACTTCATGTATATGCACACTACCATCCATGTGCGGATGTGCCACCACGCTCGCCGTCAAATAATCACTGATGGGACTCTATTGCATTACATTCAGCTAATTTTCTCGGCGCTGCCCACGACCTCGTCTTGAAGTGCAGCTCTGCAGCTGTGCTCATCGTGGTACCGATGAAGCTTTGGTGCCCGTCAATCCGTCATGTCATCCATCATGTCTTGCGATGCGATTTGCTTGATCTCTATCCCGTCACAACGTTCGTGATGTATTACGTGACTCCTAGTTAATGACTATGACCATGACTATACATGGCAATGGCTGGCGATAAAGGTATTATTTATTTATAGAACAGAATTGTGTGTGAACGGGTCTTATATGGTAGTAGAAATTGGAGATCTTTTGTGTTTGATATGAACTCTTTAGGCTAATCTAAATCATTGGATCTTTTTTTCATTTATACATTGGTTTTTTTCCTCAAACGAAGGATGGAAAGAACAATATCTCAAATCAGAACTTGTACTCGATAGGACATCTTTTTTTTTCTCGGAACAAAAGATGGAAAACGATATCTCAAATCAGAACTTGTACTCGATTCAAAAAAAAGGTACTCAATACATGCCGGGATTGCATATGCAAATAATGGAAAATTTTCTCAATAAGAAAGATGGAAAGATGGGTTTGGACTCTTAAAAAAAGTTGCACCTCGAATCAGAGTTTGTACTCGTAATAAAAAATGAAATAATGGAAATATTACTGCATGAAATCTTTAGTTTATTAAATCAATGGCCTCTTATTATTTTTAGAATAATATACACCGTTAGATCTTCATAAAATCCGACGGTCCGAATCCTTCTCTTTTTTCGATTAACGTGGGAATTTCTTGGCCCTCGTGGCGATTGTGGTGGCTCCTTTTTTTCTTCAAGTAATAATATAATAGATAGATTTACCCGTGTGTTTGAACTAACCCATAGGAAATTTCCTTGTGCGCTTTTTCCAAAACCGCCAAGAAAATAGGATTTCTTATGCGCATACCGAGGAAACCTCATGGATATTAGGCACTCACAAAAAAATGGTCTTCAGTAGTGGAAGCTCTCTGAAATTTTAAAAAACAATATTTTAATAGGCTTTCGAAAGGTAAATAAAAATGGCAATGGGTTCCCGAGGCTTACCCACTAAAGTTTTGGGCCAATGAACCTTATGTTTCTTTTGGGCTAATTTCCTGGCCCAATAATGTATTATTGTTGTTTTGTTAAGCCCAGGCCAAAGAAAACCGTTTGTTAAGCCCGTGCACAACAAATCAACAGATCACCCTAAAAAAAATAAAACAACAGTTCCTCTAAAGAAAAAAAAAATAAGGGTGAGTTTAGTTCACCCAACTTCTCCAAAAAAAACACTACTCATCCAATTTTTTTCTATTCATCCCATCCCTCCCACTCATAGAACACGCTTCCCAGCATGATCTATAGTGTTTTTTTTTCTCTCAATCTAAACTCCCCTAAATCAACAGCTGACATCGAATGGCAGTCTGAAAAATGCAGTTGACAGGGAAGGAAAGGAGGAGTAGGACGCCAGGAACGTAGTCAAGTACTCCCTCCGTCCCATAATAGATGACGTTATGGGATGCGTGCACGTGTTACTTTCTCAATTTTGACTCGATTTGTAGAAAAATATGTGTAGTATTTATATCTCTAATAAATTTGTTAAAAAACTAGATTCAAATATCTTTCTAATGATAGTAATGATGTATTATAAATATTAATATTAATTTATATATAATTAGTTAATGTTGAAAGATGTTGTTTTCTTGGGAAGCGAGAATGACATCTATTTTGAGACGGGGGGAGTAGTACTCTCGAAAGTCTAAACTCTAAACCAAGTGTTTCTTTTTTCTGTTTTAATTCTGGTTCCCACGGAGGTACAAATCATAACTAGAAGTTTGCGTGACCATGTTTCGCAAAAACAGTGCTACCATAATTACCGGAGGAATAAACAAGAGCTTCTGAGCTTGCCAATTCATGGTCTCACTACCAACGTCCAGCTTTTCCTGGACTGGCCTTCTTTTCTTTAACAAAAAAAGAAAAGAAGAGCATGAGACTCACGCACCATGGCCATTTCAGCATTCCAAGAACTGTACCGTAATCCTCTTTTCGAAATAAATAAACAAAAAAAACCAATAATGCAACACGCAATCTGTGGCTTCACTGATAAACTAACAAGTACGAGGCTGCTCGCTTGCACAGCGAAGATCTAAACAATTCCCCATGTGACACGAACAGGGCCGGGGCCTTAAACAAAATGAGGTTTCCACGCTAAACCAGCCTGGTGTGAGCGTAACCCGGCAAATTAAGCAGCCTACAAAACACCTCAACACATATTGTCCCCTGATCATCAGGTCTGGAGCTTTATTAGTTTTCAACACTAATCGCGAGACTTCCTCGCGCGATGGAGATCTGTCTCGCATGTGATCAGGATCGAGCGAGCATGATGCTTATTGCTAAGAGCCTCCACCAGCTTCGCCGCTCTGAATTGAAAGAAAAAAAAAACCCACCTGTCGCTGTGGTATTCAATTGCAGTGGTCTTCGTCCCGCCAGCCTCGCGGTGCCCTTCGCGCAACGGCGAGCACAGTGGGGTGGGCGCGACGGGCTACCCTTCGGTACACATCCAACATCTTCCGTGTTTCATTCCACCCAACTGCTTGTGCTCTTGTGACTTGTGTTTCAGACTTGGTGGTACAAAAAACCCCGTCACCACCAGCAGCTCAGTCAGCTGCTCAGGCTGTCAGCCAGGCTGTTTTGCCTTGTCCTGCTATTGGACTTGGAGGCAAAACAGTTAACCTCAGTGAAGACTGAACCGAGAGTTTATAAACCAGACACCAACTTGCATTGCATTTTTGCATCTACTACAGTACTAAAGCCAAGCTTAATCAGTAGCTAAGCATGAGATAGGAGCAATACATGCCTGCCTGAAATATTGGTTGCAGGGACCGCTAGCTGCATTGCGCTCCATCCACACACAGCAACGCAAAACGCAAACGCTTTCCATGCCTTGCAAATGAGATCCGCGACGAGCAAATTAAAGCACTCGCTCCCCGCATTTGCTGCAAGTTGCGAGCTGCGACAGGCCGCTGCCGAACCACCTTCTCCAGCGGGATTTGTTAACTGTTACGATTGTACGGCACATCCGTTTCGCATTGGCCGTATATGCAGGATTAGCTGTTGTTAATTGGCTCTGCAGGTCGTCGTCTCTGCGTCTCATCTCATCTGATCTTGGCTGTTAGTTGCGGGTGTCATCACCAGCACCAGTAGCAACAACAGGCTGCGTCTTCAGGCTGTTGCGTCATTTCTGTGCGTTTTTCTAACCGTGACCCGGTCAGTTTTCGCGCCTTGCCGATCGCACGGTTCCGTTTTTAAAGGCTGAATGATACGTCATGCATAATCCACGCCACATGTATCTGAACTACATGGCCTGCAGCTTGCATAAATTTCCTTTCTGCTTCTCGTCATAATATGCAAGTCACTGCATCAGCGACGGAAGATGGTTAATATTGGCTCTATTTCATTTCAAGTCATTTAAAAGTTGGAGATACGCCGGCACATTTGATTATCCTTTTTACAGCTTTGAACGACGACTGAGCTATCAGTCGGATGACGAAATGGAAAGAGAAAGGACATCATCAAGCATAAAACCAAATAAAAAGAATCCAGTACAAACACATCAGCTGCATTTTGGCAAGAACTGGCCATGGCACACCTGCTCACGCCACAAAGTGTGGCGGACATTTCAAGCGCCATATGCAGCCACTCCATTTTCTGTTGACTCTTGACTGTAGTATGACGATTACTGTAGGTGGTGAGAGTCTTGTGGCGGTGGCAAACCGTGGGTGTAAACCAAACAGCCCCAGTTTTACTTATGCCCATCCATTGCACGAAAGAAGCCAGCATTGTACCGTGGAAGAAGCGCAACTAACAGGTACATGTGGATATGCTATTCGCCACAACCTTCTGAGTTCTGACTCTGCGTTCCGTGTGGATGAAAATTCTGAACTTGACAGCCCGTTGCATGCAGTTGCTTCATGGAAACCTACTTGCATGTTACATGCAGACCGATCGAGATCTCAATCCCTTTTTTTTTTTTTTTGCGCAAATCCCTTATTGTTGTGTAAGATCAACTTGACTTGCAACCAACAAAAACCCCATCTCAAAGTACGCGCAAGATCACGCCACATGCAGTACTAGAATAGACTAAGGGTGAGTTTAGATTCACCAACTTTCTCCAAAAAACACTATTCATCCAACTTTTCCCTATTCATCACATCCCTCCCACTCACAGAACACTATTCATCTACAGTGTTTTTTCGGATCTACAGTGCTTTTTCGAGGAATCTTTCCCAATCTAAACACCCCCTGAATCCCACCAATCTTCAGCAAAATGGACAAGATCGATCAACTTGGCGATTTGATTAACGGGCCACTACATACCCTCTAGTACAGCTACAACCAACCCTGACATCATGAAATTTTTCTACGTGATCCAAATGCTTCAACAACCACTCCTAATCCACTACGTTAACAATTTTAACTAATTAACAAACTGAGTAAAAAAGCATTATCTTCACCTTCTACCCTGCCTAAACAAATAAAGCTACTAGTATTTACACAGGGTCTGACGAAGCGTACAGCTCATGGAACCACCTTGCCGGCCGGTTTGGTTCCGGCGGCCGAGATGAGCGCCGTGGTCTTCTCCTGGAGCTCGCGCACCACCTCCGCCATGGACGGCCGGAGCCCGGGGCTCTCGCTGACGCACCGCAGCGCGAGCGCCGCCACGGTCTCGGCCTCGTGTGCGTCGTACCCACCTCCTAGCCTCCGGTCCACCACGTCGGCTACTTTCCCCTCGCGTAGCGTGGGCCCCACCGCGGCGGCGAGGTGGCTCCCCGTGTCGGCGCAGATGGCCTCCCTCCCCGTGAGGAGCTCGAGCAGCAGGACGCCGTAGCTGTAGACGTCGCTCTTCTTGGTCGCCACGCCGGAGCGCAGGAAGTGCGGGTCGACGTAGCCCGGGGAGCCCATGACGGGGCGCGCCGCCGACGTCCTGGACGACGGCGCGAGCTCCGGCGACGGATGGAGCGCTGCGGAGACGAAGCCGACGTGCGCGAAGCCGAAGTCGCAGAGCTTGGCGTCGAGGGCGGCGTCGAGCAGGACGTTGGATGCCTTGATGTCGCCGTGGATCACCGCCGGGTCGAGGCCCTCGTGGAGGTGCTCCAGCGCCATGCCCACCTGGAACGCGATGGCCATCCGCCGCGCCCACGGGAGCGCCGGCTTCTTGCCGCCGCCGTGGAGCCTCCCGTGTAGGTCGCCGTTCGCGGCGTACTCGAACACCAGCACGCCTTCCTCTGCGCGGCGCGCGATTAAAAAAAATATATATATATATACTCCTATATGTTAGGCTCTCCCACGTATAGCTCGATCGGTATATTGCTGATCAATTATTGATGGTTTGTTACCTCGTTCGTCGCAGTAGCCGAGGAGGCGGACGATGTGGGGGTGGCGGAGGGAGAGGAGGACGGTGAGCTCCTGGCGGAAGGCGCGGTGGAGGCGCTCGCTGCTGCGCTGCACCTTGACGGCGCCGAGGCGGGAGGAGGAGAGGGACGCGAGGTACACGGTGCTGAAGCCGCCCTGCCCGATGACGCGGGACGAGAAGGCCGCCGTGACGGACTCGATCTCGCCCCACGCGAAGCGCCTGGCTGCTCCGCTGCCCTTGCCAACCGACACGGACGCGCCGGTGGGCTCGTCCGCGACGCGGGGTCCGGCTCGGGCTCGGCCCGTCACCTCGCCCTTGTCCTCCCGGCGGAGGCACGGGAGGAGGCCGTACCCTTGCAGCATTCTGGCGCGGCACCGCCACCGGTTCCGAGGACGAAGAAGCTAGCGGAGCGGTAGGCGAGGAGCTAGCTAGCCGAAGCCGAGGGAGGTGAGGTGTGGTCGATCTGCCGTGCGCTATTGGAGCGCCTTTTTGGCCGTGCTCGAGGGGGCCAGATCGCAGAACGGCTACTTGGCACCCGGCGCGTTATATACGACGCCTCGCCACCGCATCGCCGAAGTGGACCTCAACTAATCAGTGCGCGGACCGGACGGGCGCATAAAGAAAAGGCGCAGGGCTGAGGTCCAGGTCCTCCTACTACGTACTACCCCCGTTGAGATGCGTGATGCTTCCGCGCGCTACCGTCACGTCACGCCCCCGATTTTTCTTCTGCCGGAGGGAGCGTCACGCTTGCATTTTCTCCGTCATTCTCTTCCTCGGATCTCTTTCTCTAGGCATGTGTTTCGCACCGGTAAACTATTGGCAATAATGCGCTTCTGCAAGACGGCAAACTGTCCGGAATGTTGATTTTGCTGCTATTTTCCCGTGTCAGGAGTGGCCGAGTGGGGGTGCACAGGATAGTCCCGGTGGGGTAAACGTGGAGCGCGACGTGCTACCGGCACCAAGTTGAGGACTGACGAGGCCTATTTTTCTCACACCTGCTGTCAGGGCGCCCTTTCCTGCAAGTCATGGTAACCAGACGTCTGCAGTGGATGGAATGGAATCCGATGGCGAGCAACGTCGTCCCAAGTGGAAATGTCCGGCGCGCGACAGGCGTCCCGCTTTTTTCAACGGGCCGGCGTGCACATCTGCTCTGCTCAGCTCACTTACCGCAAAGGGAGTGAAAAAACCAGCGTTGTGCGTGCACATGCCCCACTGAGATTCCTGTAGCCAGATCTCGTGGCGCGTCGCCGCATTGGTTGGTGGGGGGAGCTTGGTTGGCGCCCATTACTGTTTGTTCTAGCTTGGAGCATGGGGATTAGTGGTTTGTTAAGTGTGCTGAGGCACATGTTTTTCCAGGGTAAATACAGAGGTGGAGATCACATTCACACACAGGAACTGACCTCTGGTGAAGGAAGAATATACAGTCCGGGTTCAGAAAAACAGCAGGACGCCACCGCCAGTCCGCCACGACGCCCAGCACATGCGAGCGAGCCCGCGCGCACGCGCTTGTGATGTTGACTGGCGGTGCAGCTCCCTGAAAATGGAACTGCAGGCAGGCGCTGCAAATTGTAGTTGCAAAAGATCTTTTCAACTTTTCTATTCATCCCTCTCAGAAAACATGTTTCCTAGAAAAATTTTCCTTCAACTCCCTTCAACTTTCCTATTCATCCCTCTCACAAAACACGCTTCTAAAAAATTTTTTTCTCATCCAATCAACTAAACACTACCGTATAGTATAGGCTTGACTACCCGCGCCCCACGGTACTTGAACATGCTTTTGGGCAGATTATTGAACGGGTCAACCATTTGCGGTATCCATTTTCAAGGTTGACATGCTTTGCTTGCCGGGTGTCATCACAAACGTGGCTGGTTCTGCAGAAAACCTGAAATTGCAAATTTGCTGCCGGCCGGCCAGCCGGAAGCTGAAAAGTAGCCAGGCCGGGAGCAGCTCGGGGGATTTGCAGCTACTCTGATTGGGACATGTGGCATGCAACTAGGTTACAGTATTTTCTTTTTCGTTATTTCGTGTCCTTAAATAGGATTAGCTGGCGTGTACTAGTGTGTACTAGTACGTGGGAGAGAGAGAGGAGAAATATGGCAGCGTGCCATGTACCAACCGCTTTTTTTATGGTCCTTGACTCTTTGTACCATCCTGCCAGTTTTTATTGAAGGTAAGAGAATACTCGAGTCTAGAACTTTGATACAGAAATGCATCCAAGTGAATGCTCCAAAGTCCCGTAAATAAGAATGTGTGGTTACTGATTTGAGAAATTCCCGGTGATTAATCCCAAATGTAAGTGCTAACGTTTTCACACATGTAAGTGCTAACTTTTGCACTGACTCCAAGAGATAAAAGATGCACCGAAATGCCCATGAATATAACCGAAGCCAAATAGTGATTTAACCAGGTACATGAACTTTTTTTTAAAAAAAATACTCATAAGTAAACATGACATCTAAAATTTTTGAAGTTGATGCAAAAGAATTAGTGGATGACGGTGAATGAATATAACGCTTGAGGTCACAAATTAAGGGGACAGCGAGGTGGCAGCACACATTTAGTCAATGTTGGTTCCAAATTACTGAATACTTCATATAATTTGTTATGATGGAATCAGTGGATCCTGATACTTGAAAGAACTATAGTTTACTTATATGCGAAATGCCGAAATAAAAGGGCATAGGTAAGTAAAATAACAATAACCAAAAGATTATAAGACAAGAAATTCCTTACATGTGTGAAAAAGTTAGCAATGCCTGTTTATAGAACTTTTGGAGAGATATATACCTTGATTTACTGCACATAGATAGATCAAGTCCTCAAAGCATCAAGCAAAAACACTCAGAAGAGTTTTTTTTTTTTTGAAGAAACCACTCAGAAGAGTTATGGGGGGATGAACTACAATTGGCTAGAGTTAGTTGCGGCTATCCTTACCTGATAACTGAATCAGACTCAAAACACCTTTTTTTATCCATACTGTTACTTTTTTTTTCACTTTGCATCGCACCTCTATATATGTTTGGCTTTTGTTTAAGCTATAAGTTCAACATGGACGCTGTGTGCAAATCTGTAGAGGCTGAAAACTATTTTCATTTTTTAAAAAAATGCGTTCAACATGGAAATCGGTATTTTATCACTCCCTGAACATATACATGGTATATATAGTGACACACATCATGCATGTATTCCTAATTTATCATTTCTACATTAGCAATAGTAGAAATAGGTAATTAATATATTTTTATAGTGATACATTTGTTTAGGTAATTTAGATACAGATTTTGGGTTATACATTATGTTATTTAAATAATGGCTGACGTGGCAATTGAGGTGACAAGCTACTTTATTTATATGGAAACCATGGAGATTACTTTAACCAATTTTTCATAGCATTACATATGAATCATTTAGATATAGATTTAATGGGGTTACTTTAGATTATTTCATAATGAAATATGAAGAAAACATAATATATCAATTGGATATTGTGTTATCAATGGTGTTTAGTGTCTACTGCTGGATTGGCATTTTTGTGGTAATTTCTGGGACTCAAGCTTTTTTTCTACCTTGTATTGTGAAGATTATTATGGAGCCTTGAATCAGCAGTAGACTAATACTAGCATAGTATTGCCTTCACAAGTTCACATTTCTTCGTGGTCTCCTCGGTTTTTTTTTTTTTTTTTTTTTGAGGAACTCGTGGTCTCCTCGTTTGTGGCGGTCCTTGAGGCAGCCTGCTATAAGGTAATACTCAAGAATGAACCAAATCCAGCACGATGCATTAGGAAAGAAGTAGTTTTTTTTGTAGAGAAACAAAATGCATGGGTAAACAAACAATATAATATTAGCTGACGTTATTATCCTGTGGCAATAGCATATGTAAAGCACTAGCAGCACAAAGGATGCAGGTGGGCCTGCGGCCTGCCAGCAAACAGCCCGCATGACGCTGCAATGTGCGCAAATGCACGCCTGCAGAAAATGCCATTCCTGCAGGGCTTGCTAGCACCAGCCCTGCTAGCCACATCATTCTATTGGGTGTTGTAAATCACAAATTCCAGGATCAGGATCCAAACGGAACCCTAACAGCAAGATAAGAAAGCAGGTAATGTGATCTGAAAGATTCAGAAAGAAAAAGCCACTTGTGGCTGAAGCAAATGCCTACTTTGACGTTCTCAAATTCCTGGCCAAACTATATCGGAAAGGATTACAGAAAGTCAAGACTGTCACATGAATGTACAATTGTTAAACTAAAGTATAACATTACCTATGGTAAGAAAAAAGATAACTTTTTTGTTTAGGCGCCTCTGCTACCTCCTCTGTTCTTCAGTCTTACTCCTTGTCCTTTCGTCTTTCATGATTGGATACTTATTACAGAAATAAATCAATAAATGGTATTCAGATGGTGCCATGACCACTGGCAGAACTAGTATACTGGTGATTATGAGCCGGAAAAGGCGGTGATGCACTGGTGCTGGTCAGCTGGCACCGGGGCCTGCAGCATTGCCGTCTACTGAACGGCAAGGAAGGTGGTGCTGCTCGTTGGGGCAGCTGAGCTCGTCGGTGCCGCGGCCGTCGCTGGTGGCGCAGCAGGGGCGTTGCCACTGCTCCCGATCACATTAGGCTTCTGGAAACTCATCTTGTACTTCATTTTGTCTTCATCGTTGCCTTCTTCAGTGTAGTCGCCTCCCATGTCGTCGTTGTCTTCGCTCTCCGTCTCGTCCCCTCCGAACTGCTGCTGGAGCTGCACATTTGTTTCTAGCACGGTGTCCTCTGCCCCCTGTACAATGCCATTTCGAAATTCTGATTAGCCATTTTTTTTTAAAAAAAGGGAATTCTGATTAGCCTGTGTGCAATCAGTTGATTTCCATGTATGGAAACCTTTACTGTGAATGCTCAAGGTTACCTTGTGTTTGGCGCCGTCAATAGACGCGGTGATCGCCGGCGCCGTCGTCTCGCGGTTGGCGGAACCAGGTGGAGCTTGCACATTCCCCTGTCCATCATTCTTCAGCATGTGAGCATCGTTGCTGATCTTCCCCTCGAGCTCGCGCGGGTTCGGATTCTGCTGCACTGCGACGGTCACCGCCGTAGCAGGTGCGGTGGTGCTGCCTCTGCCGGTGCCGGCGAAGCAGCGTTTCTTGTGGTACATGGCGTCGAGCTGGTGGAAATAAGGGCAGGTCTTGGAGTCCTCGGGGCGCCTCTTGTTACTCTCCTTCACCTTCTTGTAGTACTTGTTGATGTTCTCCCACTTCTCCTTGCACCTCTTGGCGCTCCGGTTGTACCCGATCCTCCTCATCCCGGCGGCGATGTCCTCCCAGAGTGGGCCCTTGGCCGCCGCACCCGCGTCATGGTGGTACTGCTCGTCCTTCTCCGTCCTCAGCTGTATCAGCGCCTGCACCTCCTCCTTCGGCCACCTCGACGGCATCGACCCGCTGCCCTCTCCTCCTCCACCACCCCACATCGACGCCCGAGACTCCTCCGGCTTCGGAGGCACGGCCACCACCGGCTGAAGCGACGACGACGAAGGGGTGGTGGTGGTGTCGGGCATGGGCACGGCGATGATGGAGGAGATCGGGGGAGGGGGAGGGAGACGAACGGGGTCACCTTGCTGGTGCCCGCCGCCGACGCGGTGGAGGAAGGCGATGAGGGCGGCGTCGCGGGAGGCGGCGGCGGCGCGCTCCCTGGCGAGCTGGTCGCGCTCGCGGTTCATGCGGGCGACCTCCTGCCGCCGCCACGCGTCCTCCCGCGCCCTGCGCTCCGCCTCCCACCGGTCGAGGGTCTCCATGAACACGCGCTGCATCGCGTCCTGCTTCTCCGTCACCTGCCGCATCATCCCCTCGAAGATCGCCATCATCTCCTTGTCATCCTCGCCGCCGGTCGGCTCGGCTCCTCCCTTGCCGAGGCTCGGCTCACCGGCGTCGAAGGCGTCGTCCGACTCGGAGTCGGAGTCGGACCCCGACATGGACGAGAAGCTGAGGTCCGGCAGGCCACCGGCGCCGACGTCGACGGGAGGGACGACGGCTAGCGTCGTAGCTGGGGTAGGCGTCCACGCCGCCATTGTTGCTCTCAACGGTTGTTGCGGATCAGCTTGCTGCACCGCCGCGGCCATGCCGCCCCTGCCCGCCTGTTGCTGCTGCTGGTGGTGCGCCGCGGCGTGGAGCGCCTCGAGCTGGGAGAAGAAGCGGTAGCTCTTGCCGTCCTGGCGCCCGGCGCGGGCGTCCTTTGTGTGCCTGTAGTACTTGTCCACGTTCTCAAACTTCTCCTTGCACTTCTTGGCGCTCCTGTGGTATCCCAGCGCCGCAAGCTTCCTGCAAAGCAAAATGAAAGAACGGCGCTTAGCTCTTTCTCGCGTTCACGTCTCAACCAAAGGGAGTCATGGATCGGTGATGACTTGGTTGTGTGCGCAGAGAAGTATCTTTCATCAAAGAGAGAGAGAGGGACGGATGAGTCAAAGCTCGTCATCATCCGTCCGTTCTCACTCCCACTGAAACGAAAGGGACCGGACGACGCGCAAGGAATTGGGATTCGGAAGCAGATCCGAGACATGTAAAGCGACGACGGAGGAAAGCATCAGCCATCAGGAATGCTCGGAATCGGCACGGCAGGGGTGTGTGTGGTGCTGATGTCAAGTTGATAGCATCGTGTCCGAGGAACATAAACTAAGTGAAATGATGACGACAGCGGCCGGCGAGACCACCCGGGGTCGGCAGCGAAATGCTTCCTTCCTTCCTTCTTCCCCGGAAGACTGATGAGTGAGTGCATCGATCGAAGTGTTTTAAAACGGAGAGAGGAATAGAAAAACATTGCTGCTAGCCTGCAGGCTGCTGCTGCTGCCATGACTGTGCCTGTGTGCTGCTGAACGCACAATCACGCCACGGCATACGGGCAGTACCCGGGCGCTGAGATCCTTGTCGTCATGCGCGGCAGCACTGCACCTACCAGTTCACTAAACTCCAATCTCGCAGAAGCCGGGGAGCATTACGCCAAAACAAAAGCGCTGGAAAAGAAAAGCAGGCGGTAAAAAGATGACAGGATAGCTCGCCATCATTTCACCAGGGGACGGACGACGCCGGACGTCCGGTGAGCTCCGTGAAACCGTTAGCCGCATTCCGGAGCTAGCAGGCGAAAGAGAACGGAATTACGGCATGCTTGCTTGCTTTTCTCACCTGGCGACGTCCTCCCAGAGCGGCGCTTTCAGGGGGGCGTTCCGGAAGTCGGCGTCCATCTCCGTCCGGATCCTG
Source organism: Digitaria exilis (assembly GCA_015342445.1). NCBI lineage: Eukaryota > Viridiplantae > Streptophyta > Magnoliopsida > Poales > Poaceae > Digitaria > Digitaria exilis. The sequence goes on from JACEFO010001926.1 coordinate 1,284,897, forward strand.
ATGAGCGCCAGCGTCTCCTCGCGCGGCCACCGGTTGCCGCCGCCGGAGCCAGACGCCGCTCCTCCCGCGCCGCCGGAGCCGACGATGTCGGCGGGCAGCATGTCGTCGTCTTGCAGGTTGTTGTTGGCCGCGGCGGTGGCGCCGCCGCCGGAGCCGACGGCTGGCAATTCCTCGAGATTAGCACTCGTCGGCCCCGCAGCAGGTTGCATCGGCATCATCATCGGCGGCGGCGGGACGGCGGTGACCGACACGGGCCCCGTCGGCGTCGGCGAGAACGGGGCGGTGCCAGCCGTCGGGTCCAGGAACGGGGACCCGGAGCCACCATGGTGCTGGAGCATGGCCGCCACCACCACCTTTCCTTCCCTGCCCTGCCCCCAAAACACGAAATTCAGTTGATCTACCACCTCGAGAGACCTAGGCAATAGAAAATTGCAGCATCACTTAACCAGTACTGCGACTATCTGGCAGTGCTTCTCTTGTCTCCGAGCCTACAAGTACGTACTACCAACTGCCATTAGTGTGGGAGAGCAATTTGGGCACTGAATTGGGGAGAATTCTTGCTTCTACACCCATCTCTCTCAGCTGGCGCCCTCCAGTTTCCCTCCCGTCTCTCTTGACACACAGGTAGTGAGTGAGTGCCGCAAGGAAGATTGGGGACTTACGGCGCCTCTGGAGGACGGACGGGTTATGTGGGGAATTGGCAGCGGTGGCTGTGCTGCTAGGGGAAGAGGAAGAGGGGACGGTGGTGAAAGGGTTGAGATGGGGTCATGGACAACTGGAAAGGGGCAAAAGAGGGTGGAGGGCAGGCAGAGAAAGCCAAGGGACTCTACAAAGAGGGGCGCTGGGGTATGGTATGGTACATGTGTAAACTCCACTATATAGTGGTGTTCAGGATTTCCTGTGTGTAGCAAAATTTATTAACTATGTAGGCAAGATATGCACATTTTAGTTTTTTTGTATTTTATAAATATCAGAGATATCACATTTGACCTTACTTCTCCAAAAAGTAATTGTGTATGCCAATCAAGATATATATTTTAGCTAGAAGACATAACAACACCAGCTTTTTTGTCCATTGGATTCTTTTCATAAATGTTAGAGATTGGTGTACCTCCGCCGCCCGCCGGAGAAATAATATATATATATATATATCTCCACATGAGATACGCAACTCTACAAAAATATCGTATTTTAGTCACCCATTTGTTCAATAAATGTTAAGGATAGAAATGGGTCATTCCATCTCCATGAGTAAGTATAGCACCTCCAATAGAAGATATCTAGTACGAAGAAGAAAATGCATTAGATTTTTCTTGATTCGTATGAGGATTCACATCTTATATGTTAGAGATAGATAATGTGTGATATATTGATTTGCATATATTCTTGCATGCCATTGAGAAAGAATATTCGTTTTGATTTAGTCTATTGATGCCACTTGACTATCTCTTGTAAAAAAATAATAAAAATCAAATAGATATGTTTGAGTACCATCCATTTCAATTATGTTATACAATGAGTCAACGATGAACTTTACCTGTCTCTCAATTGGAGCATGGCTACATTCAATCAAATATGCATTTTTCTCCACTTGGATTCTTTCCATTAATATTATTGTGACAGGGATTGCAGGAGTCTTTATATATCATGCAAGTGTACTGCAATAGTTGTGATAGATAGAGTGCTTAATAATACAATACTAGTAAAAAATATCATATTTTAGTCAACCATTCATTCAATAAATGTTAGGGATAGAAATTGGTCATTCCATCTCCATGAGTGTGTATAGACACCTCCGGTAGAAGATATCAGAGTTCCAAGATGGAAATGCAATTTTCTCAATTTATATGATTCACATCTTATATGTTAGAGATAGATAATATGTGCTATATGTTTATGTATCTTGCATGCCATTGAGAAAGAATATCTGTTATGGTTTATTCCAGGTCAAATCTATCTACTCGGCAATTCATCTAGTGACTTCAAACACTTCTGATGAGATCCATGGAGCTATTCTGATATAGCATTGATTCGGCCGGACACAAATGGATTCGGAGAAAGAAGACTCTATTGATATCACTTTGACTAAAACTCTTGAAAAAAAATTATTAACAAAAAATCAACTACAAATGTTTGAGTATCAATTGTGAACTTTACCTATCTCTCAATTAGAGCATGCCTGCATTCAATCAAATATACAATTTTTCTCCACTTCGATCTTTCCATCAGTATCATTGTGACAGGGATTGCACAAGTCACTATATGTCATGCAAGTGATACAACAATAGTTGTAGTAGTAGATAGCACACTTAGTAATATAATATTAACAAAGTGAAGTTTACATATTTTGTGAGAAAAAAATATTTGACAATATACTAATAAAAAATCTATGAGAATATACTAAGCAGGAGACATAATTGCCCCTCTTGTCTTATGCACTAGATAATGTGCTAATTGTTAAGTTATACAATTTCAAGCCATGTTACAACATCATCATCTTAATTGTTGCAAGGAGAGTTTGATTAGCAAGATAAATAGATCATTGCAGTTAGATGTTTAGATTCATCTGATGGATTGAAGAATGAAGACACTTATGCCAAATTTGATTACCTGAATGTTTATAGATTATGGGTTGAACCTAAGAATTGTGTATTATGATGGGTAGTAGTGGATAAAAGTAAAATAGAGAAGTCCGTATCCTTTTTAATTTTTTGAAAGGATAGAAAACAACACCTTAGGATAAACATTTGAATAGAGACAATACACCCATGCACATAGTTTAAATGTGTGGAACATGATTTGTTACTTCATAAACATGATCTCTTATTCGGAAATGTGAATTGATTGGTTCAACATGACAATGTAGTATTAATAATGCACTCCATCCGTGCCTAAATATAGTTATGCTTAGGTTTGTCCTAAATCAAACATTTTTAAGTTGGATCATGAATATAAAAAAGATTAGCAATACAATAATTATGTTCACGGATTTGTCTTGGAAATAACTACCATTAAATCATTGGTCAAAAACTAAGCATAGCTATATTCTGGAAAAAAAAAGTAGTATACACATACACATCAAGTCTAATAACCAATGGTACATAGAGTCTATTGAACATTGGGTTCTCATAAGCACATACAATTCTCGTGAGTATTGTTTTCTTCAATGAAGTACATGGAACATGAAAGTTTAAGTGGACTACTTCACCCTAAGCCTAACGTTTCTATTTTCTTTAATCTTTTTGGGGAAAATTTGTTCAATGGTGAAACATGCAGACATACGCAGGGTGTGGGATGTCAATGACATGGGGACTCACATCTCATCATGTAACTGGAAGCTATTTCCATTATTTTCACACATCTCCGGTACTAATAAGGTAATACCAAGATATCCGGCAAGGTTAAGTGATTACCAGAGTTCATGTTATTCTCAGAAACAGGTAAGTCAAAATGTTTTCAAAATATGGCAACACGATGCTGCAAAGTTTCGCTGCGCGATCCACTTGGGCCTTGTTTAGATCGCTAACTTTCGCCAACTTATTTTGCCAACTTATCACATCGAATGTTTGAACACTAATTAGGAGTATTAAACATAGGTGTAAAAAAAACTAATTACATATATGGACTCTACATCGTGAGACGAATCTATTAAACCTAATTAATTCGTCATTGGATATTGTCATGCTACAGTAACCCCGTCATTAAAAATGCGCTAGTGACGGCACATATTAGGCTTAATAGATTTATCTTGCGATGTAGAGTCTATCTGTGTGATTGATTTTATAATTAGTCTATATTTAGTACTCCTAATTAGTGTCAAAAGGATAGATGCGATATTTCATCAACTTTCACCAACTTTACCTCATCTATCTAAACACGCCAAACGCAATCATTTCATAGAGCAGCGAGCGGATAGATAGATGGCCGGATGTGATCTGTCAGAGCTGCGTGATCCAAGGAAACGCCCCGCTGCAGACGCAGCGCAGGCGGTACGCGAGGGCAGAGCAGGCAGGGGACACACGTACAGAAGTCTGCCCCGGCCCGGGCACAGGCACGGGCGCGGGCTGCCCGTCCATCGCTAGCGACACCGGTGAGGTCCAAAGCAACAGGGCGAGGGGAGGGGAAGAGGCCGCGGCGAGCGTTGCGGCCGCAATCAATGAACGGCCACCGGCGCCGGGCGCGGCCGCCAGCAGCGCCTCGCTTCTCCGTCTTGGGAGGGATTTGCCTGTTCCGTGCACGGATCGCTGCTCTGCTCCCTATCTTTACCTGGCGACTGGCGTGGCCTCGCCGAGCCGGGACCCGGCCGTGCCGGGCCAGGGCCTGCTCTCTTCTCTGTCTGTGGCGCAAACAATTTGGAGTCAATCAGGCTGGATCACTGCAACGCCAAGGGTCCTGTTGAGGCAGATATTGGAGTTGTTGAGGCAGATATTGGAGTTGTTTAGATGCATAGAGATTTACTATTCCTCCCATCACATCCATCCCATCATTTCCTATTATTTTCTCACTGTTGATTGTTACAGTGTATATCTGCTACGGTAAATCTTTACCAATCTCTCCCAACTAAACACCCTCATTATAGTGCGACTCGGCTCTGTATACACTTCCTTGAGAGAGGAGGTTGGCGCTACGTTTGTGAACCGATGGGACTATGTGCCCAGAGCTTGTTTTGCAAATTTTGGGAGCTGTAGGGTGTCAAGGAAAGAGCAATGGGCCATAAGCGCATAGTAGTCATGGAGTGGTCTGCTGCGACGTCTGTTTCTACGGCTCTACGCATCCTTGAATGTTTCGCTCCAGCAATATACAGGACCACGCTGCCTCATTCTTTCTCCCGATGCTTTGGACAATGCTCTGCTGGTCCTAGATGTATACGCTGGTATTTATTTTCGTTTTCATTTTCCTTTTTCATGGAGGGGCAGCAGGCTCTAGCTTGTGTGTGTCAGGAATACCAGGCTCCAAAGGTTCAGGAAAGTGACCATTATCCGATGGTTAAAGAGCTTTGCATTAACAACCTTGGTTTAAAGCAAAATACGCACGTGCCTCCGCGTGCGACGAACCGACGAGCATGAAAGGGTGTCTTCCAATTGGACTACTTTGTTCTACGGTTATCTGCCAATTTTATGAGAAGATTAAATTACTGAATTCCAGACTAGGTCAGAAGGAAAATGTGCCCACCCATTGCAAATGTGTGCATTAGATTTGAACAACACTCCTGGACAGTACAGTTCACCAGTTTTAATCATATATAACATAAGCAAAATAGTAGTTCACGAGTTCCCCCACTTCATCATCCCTACTTACTAAGTACTTACTAGAGGCATATGTAATATGTTGGTGGTGGCGGCACCTTCCATGCGTAGGATTTTTTTAGCACTACTGAATTTCATCATACATGCATGCGTGCTGAGGATTTTTCTCGTCAATTTCTTTTATAATACGTAGATAGGTTTAAAACCTTGCATAGAATTTGCCACAAAATTGTAAGTGATGGATTATGCTCAAGCAAGTTTGTTGATTATGCTCGCTAGATCTAACAAAATAGATACAATAAAAAGGAAAAAAAAACATTTTACTTCCCTCACCTATTTACTTTGTCCACTTAACCACCTCGAGCAAAATTTAGGCTCACTTTACTTCCCCGAGTTATTTCATTTGATCCAATCTACTGCTTAATTAGATTTCTCTTTTTTGTTTCTTCACCTACAAGTTGAGTTTTAATTTTAGTTTTTGTAAGTTGATTTATTACATAGCGCCATGTGTTAGAGAAATATATTAGATTTTTTTCATGATTACTTTTTGTACGGTATTATATATCTAAGATCAATTTTGTACTAAATATTTCTAACCTATGAAAATAATCATAAAAAATCTTAGTATAATTTTTTTTGGCATAAAGCATCATGTTTTGTATCTGTTCGAAAAAAAATTGAAGTCAAAATTCAACTCATATGCAGAGAAATAAAAAAAGAGAAATCTAATTAGAGGACAGATTGGACAAAATGAAATAGTTTAGGGGAATAAAGTAAACCAAACTTTTATTTAGGGGGTTAAGCGGACAAAGTGGATAGTTGAGTGGACTAAAATATACTTTTTTCTAACGAAATATAGGACCATAAAAAATGTAACAGCTAATAATCGCAGGACAATTAACCCTACTCATATGTCTGAAACTCAGGTTTTGTGGGGAGTATGATATCGTTTCCTACAGTATTCCCTGAATGAGAGCATGCATGACTATTGACGGCCGATCATCGTCTACGGAGAGCATCAAATATGGCACACGGAATTCCAGTGGCACCCATCCATCCACGCACGTTCGCCGCCGCCTTGTTTTCGGCATCCAGAGCAGAACTGAGATAGACTACGTACTACGTCCTTTTCTATCGAGCACGCAGCACAGAAGAAAACCCCCAATCATTCACTGATCCGGACAGCAGCGAGTTAATACGCGACATAAATCGCTGCACACGTCGGGCGCGTGAGCCCGGCCCGTCGAAATCGACCGTGCCGTAAAACGGTAATAAGCTAGCACGAGAGAGCCAACCGGCCGAATAGCCTCACGTGGTCAGCTAGTACAACGGCCTCTCGATCGGTCCCCGTCCCGGCACACGTACACGTCCCCACGTACTCGCCCCGTGTCGTCAGAATCCGAGCGATTCCTTCCTCCCTCTCTCTCGGAAAAAAAAAATGAGCACCAGCTATAGCGACCTCCCCAATACCCACATCGGAAAGGTGTACACGAGCGGGAGAGGCCGGCCGGCGTCTGGTGCGACGCCTGCTGCGCCGTGCGGCCGCTGACCTGCATGCGCGCTGTGGCGAGGCGGCCACGCGGGGTCAGCGATGCTGCAGGCTCCGGTGACGCGTCGGCCACAGGGGTCGCACCGTGGCAGGCTTGTAACTTATCGACGCTTGGGACGGGCGGCGATCCCCGGCGGGGCTCCGGCCCTATCCGGGAAGGGGGGTGCTGCTCCAACTGAGGCGTAGTTTGACACGTTAGGGACAGTGGGGGTCCCCGGCGGCCATGGACACGGGCAAACGTTCACGTCTGCTGTCTGCAGCAGTGCAGGGCCGCGCTGCCGAGCCCGCAGCTTCGGAGTGTGGGGCAGCACGTTCGTGCTCAGCTCTTCCATCAGGTGCGGGTAGCCTGCTGTTTCCGGATCACTGGATCAGGTATGGAGGAGGGCCCGGCAGGCTTCAAAACTGTTAGCTACTCTTATGACATGTTGGCATGGCGAACTACTGCTGGACTTAAGGGGTTAAGGTGATTGCAGCCCTGGCAAAAACATCCTACTGCAGTGATCAATGGAAGCACGAAGCATTGCAGTTGTTGTTTCTATTCGTCGCGAGTTACAGACACTGCTGCTTTATTTTACAGTTTACAGTTTTGGAGAGGATTGATGTACGGTAGCATGTAGGTTGTGCATTAGCACACTTCTTTCAAACTCGTGCTGCTATGCTTTTGTACCGCAAAGCTATACTATGGGCCGAACAGAATAAAGAATTTGGGCCCCTTCTGCCGTTATCGGGGCACATGGGCGTTTTGCTAGGCCTTGATAACTCGGAATATAGAAAGGTTTAAGGAAACCTACCTGATACTACTGTTGTTCGATTTACTTTTTTTTTAACGAAAATTGCTGTACCTTTGGGTAACATTCCTGAAATTTGAATGTTGAAAAATGTGGATTTGAAAATTTTGAATGAAATGTGCAACAATTTAAATTTGCCTAAGGTCAAATTCTCCTCTCATCTAAATCCTAGCAAAGAATATTTTATTTAAGGACAATATATTTATAGTGACATTTGGATTTTATTTGGATTACATTTGGATTTGTTTGGATTTTATTTAAAATATATAAATACTTCTGAATTTGAAATATAAATTCAAATTCAAACCTTTGGGCTAAAACTACTCATGGGCCGACACCTAAACCCGGCCCGTATCCCTTTCTTCCTTCTTCGCGCTAGGCCGTCTCTCTCTCTTCCTTTCTCTCCGCGCGCTCGGCCCGCTAGCTCGCTCTCCCTCCGCACCGGCCAGCAAGCCCGCGCGCGTCTTCTCTCCGTGCGACGCCGACAAGCGAGACCCACATGCCAACCACACGCCACACAGTATCGTCTTCCTCCTCACGCCTCCTCACGCCTCCTCGCGCGCAGTCACGCGATTTGCGTGACCCTGCGCCGCGCACGCGCGCGTTCGCGCCCGGGACTGCACCGCGCCTTGCCCCATCCTCGCTAGCATCTACCCCTCGCCCAAGCCAAGTCCTAGGGAGCCTCTAGAAGTCATGGCGCCCACGTCGCATTGGCCGCGGAGCTCGCTCCGCACGTACGCCACCGTCCGATGCGCCAAACCGCCTTGAGCTCACGAACCAACGGCATCCAAGCCCCCTAGACCACCTCAACCACTTGCCCTCGCCTACAAATAGCCAGCCACGCCTCCAATTCGACCCTATAGTTCTCACGGGATTCAATCCCCTTTCGCCACCACCACGAACGCGAAGCAGAGGAGGAGAAAGGAGGAAGAAAGAGAAAGAGGAAGGGAGGAGGAGGAACGCCGCTGCGGGGAGGAGCTCTGCGGCTGCCACGAGGAGACGGAGGCCCACGCCAGGCGGTACGACAACGACCGCGCTGTGTACACCGACGGACGCCGAGCACGCCGCCGAGAACCCCGACGTCGACGACGACCGCTGCTCCGAGCCGGCACCGCATCACCTCGCCACTGCGCCAACGACCGCCCTACTTTGCCTTGACCTTCTGGAGCCCGTAGGTGAGCCAATTCCATCGAGCTCCTCCTTGATTCCTCGTCGCCGCAGCTCACCGGCGTTTCGCCGCGAAACCTAGCGTCGCCGCTAGGATCAACCACCCATATGCCTGGCCTTGGAGCCGCACTCTTCTGCTGGGACCTCACGCACACACTCGCTTGCACGCGCACGCCTGCCGTCGCGGAACCAGGGAACCGGGCACCCGAGCACGGTGAGGCCGAGCCGCTGCTATGGCGCACGCACGCGCTCACGCGCACACGACGCCGCGGACTGGGCAGCCAGACCCCGCGAGCGCACGCACGCACACACGCACAACACACACACGCAGCCCCGGCCACGAGGCGCAGCCTCGCACGGCCGGCGAGCTCATCGCCACCCTATCGCACGCCGCCGATGCCGCATGCTGCATTGGCATGCTCGCGAACGCGTGTGCGGCGAGGTCGCGCAAGCGCGCAGAGCCGCACCACACACACGCGCACGAGCCGCACGAACGCACACATACACACACTGGGCGAACGCGTGTGCACATCGCACTGAACCGCCACGCCGTGCGCGACGCGAACGCCGTTACGACATTTCATCGAACATCTTGCGCGCGTGAACTATTCCCCATTTGATTTCAAATCTGAGCACGCACATGAGGCCACACGGGCGTAGCCTCCCCGGATCGGTGCGCAACCGCACCAGATCCGGTGGACGCGGTCCACGTGAGCCGCACCCATGGCTCACGGTGGACTCCGCCCACGCGCGCTGTCGCGCCAAGCCGAATCGCTGACCGGCGGGGCCCACCGCCCAGTAGGCCCACCTGTCAGGTTGACTTGGTCGTGATGACGTCAGTCGGGCCCACGCTGACGTCATCAATACCGGACCCCTCGACTGACGTCAGGCATATGTCATGCTGACTTCAGCGGGCCGCGTGGCACGCTCTGGCGCTGCCACGTGTCGCTCTCTGGTTTTTCTGGATTTATTCTTTTCGGAAATTCGTTTGTCATTTTCAGAAAAGGATTTAAACTTAGAAAATTCATAACTAATTCAAATTAAGTCAGAAAATTATGAAACCAGTTTCTATAATTTTCTAAAAATATGAATAACAGTTGGCGTTATTTGAATTTTCCACATTGCTGTTCTTTGGATTTCTTTGCTACACACCGTAGGATTTACCATACCTTTCGTGTTAAGGAGACGACAACAGAGAGCAGTTGATTGAGGACCGGGCCGAGGACTTCGACAACTATCCACTCTCTCCAGGTTCACGCCCATCCATCTCTTGAATGCCCATTAGGCATATGCTATTAGATTGCTAGCGCTTGCACGTGATGATTATATGATGATTAGCTATGCATAGCCCTTTATTGCCTTTACCCCTTGATGACCTACCACTTATTATACACTTGAGATATTGCTACTGCTGTGCATGCTATGTGTGGGATTGGTAGATATACTCTGTGTGGGGTGTGTGGGAAAACTGGGAAGGAGTATGGTGATTTTGACCTTAGTAGGTCTTTGCCGGTGCGGGTAATTATAACAACCCGACTTAGGCTTTCGGGGTGCCAGGGGCGAGCTTCTAAATAAGCCCTGTGTTGTGCCTGTGGCGGGCACGTTTGTGACTAGTGATTGTGATTGGGAGTTAGGAGTATGCGGGTTACCTGCGATGGTAACGGTTGCGGACCACTGCAGTGGATACGCCTTTGGGACAATGACACCCGTACCGGCACCTTAAAACCTTGTTGACCGATCTTGTGATCACTGTACTGTATGCACTAGCTTGCTTTTGTGGGAGGAGTACCAGCTAGCCTTTCTCGGAGCGGCATTGGCGACTAAGTGTGGTATTTGTGTCGGGGGGGACTGGATGCGTCCTTACACCCCCCGATCGGCGAGCTATTCTCCGACTGGCCCTCGGGGAACATCTTCACAGCTCTTGGGGCCAAGGTTAGCGTGCCGAAGCATTCAGACCCGAGGGATGCAGGAGGGTGCCGTTTCCGGTTAGGAGTTACTAGTTGTGGGCTGTGTCTCAACCAGTTGATCCCCGGTTTGCAGCCCGAGTTGAGAACAGGCGTACAAGCTCTGCAGAGTCTTATGATCTATACGTATAGCCGTGACCTCGGTCGCGGGAAGTGTAGTGTTAATAAGCCGGTCATCCATTGTTTTGGGATCTGCTTTCTCTCCTCCTATAGGTGAACGTGTGAGGTCGTTGGTGCGGACGGGGAGAGGGAGGTTGAGCTCCGCTTCCCTTGTGATCCGTCCGTACCTCTTGAGATGCCGGGGAAGGTAGCCCGCACATCGCCTGAGAGATGGAGGTGTTGTGTTGAGACGGGACCTGGTGAGCCAGGACGGCCCAAGTTGTGGTAAAAATGGGATATGGGATTGATGATACTTATTGCTGCTGCCGCATAGGAAACCATTATCCACTCCTTGCTTATTTCTTACCCTTTAGAGTTAGGCCACCTAAAGCTTGCATATGGATAGTGACGTGAACCTATTCCACTCCTTAGGAACAGTATGTGAGTTCGCAGGGTACGAGTCCGAGCACGAGTTCAGCCATGACGGATGGTATGACTAGGCTGCAGCTACGCTCAGGAGATTGCCTGCGGAGAGGAGACCACCTTGGAGGACGCACGATAGCTTCTGCCGCGCTACATTTTCTTTATGTTGCATTTAGCCCATGAGGCCTATGTACTCATTCCAGAGACATGTACTGGTTACTATGTTTATGACATGTGATGTAATTCAAAGGAATGAATGTGATATACTGCTGAGATGAGTTCTGTACGCGATAGCACTATTCCTGGGACTATCGCGATGGTACAGGGAGTCGGACTTTGTCACCAAAAGTCCGGTTCGTTTCACTTTGGATACTACCACATCCATGATGTAGACAGGAATATACGAAGTGATAACGTGGACTCAAGCATCTAGGGCACGTCCTGATTAACATTATCAAATTTGAAAATGATGGCTTTTGGATTCAATCGTTACATTGCTGGAAGTACAGTACAAGATGTGCTTAGCCTTTTCTTTTCTTTTCCATACCAATCATAATATGGCTTTATGTGCTACTCCTGTCCCAAAAATAAGTCAACCTAGGATTCTGTGGCTCAACTTATATGCTTTGCCAATAATTGAACTCCCAACCTACTTTCTTTTTCATTGTTTCACCGGGTTGTTTTGCTACAGCCCAAGCTGGGAGCTTACTGCGTTGTAATGTTTAGGCTTCGTTTCACCCCATTAATTACAGTAGTTTTCAGATCCTTCTTGCTGCTAATCAAACCAATAACTGGAGAAATAAAAAGGTATTGTTTTCGCCATGTAAACCATATTTCGATAGTGTTCATATCCCCTTGTACTCTCTTGATATTAAGAAACTGAAGGATGCTTTCGTATTTGCATCATCTACCTTGAGGACTATACACAATATTCATTATGCTTACTAATTGCATGTTCATTATCGATCCTGTACGACGTCGTAGTCACTACCCGTAACTGTCGTTCTCGCCATACCCGTGGTATCACTCCATCTCTCTTGCGGGGAACTAGGCGGAGCAACTAGATCCATCTATCGTCGGTGTGGATCTGACAGGTGGCGGAGGAAGCAAGATAGGTGGTGCACAAGAGGAGGGGGTGAGAAGGGGAGCGAGGCTTAGACATCATCGACGCGAGTGAGGGGGAACGCTACGTGATGTACCATGAATGTTGCTACAGTACTACCCCCAAATGAACAGTAAAGTGTTCGCTGGTGTTTAGTTGAACTTTGCAAATTTCATCAACTAGTTTGTAAAGTTGCTCTATCTAAACGGGCCCTTTTGAAAGAGAGTGAAAAAGGTGATTACTATTTCCTAAAAAATCTCCTAAGTAGCCAATCAGTCAGTCAGTCCTCATCGGTATCCCTTTTGTGCTCAGTGTCATCTCCCTTTTCGAAACCTACTGCCAACATTGACGGGCTCCGCATGTGTTTGCTGCCACAATGGGAAGCGATTGCACGGTTCACCTCTTCTTTTAATTATTTGGCTAAGTGATTTACTTTTAATAGGGAATGCACAACAGCCGAACAGTGTATAGAATTAAGGCTGGGCAAAAATACCTGAGAACTGAGTACTGAACCGAATTAACTGAGAACCGGTACCGAAATAACCGACCAAGGATTTTGGTTCGGCTCTCGGTACTTAATTCTCATGAACCAAAGTTTCTCGGTTAGTTCGGTTAACCCGAACTAACCAAGAACTAAGGAAACCAGCCCAACACAACGTCTTAGCCCATCAACAACCCAATAACAAACCCTAGACTCAACTCTCTCTCTAGTCTCTCCAGCCTCTACTCGACTCCGACTCCACCCCTCCTACGCCGTGAGCCCACGACCGCTAGATGGCGACCCTGACACCACCGGACGGCCCACCTCCTGCCCACGGTCTGGCGCCCCCTCCTCGCCTCCTCCTGTTCCCGGTGGGAGAGGTGCCTCACCTTCTCTTGAAGGCGTCCAGCGGCGGCGCCTCCCCTTCACAAGCAGCGTCCAGCGGTGCCTTCCCTTCTCTTGCAGCATCAAGCAGCGGCCCCTCCCCTTCACCAGCCGGGGTCCGGCGGGCAGCGGCGGCCCCTCCCCATCGCCGGCTGGAGTACAACCTCGCCCCATCCCCATGCTGGGATCCAACGGCGGCCCCTCCCCAGCAGGCCAGCACCGCCTGGTCCCTCCCTTCCCAATCTCTCGTCAGGAGCTTCAAGATTTTTTCCCCTATTTTTTCCTATATTTTTCTCCTTTTCTTGGTATGTTTTCTCTTGGTTAGATAAAAATGTATATGCGGTAACAAAGACCTCGGTTAGTTTGATTTGGAACCGGAACCGAATCGAAAGAACCGAGAAATAAAATAAAGTGCTTGGTACCGAGTTCTGTAAAGAACCGATCCGATTAGTACCTGATCTGTGGGAATCAAACTTCATTAGTACTTTCTGTTCATCAGTAACGAATGCCCGTATGGAAGCGATGCCCGGCTAGACGGGTGTGTTTAGATTGGGAAAGATTCCCCGAAAAAACACTATAGACCCCAAAAAACACTGTAGATGAATAATATTCTGTGAGTGGGTGGGATGAGATGAATAGGGTAAAATTGGATGAATAATGTTTTTGGGGGAAAATTTTGTATATAAACGCACCCTTAAACGGTGTCTGTGGCCAAGTGGAGCGTTCCTGAAGTTTTTGTTCACGCCAGTAAAAAAACGGTGTCGTACTCGTACGCCTGGGCCCTGCCTTGGGCCTTTCGAGAGTGAATCTGGGCTTGGATTACTTTACGGCACGCACAACCACGGAAAACAGTTTGGGCGACGCGACGTTTACGTGCTGCCGCTTTGCCCGGCCACCCCGCGTTGACGAAGGGCAGGCGGTGGAGCCCGCCGCCGCCAGCGATGGTGACCGCTGGGCGCTGCTCCTCCGTGTGGGCGTGTGGCCTCCCCCATGACCCGCCGCCCGCCGGTAAAAATGCACGAGCTGGTAGAGGGAGGACACGCGGCCTCGCCGTCGCGCCGGGGCCGGGGCGCTGCGCTGCGCAGGTGGGGTGGGGACGGGACGGCGTGGAGCGGGCGCGGCGGGAGTGGGCGGGCCTAGTAGCAAGCAGAGGCTGGGCGCCCGTGCCGGCCCTGCGCGGGACAGGCCCTGACCTCGTCACGTCTCCTCGTCCACTTGTTCGCCTCGCACCACCAGAGGCCAGAGCAGGGAGCTAGCCCTGCGAGCGCCACGGGGGCCGGGACACGCGACTTGACGCGTCCCGAGCAGTGTGACTGACTGACCAGGTCGTGGCGTGCGTGGTGAACTGGTGACGACTGATCACTCGCGGCCACCCGGCGACCGCCTCCTCTCTCTCTCGCTCGTCTCACCCCTGATCGATGCTAATAATAATCGACGGGCTCGTCTGATCTCCTTGGATTGCATTAGGTGATGATGATGATGATATGGCAATATAATGGAGGCACAAATCGTATATACACATGTACGTTCGGCTTCTTAAATATAAGTCCAACATTTCGTAGGTCCGTACCGGTCATCGTCCACGCCACGGCAGTACTCTGGCAGTAGCGCCATGGAATGGAGCTGAGCACGGCCATTCTTTTTAATACGCGCGGCCGGCCGGGACGGAGCGGGGGCAGATCGACAACGTTGCATGGGAGACCCGGCCAGGACAGGCTACCGCTCACGTCGCTGCATGGATCGCGTCAGTCGGATCGGACCAGGGAATCGAAATGAAAGCGGGGCTATCTACCTACCCTTGGGCTGTACGTACGTCCATTCAAGGCGAGTGCATGTCTACGCTACGCACGTACACTGCCAAGCCAAGCAGTCTCGAGTCGAGCTGTGATGTGAAACCAATACGGCAGTCAAAGTTCCGTTCTGACCTCAGTTAGAGTGTGCAATGGTGATCAAAATGCATCACCATGCGGCACGCGCCAGAAAAATATAGCCGCAAGCAGAGAGAGCTGCAGAATCTCGATCGTTAGACCATCCAAATCCTATGGCCGGCCAATACAATCGCTTTCCCGGTTGCCTACGGAAGAGGGAACGATCGAGTTTATGCCCGTGCCAGGACAACCAGCTACAGTGACAAGCTCATAATTAGAAATTAATTCTTCCATGGAGACGAGACGACGGATCGTCGATCCATGGTGGTGGCGTCGGTACATATACTCCGTACTAGACTTAAATCGTGCAATATTTACCCTTGTGCGCATCGCATTGACGCCGCTGATCTGCAGATTGCCCATACTACCCCCACGCCAGGTCATAGTCCAGCTCGTAGTCCTTGTCGCGTTGGACAAGACGACTAGCATCCTACGTGTACGTCGTCGCACGCATGTCTCCATTTTGCGAGCTCTTCCCTGCCAATCTGCAAGTTGCAACCGTACCAAACTTCTGCGAAATGGAAAAGCTGGAACTCACCCCATGTTGTGGAGGACTGGAGGCTATCCACGCTTGAAATTTTTAGTTGACGAGCCCCAGCAAGAATTTGTATCTTTTCCGACAGCTCTTTCTACTTTTGGTCAATAGTAACATATGTTAGTACCTAAGCATTTTTAATAAGATGGTAAGTAGATAATGTGAAAATTACAACAGTAATGTCATTTTTTTTTACATGAATAATGAAGCATAGAATCGATCGGTTTATTTTTTTTCTTGTCGTACAGTTAAATAAATTAATATATAAGCAAAATCTTAATGTTGTGGGCACTATCTAGATAATGTTCAATGCATTTTGGGGCCATCAATCACATAGCAAACTCAGCCCAACATCCTTTAAATCGTTGGCCGGCTGCGTGAGAACCGAACATGATTTTTCACCAACTTTCCGGGACCTCCATTTGCTAAGCTTAGATACTGCTAACTGTAAACATAAAGATGGGCCACCCTATGGCCGGGTTAGCTCAGCTTTTTCATCACGTTGCTCATAAAAGGCCACGTCATTTTTGCTGGTTTTGTTGATCCTTTTGTCCCTCCTCAATTCCGACCCTAAATGCAATGATTTCACTTATGACGATAGCGCCCTCCGCCCCATCCCCTCCCCTCTCTCTCTACCCCACCTCTTTATAGATACCAACAGACCATCGTCCTCGGCAGCTCTGGCCTCTGGCGTCTCCCCCCTTGAAACAAGCCGAGTCATGCGGGGGGAAGAACATGAGGAGGAGAGGAATATTGAAGAACAGCCGCAACAGATCGGGAAGGGGAAAAAAAAAGGAGGGAGCTTTCTTACTTTGAGGGGAATGTTGTCTGGCTCGAGGTGCGTGGAAACCTGGTGGAGATCGATCTCTCGTCGATCTAGGCTTTGATCTCGGACCAGGCTTCATTCCCCTCAAGTAGAGCTCCTGTTCCGCGTCGTCGATCCCTCTTGTTCTTGCCTCGCATGGTGAGTTCATCGATCTAGCTAGCGATTCTCCTTTCTTGGCTCGGTCTAGGTTGTGTCCGCAGCTAGAACCACGCATGATTAGGATATGATTATCTCGGCGAATGTCTCCCTTGTGTTGGGTATCGTGCCGTCTAACATGCAGCAGATTGGTGCAATCATGAGGATTCTTGACTCTGAATACCTGCATGCTTTTCTCTCCTATTTCTTTAAACTATGGCTATGGCATGGCATCTCGAGTGTAGTTGTGTGACCTTTTCCCCTCTGCCCACCTTTTCCGATCTATAATCTGACAGGAGAAAGACGGGGGGAAAGTCTGTGTATCATCGATGCCTTTGACACGAAGGATCTTCTTATCTTCTCTTTTGATCCGTACTATAGCATCTTTATCTTTGTCTCTCATAGAGCTTGCTAATCTCTCTTTTTCATCTTAAGAGATTTCGTTTGGTTAAATCCCCATCTAACGCTAGTCATATTACATCAGTAATATGTACATACATTATCTCCTGAATACAAAATGTTCTTTATCATAAATTGATCGATCCAACAAGTGTGTGTTTGTAGTCTCAAAATTCAATTTACACATCAAAAGATACTCTATCCCGATGTGTGTTTCCGAGTGGGAAGACGAAGGAGCATACAGCATGTACTGCAGCCTTTTTAGCCTGAGTTTATATGTTATCTTGATGCAAATAAATACTTTTATGGCCCGAGTTTATATGTTCTCTTGATGCAAATAAATACTGCCATCTACTAACCTCTATGGCAGATTTGTTTCTTCGGAAGACCAGGCCAAGAATTAACATATAGAGGTGTGGTTCATGAGCAGTTGTCCCCTTCCCTTTGTTTCCTCACACATCAAAGCAGGACACATGCTGCTGATCAACCTGTCGCATGGGGCTAGCTCCACACAGCTGTAACTTTGCAATTCTACCTCCATCCATGTGCTATACCTTCCAACTATGTGCAAGTTATTATGAAACGTTCCATGAATGCGTATTGGTAGAGCCTACATACAACTATACAAAGGGATAGCTGTAATGGTGCTTTACCAGCGCTCTCCCACACCGCTTATAGTATATATCATTAGGAAGTTATTATGGTGATCTTGTATATGACATTGTATGCATTATCATTAGGATGGATTAATAATAATCATAATATATTTATATATTGGGATCCTTCATGTGAATTTTTTTCTTCAATGTCTTTAAAATCAAGCATTGAAAGGAGATTCACCGTGTTGGCGACTTACTAGCAGTATGATACAAAATGTCTAAAACCACGTGCATGTTCATGCTCGTGCCCAAGAGAAATGGGTTTAGACTAGGTTCTCTGTCTCTTATTCTATGTATATATCGGAGCAGTTACTATTCTTGTCCTTACAAATTGTTGATAAATATGCAACTGACTAGTACATACTCTTTCAATATGCGGCTGCTGACTAGTGCAGTTTAATGCGCAAAGGAGGCAGATTTTAATATATGCAGGTAACATATTGTCAGGCACAGCCAGCTGCTGGTTAACTTTTTCTACAGGTCTACGTTTTTGATCAAAATTCATATGCAATATTGACTAGCAGTGGTGTCCTTTTTTTAAGAAGGGACAGGTAATGTAATGCTGCAGTCTGTTTATATTACTGTTGGAGCATGCAAAAAAGTACAGGCAACATCATCAGAACATACAAGATTTGTATTCTCATTACTGTTTTAGCTGTTGCCAACTTCACAAGTTGTAAAGCGCATGTGATGCTTATAGTACTTTTGTGCAGCCAAATGACAAATAAAGTTGAAGAAGGCCGGAAAAACAAAGGCCATAAGGTACGTCAGGCAGAAGAAAAACATGAAATCAAACAACTGGTGGATACAATGATGTGGTTCTTGTTTATTGTCTGGAATAACAAAATATAACTTTCTTTTGAGATGACACCCTGCAACTTTTGAGGCAGGTTTTGGAAAGTTGAATGTTTCTTGTGGAGGCAGTTGAGGAAGACAGTCACGTGCATGAGATGGAATTATCCTTTTTAAGTGTGTGCATCAAGTACCATTACCTTGTTGGAGGAGGTGACTTGGGGTAAGAGATAATTATTAGGTGTACCAAAACCCTAAAGTGAGCTAAGGGTTTAGGTCATCATTAGGTAACCTCAATTCTTTGTACTAAAATATGCTCCTTGTGGAACGTACGGCACTTTCAGGCTTCTCATCCAATTGAGACTTTCTCCTGCTATACGTTCCAATTTATGTCTACAACGTACATTAGTTGGAACTGTGAAGTAAAGAGGATGACGTGATTCGTAACTCGATGGATTGAGAAACTAGTCTCACTCTCTCTTCGTAATTAACTCTGTGTTGAGAATAGTTTAAAAAAACTATGTGTTGAGAAAAAAAAGTTGCTAATCTCTCTCATGACGCGATCGTACTGTGAAGGAGAGAGAACAAGAATAAAAAGAAAAACATGATGTGAAGACACGGCACTGGCAATACCAGCATTTGACAGAATATAGTGTCCCATCTTATCTACAATAAAGAACTGGCGTACTGCGATTGTATATTCCACGCAGAAGTTCTTTACGACTGTATACGACAGATCAGTTGACAGGCATCTGCTATCGGTAGTACTACTACAAAGAAAGGGAAAGGATACACATACGGTATATCTTCACGACACGCCACGGCAGTTCTCTACCTGTTACTTTTACGGGAAAGCATGGCACGTACTAGTATATTTTTCTCCTGTACTAAGTAGCTCTGTAAAACAGGTCATCTGAAAAAGAAACTTGCGAAAACAACTGGTGCCTGATTAGTATCTACTACTCACCTAACACCATGACTTTAGCCAAACCAAATAAAGGAGACCGTGGCTTGTGCGCTGCTGCTGCTGCTGCTACCACTCCGTCTTCCAAATTCCTAAAGCTGGACGCGTAGCTGCGGAAAAAAGGCAGATCGATGGAAGCAAAATTCCAAAGAATGACCGCAACTCCCTCTTCCTCTCGGAGCCTTTCTCGTGTGTCACTCTCACGCCTTCACCTCACTGGCACAGTGGTACTGTTTCCCTTGCTCTCGAGCAGGAGGGTCCGGGGATGGCCGATCGATGGCCGCTGCATGCGAAAAGCCAATTTGACAGTTTGGCAGGACTTGGCGTTAACCACACTCCTGATCGATCAGTGTCCGTCCTGGACAGGCTGCTACCATCGTTCAGTTGGATCACAGTGTCCATGCCTGGAAAGCCCTGGCCCCTGGAGAAACGATACAACTGTTTGTCAGTGGGCACCGAAGAAACAGTACTTGCGTGCCGAATTTAGCCTTCATTTTTATGGGCCCAAATGAACCATTTTTCTCCCTTTTCAAAGTGGGCCTCGATTAGCCATAGAGTACTTTGAGCCTTTGAGAGGCCTGATCTGTATGTAGGCCGCTCCGTCGAAAAGAGGGTAGCTAGGCCCCCCCAAATGAGTATCCAGGCCAGGCCCTTCTAGTCCACCAAAAGAACACTGGCCTGATGGGCCGCAATGGTCTCGAGCTAATGTGGACGTTGGAGTGACAATAATACTCGCTGTCACGGCTATAAACTCATGGCATACAAATAGACTCCTGCTGTATTGTTCTTTTTCAACTTTGTAGAGTTTGATTACGTTTATAGTAGATCGGTCAATGGCACGAGAGTCCAAGTTTTCGTCTGTGAGCTTTTTAGACGATCAAATGCACGAAAAGACCGCCGGGCTCTGATTTGATTGTTTTCAACATGAGTCACCTATGGAAAAGTGACCTTTAGTAAAAGCGAAAAAGTACTTTTGTCGAGCGAGGAGATCAGGAGAAAAAGGCCCTGCGTCCTAATAACATCACACTCACATCGATCAGCAGGCGCGTGATTTGTCGTTTACGAATTTGTTCTACATGTATTTTGCATTGTACTGCCAGGAAGGAAATCCCAAGTGCTATATTTATCTATTGTAAACCATGCTCCCTCATTCCAAATGTAAGTCGTTGTACTGTCGACATGGTTCCGCTACGACACGTTAAGTTGTTTTGTTTTAAAAAAAAAGATAGTTGTCAATTTATTTTTTTTCTATATTCATACGCTATTTTTAAATTTACAATAATGAAATGACCTGCATATAGAGCAAGAGTACACAGTTTCCTCAAAAAGAGGAATACACAGTGATTTTTTTTTAAAAAAACAAAACTCTTACGACCTATCATACCAAGGGTTCGAGACTTTATATTCATTTTCAAGTCATGACATTTTTTTCGACCTGCTCTTTTTCGACGAAAGTTATATTATGTCTAATTGTTTTGGAGCCTCGCTCATGGTGCCCATTTTTAGCCGATGGATCAGCATTGTCATCCCCACTCGAGTGCTTCTTTCCCGACTCCTATTAAGATTTTAAATGAATGCCCAATGAAGTCCAAGGTTTTTTTAGAAAAAGAAACATATTTGGTAGGCGGAAGCGGTGGTTGCTGACAAGGTGACATGGCAAGACCAAAATTCTCTCATGTGTGATCGAAAAATCAACTCCACAACCATGTGCGCCAACACACTTTAACCCCGCCACCCTTCTTCTTCCTCCGTCTCGCTGCTGCGGCTGCCGGGGCTGCTGCTCGCCGACGGACCTAGAAGAGGGTTCGGGGGCGGCAGCCGGTCCGGCGGAGGCGACGGTGGCCGGACGGAGGCGGAGGATGGCCGGTGGGCAGGGCTGGCAGCGGGGGCAAGGAACGGCAGAGAGGTTAACGTGCGAGCGGTTGGTCGGCGGACGGCGGAGGCACCGGGGCAGCGCCGAAGCCGGGGAAGAAGGCGGCGGCAGGGGCGTGGGGAGGCTGGAGGCAGAAGCAAAATTGCGTTGCACGAATCGCGAAGCGTTGAATATCGTTGGATAAAGGGAGACGCAACACACTGTTGTGGAGAAGCTGGGTTGGTGATGTGATGCATAGTCTCTCCTGTGCAACACCATCTGGATGGTTGCGACATAGGTTCCCCTGAGGATCTCATGCACCAGAGAGAGCCCGCAAAAAACAATCTCCAAAAAAAAAGGAGAGAAAAAGATATAACCTGCATGCGGAGAAGGGATTGATCTGTAGGCAAGGGTGGGTACATGGCAGACATCCAGATGGTGTTGCACGGTGAAAACTATACATCACATATGCATAGAGTTTTGGTCCGACAAGGCAGCACGATGATGATGCTGGAGGTGCCATAGGATGGCTGGTCACTGTTGCGTAGGGTTAATGATTTAAGATGGAGATGACAAATAAGATGCATTGGTTTGGTGGCTTGTCGATGCGGTGCTCTAACGTGACCCTACTAAATCGTTGTAGGGAGCTCGAGAGGTCAAGGGAACAAGTAGAACTGGTAGTGGCATTAGCCTTTGAGATTTGAAAGGATTTTCTTTTCAAAAAAAAAAAAGATTTGAAAGGATTATATGAGCTCCCAGGTACCAAAATCAAGTGATGATGAGCTTTTTCCTTGGTTGTTTGTTCCTACTTCCTACTATCCGTAGTCCTGTATCTCTAGAGGTAGCTCCTATAGCTACTTCGGAGTAGAGTACAGCACTAGGTCCCTCCCAACAATCGGCCCACGCGAGAATTATTCCCAGGGAACTCGTCGGAACATTTGCGTACATGTGATTCGCTCCGCCGTCGCTTTCGTTCTCGTCCGGCGAGTCGTCTCCACCACCCATCTGGCCGCCGGGTCACGCATCCAGAACGTTCCTGAGAATCTCGCCACCTTCTTCGTCCTCCGTGGACAACGCCCGTGCATCTCTCTTTTCCTCCCCCCACGCCTTTGCGCCCCGCGCGCGCGCAACAGCGGCCGGGACCAAGGGGGGCGTGACACGACGGCAGAACACGGCTGCTACCTTCCACCAAAGGAGCGACATGGAATTTCGGATCATCTCCTGTGCCGCGACAGAGACCTCCTGTCCCCGGCGAGAGAGCGATATGCCTTCCTCCTCGTCCTCGGCGTGTAGCCGTCGTCCTACTCGTAATCGGCGCAGCGTACGACGACGAGAACATGCTGGGCCGATGGGTTACTACGGCGAACGGGAAGATCCAGCAGATCAGGAACCACACGAGTACAGCCATCAACAGCATCAGCATGCGTCCCTGACCATCCATCGGGGGCTCTGAAGCACCCACCACCTCTGTCACGAACATGAATCCTACTAAACGCGGTGAAGGGGACGACAGATCAGCCCGTCGATCCCTGATGTACAATGCACGTAGCTTCCAACCGTTTACGCGCCCCAGCCAGTCGTATCCTGAATCCTATGGTCTGCCCAGTTCTATCTGTTTTGTTCCCCACATCCCGTCGACCTCTCTCCCCCGGATCATCAGCTGATCACTTGCTATAGCTAGAGAGCAAAATGAATCCACTAGTACGCGCGCTATCATACACAGACATGAGTAGTACACTACTATATTCTCCTCCGTGGTGGGTGTGGGGTTCATGCGACCGCGTTCCACTCCAGGAGCGGCCAAGTATCCCACAGGTCCGGCGTGGTGCAGAACGGCTCGGGCATCATCCCCCCGTACTCGACGTGGTCGTAGCAGTAATCGGCGGCCGCCGTCGACTCCTCCGTGGCGTCCACCGCTGGCGTCACGGCGCCGCCGTCGTCCTCCACCACGCAGCTGGCGCTATTCCTCCTGTCGTCGGCCGCCTCCCCGCCGTTGACCTCGCAGCTGCCGCTCTGCTGCTGGTGGTCGTGCCGCCCGTTCAGCCTCCCCTTGAGCTCATCCAACTGCTCGCAATCATCAATTCATCCAGCAAACACCATCAGCAACCAACCGTACATGATCGGAAGGAAGATGCACATCACGAGCACATATAACCGGGTAGCCAGAATCGATCGATCGATCGAAGTTGATTAACTACCTGCGCGGCGAGGGCGAGCTTGTCCTGCTTGAGCGACTCGACGCGGGCGTGGAGCGCGTCGTACTGGGCGCGGAGCGCGGCGTAGTCGTGCTCGAGCTGCTTGGACCGCCACCGCGCGCGCTTGTTCTGGAACCAGATGGCCACCTGCCGCGGCTGCAGGCCAAGCTCCCGCGCCAGCTCCGCCTTCTCCCGCGGCTCCAGCTTGGCACGCCGCGCGTGGAACGTCGTCTCCAGCGACCGCACCTGCTCCTCCGTGAACCGCCGCTTCCCCCTCTCCCCACCACCACCACCTCCCCCTCTCCCCGCCGGGTCGTGATCCATCATCTGGTGCATGGACGAGTGTCCCTCCTCGTACTGCCGCGGTGGCAGCGGCGGCGGCACCATGAACTGGCGGCAGTCGCGTTCCATGGCCGAACGCGCCCGGCCGGGCGATCGATCGACGAGGCGCTCACGTCAGAGCTCTCGATGTCGCTGCTCGCCGAAGCTTTGCCGAGCCGGCTCAAGTAACTTCTAGTAGCCGTGGTAGTAGAAGTAGCAAGTGGAGTGTCGCTCGGGTCACGGCGCGGTGGCTCTTTATACGGTTACACCGGCGCTCCTTGCACGCGCCACGGCCGGCGGGATGCTCACACGTGGCGCCGGTCCTTGCGACGCACAACATGGAGTAGGCCCCCCGGTGGCTTGGCGCCGCGTCCAGGTGTTGGCCACACCCCGTCCCGGCCGGCCGCGATCAATCACACCCGCGCGCGCGCATGCACGGACGGAGTGGTGGTTATCCGTCTCGACACCGGTTCGGGCTGGACACGTGGTGCCCCTACAGGGGGCTGGAGTACGCGAGCTTCCATTGGCATGGACAAGGTCCGTTCCGGCACACACGGGATGCGAGAAGAGCGTAGTGTAGTGGACTGGGCCAGCTGGGCAGGGTCGACGTCGTCGGCGGCGATGGGGGACCACGGGCGCCGGGCGGCGGGGAGCTTCTCCGGAACGGGACGCCGAGGTGGCACACGGCAGGAGGACCCGACCACCACTTTTGTCACGTTGCGTAGTCGCGTTGAAGGCTGCCATCGTTACTAGTACTACGTCTGGGTGAGGGGTCGCTGTACATGTTCCAGCCGGAGCGCGGTCGATGGCGGGAGCCAACACGTCGCTGTTCGGTGTTCATTCAGCTCCTAACTTCCTAACACACCTTCTCCTCCTCCCCCTCTGCTCCCTCCTCGGACCGTTTGAAAGTCAGATGAGCTTATCTCCCGGCAACGGTGTGCTGTGCCTACGTGTCCCGCGAGGCCGCTCCGCGTACAACAGATGGCCGAACCACCGATCAGCGTGCATGCTCGGCTGCTACTCGATATGATGAGCTCCGTCCAGTTCCGGCAGTCCTTAATTGTAGCCTTGCAGCTGTTGCCGGTCTGGCTCATCGTGACGTGAAGCCTTTCCGCTGTTTTTCTGTACGTGCCCTGTACTAATTCGATGGGTTCGGAGTTGCACCGGTCACGTTTGGACTAACACGGCATGTAATCTATATAGTAAGAACAGCTGAATGCGTAGCTAGCTCGTGGGGGAAAAAAAATAACATACTTCTGAGTTTCTCGATCAGGACGTACTCGAGAGGAACTGGAAGTCTGGAACACATGTCAAGCATCCAGCCGTGCGCCTGCACACACCGCATCCATTGACGTGCGGATTAAATGTTGCATTGGTTTCGTCATCAAGAAGAGGTTGAACGCTCTGTGAAGTTACGGCAAGTTTCGGCACGTGATTAGCGCACCGGTTAGTCCCTGCAGCTGAGGTCAGTACTATGTTGAGTCATCGCTTACGTAGTGCTTATATCTACAATAAGCTAAGGTATGAGCGCTGGCCTCTGCCCTTCGGAGCCACAAATTCCAGGCGACGCATCCGCAGCCACAACACCAGCACCATATCAGTCTGAAATCGCTGCAGCCACCACTCAACGCGCGGGATCCGTACCCGAGAGCATCTGCCGGGAGTCGTTGTATTATAAATACTCCTATATAGGAGTACACACTTAAATATAAGCAACGCAAGAAGCTTGATGCCCGGCGTATAAATTTTTCCCCTCGTACGATGTCTTGCGCGACCGAGCTTGTAGCCCCGCACGCCCGGGCGCCGACACCTGTGCCACCCTCCGACGTCACCACCACGAGCACCCGCGTCGTTAAGGATGACCTGTCGCCGATCCGCCAATGGCAAGCGCCGATGATTACTTAATTAACCATCACTCCAGCCAGTCCACCCGATTAAGCATCGGGCAACCGCCGCCGGGGCCCACGAACGCGCGGGGCGACGACGGCGACGCGGCCGCGGCACGCGGCGGCGCGCGAGTGGCGCGGAGGCCGCGTCAACGTCGAGCGCGCGGACCTCGTGGAGGGTGGGAAGCGCGGGCCGCGGGGGGTGGTGCTGCTGCGCGCGGCGACGGCGGCCAGGGAGACCCCCCGCGGCGCGGCGCGTGGACGGGAAACCTTATTATGTTCCACCCAAAAGTAATTTTTTTTACTATTCATCCTCTTTAAAAAATACACTTCCCAACACGTTATTTATCTAGAAAAAGTATTTTTTCCTCCCAACTAAACTCCGGACTAGCTTTTCCGTTTTTTTTTCCTACTCCGGACTAGCTTTTCCGTTTTTTTTTCCTTTTGGGCAAGTGCGGAGTTTCCAACCAGCACTTTGGCTGGGTGCACGCACTTCGGGGAGGATCATAATCTGATCGATCATTGGGAGGAGTTGCAACTCGCAGCACGCTTCTTGCAAGCATATCTGATATTGGAGTAGTATACAATATGGTCCATTGCGGACACGGTTGTGTATATCGTTTAGAGAGGATGTTAGTGCTTCTGACAAGAAGCAAGAATTGCATACTTATGTTGCCTCAAGAAAGAAAAAAAAAAGAATTGCACACTTATAGACAATGCATTGTAAACTCATACAAATCCCCACGTCCATGGGGAAAAAACTTCAATTTGAACCATCATCTGTATTTCGTGGAATGCATGGAAGTAACATAAGATTAATCATGTATGGTACATGATGCTCGCTTTGAGCCACCAAAAGAAAAATTATGTGCTGTATAATGGAATCTCAACGTCGACTCTGGGTAAGCCAACAATTGAACAATCAAATATTGGTTTCAGACCTCGCAAGCCACAACCACAGCCGTCTTCCTTTTCTAATACAGAAATATTACGCACTAGGCATCCACACCTGCATAAGCAGAGTAGGCAGAGCTAAGATATAAAATATTGATGGAAGAACACCAGAATAGAAACTTAAGGCCAAAATTTCGGGACGTACCTTAGCCATGTAGCAATAACAGCGGCAGAGTAGACATTAGAGAAGCTAAATGAATTATCTGTTTCCATGTAAGATACATAGCTAATGGGAGCATTCTGAGAAGGGAAATATGACTATCTTTGTACATGCACAGCTATATGGGGTGCTGATGCTTCTGAAACACCCTGATGCTCATTGGATATGTTATTTTTGGCAGTTGAGCTCTTTTCATTCTGAAGATATTCTAAATATTCCATCACAATTGGGTCAGTCCAAGGGCATCCAAATGGAGCTTCGTCACCGGCTACCCATCCAAGATGGCCACCTTTGGGTGTAACTATGAGTAGGCAATTTGAATTTGCCTGAAATAAAAGTAACGAGACTCCTTTAGTTGATTTTAGTTATACTAGTGCAGCACCAAACAGGAACCAATCAATAGAACAATTACAGATATCAGCTTGAAGTCTTGAACTGTGACATGTATTTTTTATCCAAATTAGGCAAACACCTCTCAAGATAAGTGAAATAGGTCATTCTACTTCCACTAAAGCTCATTACCCCCATAACAAGATGAGATGATGAAGACGAATTATCACTTTATTTGAACTTATCACGGTCAACATGATCTTGTCCTAGGTCTAACATTGGCTATGTTATATTGACCTTTTGAAATGAAATTATTTTGTTATGGTTAATCTTCATCGCATGGCACCAAAGCCAATCATCTAATCTGCATTCATTGTATGTATGGTTAATGAAACAAAAATTCTACACCAGAATTCAGAACTCCTTGATCCCAGCAAAACTTCTCCCTTTAGCCAAAAAAAGAAAACATCAAAACTGTACATTAACAGAATAAAAAAAAAGAAATACAATAACAGAGTGATAAACCATCACTATTGAGGTTCAGACCTACACAAATGCAGTATGCCCCCAATTTGTTGATTCAAACGCACTCAAGAGGCTAACTCATAAATTAGAGTGGTATATATGGTTACACGACATATTGATACCAAGTCATTAGGTGAAAAAAGGTGTGAACAACAGTGTGCACCTTGATATCTTCTCTGGGAATCCCCCTTGACGGTGCAATTGGGTCATTATCCGCCTGCACACAGTTAAATTATTGTTGAAGTTATAACAGAAAAGACACAATTTTCCTTTCACAATACACCCACATAAATAGTTAAATACATTCACATTGAAATTGTTAAATACAACATAAATAGCCAAAGGGTGCTTAGACCAGCTGGTCAAGTCACTCCGGCGGCACCCCTCAGGTCCTGAGTTCGAACCCCGGGTGGGGCGAATTTTAGCCTGAGGGTTAAAAAAAATCCCCTCGTCAGTCCCGTGTGCCAAAGCACTGGTTTAAATGGCGGCCCAGGTCGGCCTGAGGACCGTGTATGGCCCAGGCAGGTAGTCTCACAGGCTAAGCCTCCCAGTGTCAGGGCGGGGCCGGGGCTCGGGGGTTTTCTTGGCCTGTGTGAGAAGGTCTTCTTCTTACAAGTAATGCCCGGGGGCGTCTTGCCCCTCGCAGGTCGAGTTTTTTTAAATACAACATAAATAGTTAAATACATTCACATTGAAATTGTTAAATTTCCTCTTCTTGCGAATAAAAATTATCATGCCTGTAGAGTTATGAGAACAAATATACCATAAATTAAACCAAAAGGACATAAATACAATCAGCCTTCTAAATACGTAAGACATGTTTCTCGAGGTTTTATTTCAATGGAAGAACCAAAAGGACATAAATTAACATGCACCACAATATTCTTAATTCAAACTGTTTAATATATTTGACTAAACCTCTAGTTGTAGCACTAAGTATGACATAACACATGATCTTAAACTATGCAATGAGGTAGCTGCTCCTCTTAATGTACTCGTGTCTAGTGAAGCACAGAGAACTGATAGAGTGACAGATTCACCTGTATGCATAGTAAGGGTATGCAAACATTCTTGATGGAATCTGAGCTGCTTGAGTTGGAGTAATAATCATCCACAGACTTGAAACCAAAAGAAACTGCAAAGTGAAACCGATTGAAGTATCCTTTGAGTGTGGGATTGTTAATAGAAAAGTTGCAGAAATTACAGATGCTATGGTGCAGTTAGAGGATGCTGCAAACCTCGGGTTAGACCCTCATCAAAATCTCTAACAGTCTTGGCATTCTCTGCCTTGGGTATATCATATTCACCTTCCATATCTTCGAAAAGAAGTGCATGCCTAAAATTTGATCAAGTCCCTAAAGATCAGCTGTTAGAATTCATAAAAGGAGTGTGCAAATGTCAGCTAGATTGAGGAGAGATGAACAAAACTTTTACTTCTTAAATATATTTCTCAGAGCCCTGGCCAATGCTTTATCATAGATGTTATTAAACCCTTTGTGGAAATCTTCATCTGCGATTACCAAGTTAAATGGATTGCACAAGGAGACCGCACCAGATAAAGGGCATTTATCACTTTCCTGAAAAAACAATCATAGACAGATAAGTTAGATGGTGGCAAGATATTTTCCATCAGACCTACATAGTTTTATGCACAAAGAGCAAGAGGAAGACAGAGAAGTATCATGATACAAAAAGGTGATGATGCATATGACAGAAAACTATTGATCATTTTTTTGTTATGCTCAAAGAAAATATTGCATATGTGGTTAACTATTAATCATTTTTCATTGCAGAAAGGTCTGTATGAAGGACAGAACTTCAAGTAGAATTGGAATCTCGTCTGATAATATGATAATACAAAGAATTGTTGTAGACTGCTTAATAGTGGGTGAAGAACTCACTTCTCCAAGGTAGCGCACAAGAATATTTGCTCCAAGAGACCAACCGACAGCATAAACATTAGACAGGGGGTAACGGCCTAAAACATGATCAATTACTTGTCGAAGATCCCCAGTAAATGAAGCGGAATAGAACTGCACATGAAAGAAGTGTTGGTCAATATATTCAAATAAATGAGAAGTATAGTAGGCTTTCAGACCTCCTTTGTTTGATTTGCTATCTTCATCTCTCTTCTTATGTTAGACTGTGTTAACCCCTTGTTTTCCTCAATAAAATTTGATCATTGAAGTTTGAGCCAAGGCCCCATGGCAATTACCCCGCTTTATTGTTATGCATCACAATGGAGCTTAGAATGTTATGTCAGCGAAAGGTCGACATAAGGTGGCCTATTTCACTAGGGTAGCAAGTAGTCATAAAATGAAACCTAACCTTCATTATTGAGCTAGAAAGCAAGTTGCTGATAATCATACACCTCAATGTCATTTACCATTTTCTATTCTTGTTTGAAACAACCATCAGTGAAAGAGTATAAAGAGGCAATGAAGAATAGAGTGCATTTATCAATAAGTGCAGCAGATACAAGCCCAAAAAATAGTTAAATAAGCTTGCATATGGACTGGAGAAACCTGCTTGCAGGTCACACAAGACATGATCGAGTTAGGAAGAAGGTGTCGACTGTCCATTTCTGTCTAGCCAGTACAAAATGAGTCGTGTATCTACAAAGTTGTCGATAGTCAACAAAAATTGACTAATAGTTTTCGTCTCATTTGATCAAACCATGTCAATGCGATCTTAACAGTTCTCTTATAGCAGTATCAAAAAGAAAAACATGGTCTATGTAGACATTCTGTTTCAAACTTTTTATGGGTCATGGGAGCTACTTGTAAGCCATATACCAATATAAAAGTGGTAAAGTATATGAAGTACCTTGGGTGTAGTCACAGGACTATCTGCACATCCCCGGCTATTAAATACCACAACACGCCATCCCTTGCTTCTAGCTCTCAGAAGCATATGCCTTACGTATGTATCATCACTTCCCCCTGTTAGACCAGGCTGCGAAGGCATATAACTTACATTAGGCTATAATCTAAACGGATAATGAAAATATAACTTTTGAGGCACACATCCTTTTGCTTTCAGGCGATTTTTTTTTTTTGGAACTGTAACTCAGTTCCAAGCAATTATAGCAAGTAGTATCCTCATGTTCTTAATAGAGTGAAGAAATGAACTGGTGCATATGTGATCATCTGATCAGCGTATCAGCATCTGGCATTGATGTGTGGTTCATCATGTATTGATTGTTTGTTTATATCAAAACCTGCTGTTGATATGCTTGACTCCACAATAGAAACAGATTGTGTAATTGGGGTCTAACAAACCTAGTGGATCATAACAGTACTACATTTTCAGATCCATATGACAATGTACTACAGCAGTACTGCATGTCAGCATCCCATTTCACCGAGCAACATAAACCTATACAAAACTTGAATGTTTCCCTTTGCTTCATGAAACTCAATATTAAAACACAAGGCATGAGCTGTCTGATAGTGAGATATCATCTTAAAATCTGCAAAATCCTTTTTATGACCCTAATGAAATGTGCTGTAGATCTCTTGCAGGGCCTTATAGAAAACAATTACAGTACGAGTATAGCCTTACCACAGAGAAATTTTAGATTTAGAGACATTGCAACAATTACGCTCTGGTTACTGTCGAGTTTAAATACTTGCGCATTCGTAGCTCTACAAAATCGCGGAAGCTCAATTCCAAATCAAATCGATTCAAATTCCAAAACACAGACTGTCATTCATTGGCGCTTAACGGAGAGTCGTGGCGCCTTTCCAGTGTGTCCAGCGAGGCAATGTGCAACGACGAGAATGGGTAAGGATCATCATACCAAGAGTATGAGCACTGGCGCATCCCTCGGCAGCGCACGGTCGTCGCCGGAGACCCAGTCGAGCGCGACCGCTCCGTCGTCGGGGGCGCGAAGGCACTCACGACGCAGCTTGACGGCGGGGAGCGACCGCGTGAACGCGGCGAAGATGGTCTCGACGTGGCGGTTCGACGCGAACACCGGGAACGCGTGGTACGGGGCGCGGAGGCTGGAGAAGCCGGAGAGGATGCCTTGGCGCGCCCCGGCGATCTCGAGGGTCGAGTGCGGGAGCGGGGGCGCCTGCGCCTCCTCCCCGGCGCCGGAGCTGGGCT
The DNA here is from genome assembly GCA_015342445.1 of Digitaria exilis. Lineage (NCBI taxonomy): Eukaryota > Viridiplantae > Streptophyta > Magnoliopsida > Poales > Poaceae > Digitaria > Digitaria exilis. The sequence continues at coordinate 1,316,671 of JACEFO010001926.1, forward strand.
TCGGGGCGGAGGCGGCGGCGGAGGCGGAGGCAGAAGACATGGCGGCGGAGGGGAGGAGAGAGCGGAGGCGAGGGGCGAAGCGGCGGGTGGAGGCGACGAATGGGGATGGCGTGGGCGCTGCGGCGGCCATCCGGGTTCGTCCTCCTCTGCTTCCACTCGGCCTTGGACAGTTTGGACTCCTCTGCTCTTCGGGCTGTCCCGTCCCGTGTGTGGGACAGGCAGGAGGGCCAGTAGGATTGGTGGTTGGATCATCTCCACGTGGTAAAAGATAGAGGTGCTGTGGAGACCTCTACTGGAAACAAATACAATTATCGTATTTTCAGAGAGTCAATTAATATAAAAAACAGCAAATATTTTTATATCATATGTATTTATATTATAATATTTTTCTATAATCTTAGTCTATCTAGAAAAGAACGAGTAGAATTGAAAACAATTCTCACCCAATTTGGGTCCATCGTACCCCTCACGTTGGACCCACCTGTAAGGGTCAACGGAGGTAGGAAGGGGTCAAACCCACAAAAACTGATATGTATATCTATAAAAGAACGAGTTAAATTGAAAACGTTTCTCACCTAATTTGGGTCCACCGTACCCCTCACGCTGGACCCACATGTAAGAGTCAACATAGGTAGGAAGGGAGTCAAACCCACCAAAACTGCTATTTAGAAAATGTTTCTGCCAAAATCGATTTGTTTTTCTCACCCACGTTTTATATACCCGCCTAAAACCTTTTCTATCACCTTCCTCAAAACAATTAATATCAGGAAATAATACCAGGCGGGGCCTCATCGGCCAGAGCCTGCGCGTGGGCCGTGCGGCCGCATCGCGCTCGGTTGCGGCGGCAAGAAGCTCCGCGCATTCGCCCCACTGGTCCACGACGGCGTCCCTCCAGCTCGCCAGTGCAAGTGACGTCGTGCTTCGGTCTCGCCAACACCGTTGCTGCCTTGCCATGGCAGCCTAGCGGCATGCTGCAGCCCAGCAGACGGCCACCAGGGAAGCGTGCCATGGACGTTGTAATCCTTCTGCGTGTTCGATTTTCCAGACGAGAACAGGTTAGCATAATACAAATTAAGTTACTATATTTTTTTCTAGCTGCTAGCTTGGATTTCACATGATCAGAAGAAGCTGCTGGCCACCATCTCTGATTAGTATGGGGAACAGAGCGACGTCGTAAGCTAGCATCAGCGCCGCCAACGTGGCGAGCCAGTTTCGCATGGCAGAGATCGTCGACACGAAGTAGGCAAAGGCGAAGTAGATAGTTCGTGTCGTGATTATGAACTGGAGCCTTGCAGGGGAGTGGGTGATGAACTCCAGGTTAATTGCGTGGTTAATGACCAAGCAGGTCCTTTAAACTTGCAACTTGTATAATTACTTTTTCCGCTAGCTATATGTTTTGTATCACGTGCGTGTCGCACGTGCGTCTCTGCTAGTCTATCTATAAAAGAACGAATAGAATTGAAAACGTTTCTCACCCAAATCGGGCCCGCGGTACCCCTCACGTCGGACCCACCTGTAAGGGTCAACGGGGGTGGGGAGGGGGTCAAACCCACCAAATCCGAGAGTTAGAGAATGTTTCTGCCAAAATCATAAATTTTTTGTCACCCATGTTTTCTTACCTACCTAAATTAATTTTCTCTTCCGACCAAATCGTTTTCTTTTTTCTAAAAAGAAAATGCGCCCGCTACGCTTTGCGTTCCACCCGCTGCCGCCCCTCCCGGCTCCCGCCGCCGTGGCTGACTGGTTGCCCTCCGCGCTTGCTTTTTCCTCCCTCCGCCGGCCCGACAACAGGGGCAGGAGAGGACGATGTAGCGGGCGTGGCGTCCTGCTGGTGACGGAGCCAGAATTTGTGGGCAGCGTAGGGACCGAGAGGAGGGAAAAAAGAAGCAGCCGAATGGATAGGATTTTTTTAACCGATGGCTAAAGTGCACATATTTTGAGTTTATTCTTGGAAATTGAAATTGTTCTAATTGTTGTGGATTTTGATACCAACATGCAACTTAAATCAGATTTTTATCCATACAATTTTAAATTATTTGTTCGAAATAACACCCTACTAGCTAACGTCGAAACTTTAGAATGATTCCATCTGTTCTCGGATATTAGCTAATATGGATTTTTTTAATCGTGGGACTAATTATACATTTGATTACGTCCGTGTCGCACGTGCGTTTAATTGAAAACGTTTCTCACCTAATCTGGGCTCACGGTTAAAGGTCAACGGAGGTGGGAAAGAGGTCAAACCCATAAAAACCGATATTTAGAAAATGTTTCTGCCAAAAACATAATTATTTTCTCACCACAATTAGCTTTACCCCTACCGTACCCACGCCAGTACACGGTACTCCACGTCCCCTACACCCGTACTCGCCGTATAGACTACGGACAGCGAGTTCCTTCGAAAAAACTGACTCGGATATTGACTCTCCCGTCCCCACACGTCAAAAGATTTATATGTTAACATCTTTGGTAACTTACGGGAAGCCTGATGACGTCCATGACTATCAACACGTTTGTGCTCGTTTGTCCGGGCCATTGCCGATCCAATTGAGTGCAGTTTTTTTTTCGTTTTTTTCGCTCCTGGTAAATAAATTTCTACTCCATGCTTACGTCCTCTTGCCGATGAATTAGCTAGCTGGGATCCAAGCCATGCTCCTCACCTTTGCTGCTCAGCGCCACCCCTTCCTTGTGGTGATTAGCATGTGTAGTCAATGGAGAGCTCGAAGTCGCGACGAGCGACACAGAGATGCAGCAGACCTGGATTCCGTCGTCCTAGAGCTCCATTCCAAATCAGGAATACGTGTTCTATTATCAAGAATATCTTTTAAAAATATATTAAATATTTAATAATCGCCTCTAAGAGAAAATATATGGGTGAGTGACATCTCACATTGCCTCCAAGAGAAAAGCCAACCAATATGGGTGAGTGGCATCTTACATTTATATTCATATATTGGATCGTATCTAATAAAAAGACGTCTTATCATGAATAGAAAATTATTTGTCGACAAATAATTTTGTACCACATGCGTGTCTCTTATCATGAATGTTTTTTTAAAAAAATAAATTGAATATTCAATAATCGCCTCCAAGATAAACGACAACTGATATAGATAGGTGAAATCTCACATTTACAACTGATATAGATAGGTGACATCTCATAATTGTATTGATAGGATCGTGCCCAATAGAAAAGTCGAATAATATTATATCACGTGCGTGTCGCACGTGCGTCTCTGCTAGTTTAGAAAATGTTTCTGCCAAATATCCTTTGTTTTCTGCACCACGTTTTCTACCCGCCTGTTGTACCCGTCCGAAATCTCAACGCCCTCTCACGCGGGACCTAAATTAAGCCTGGCGCTAATTTTCTCCTTTGCTTGTTTGCTCTGCACGGGAATCCAGTGTGCCTCCCTCCTCGACACCCCTCGCAGTCCAGTTCTCGTCCCCATCCCCCATGGCCCTCATCCTCATTCAAGAGCAGCGCACTGGATTGGAGGTGGCTACCACAAATCGAAGCTTTGCTACCACATGTAACAGTACTTGCAGTTGTTTAAATAAACCATCAGGTAAAGCAGTTCTGTTTTCCCTTCTTCTTCAGCCTGCAGAGAGCCTAAGAATAAATATTTACGTACGGAAGAGACGAGATGTAGTTACGTTCAGGCAAGTACAATCACCGCAGCTGCCTGCTCTTGGTGATGCTGGTGTCGTCGATCATATTCTGGTAGGCACGCTTTGTAAATATATAACCTATACATAAATATAGTATTAAATACTAGATTTTTGTTTTTGGGACATCGTGCGTGTCGCACGTGCGTCTTTGCTAGTTAAACATAAGTTTGACTCAATCTAAACCCAAATTTGTTTTTTTAAGGACTGAGAGAGTATTTCATAAATGAAAAAGGATCTCAGTGCCACCTATTTTTACCTTTTCAGTCGCTAGCTAATGCATGCTAATCCAACCTAGTATGCTTATTCAAAAAAAAAAACTACTCTGTGTGTTGATGGTGGATGTGTGTGTGTGTGTGTTGGATTTGCCAAAAATACTATTCGTTTTGTTTTTCTAGATTCATAACTTTTATTATGTGTCCCAAAAATACAATTCGTTTTGTTTTTCTAGGTTCATAAGTTTTAATATGTATTAGGCATAAGTATATATCTTAGTGCATATTAAAAGCTATATACCTAAAAAAGTCAAAACGAATAGTATTTGGAGATGGGGGAGTATTATCGGTGTTAATGTTAACTAACCCCAAATATCAAGGGGGAGCTTCACCTATATATACAAAACTATGCAGGTTTATCTTTCTATTACACATTAGTAAAAGTTTGTTTTTTCCTAAGGTTTACATCTAGTATTTGACCTTGTTAACTTCTAATATTGCTAATGAACACAAATAGAATTGGGACATTAGTAATAAACCTTTAAAGGTCCATAACAATCTAGTGGCACTCAAGCCGTTGTCCTAACCAAATAAAATAGAATCACAATGAAAGGACTAAATTGTAATAAAATAAACACTTTTTTTAAGACAATATGCTATACACATACCCATATGCACTGCTCTTACGAACGCTTGAAAGATATTGCAGCGATAGATCTCAATATTGACTTAATCAACTTGCTGTGTCACAGTGTCTATAGTTGGAAGAATAATTTATAAAAAAATATGAGCATTTCTACTGAATTCAGGATTTGGTTCCCGAGCAAAAAAAAAATGCCTCAACAAAACCTAACCAACTAAAACTTTTCACATGTCACATAAGATCTCTGACACACACATTAAACTACTCAGACTAATTATATAAATAAAGTGTAATTCGCGGGACAAATTTACTAATAAATCATTAGCACATGTTTACCAAAGCGATGTTATCAAATCATGGACTGATTAGGCTTAATAGATTCGTCTGACGGTTACATTCTACCTAGTAATTTGTTTTGTAATTAGTCTATAATTAATACTACTAATTAGTGCCCAATCATCAATGTAACGAGTGAAAAGTTCTCACCCGAAAACTAAACAAGTCCTAAGCATTTAATGCTTCAATAGGAGCATGAACAACTACCGAATAAGTATCAAACTTCAAATTCGATAAGATAAATGCTATAGAACTTAAGGAGGTTGCCTTGTGCGGTCTTATGTCGATGTGACTCTAGAATTAAACAACGTTTTCTTGCTAAGACTTGATTTTTTTTTTTTGAGCGGGCGTCTTGTAAATGTCAGGAGCATTGTTTGGTTATGCTTTGAGTCAAAGTTAAAATTACCTTCCATGCTGCCACTGGCTCATATTAGAGCCGTAGAAAACAAATTTTGTGAATTATATATAACGGGAATTGAAAAAAGATGATGTGGAATTGTGGATAACTCGAAACCTGGTATGGTCGTATGCTTTATGAATTGGGAACTGGCTCAAAACAACTAGGAAATTATAAGAACAAACTAGAGCCACGTGACATGCTTATTAGGATTCGTCTTTTTTTTTTGTTATGCACTGTTGTTGGACGAGATAGCAACCATGGACTTGGTCTAGGATACTACCTCCGTTCCAAAATATAGGTCGTTTGACTTTTTCAGTCCAAAATTTGACCGCTTGTTTTATTTAAAAAAATTTATGTAAAGTCAAATTTAGGTCATCCTTCAAATTTATTTATTACTAGAGCTAGCCATAACAAAAACATAATATTTTATAATTTTTTAAATAAGACGAGCGGTCAAGTTGGAGCTGAAAAAGTCGAGTATTACCGTTCTTAAAAGTAACAATTGGTCAAACCCAAGCTTGAGTGAAACCCAAGCTTTACAACCTCACCTGGCACATCGTATCTATACTTTTTTCCTCAGGAAATTAGATACATCGACTGATAATAGGCAGGGCCTATATCATATTGGAGTCCGGATTGATGTACTTGCAGTAAGCTTATAGGAGCAAAGTGGCCAAGTGGGTCACGTTGACAAGAGAGAGGTGTAGGGTATGCCAACGGGGCTCTAACTTGTAAACAATCTATAATATACAGGCAAACTAAATTCACACGTTTCCTTCCAGATCGGAATTGAAATTCAGTAATTTTCGTTGTTTGTAGGAGATGCGCCCAAATTCTGTAGCCGTCGTCAATCTCTTGTTTCTGTGGACATCGTACGTTCGATGCGCTGCGCCATCCGACGCGCCAAATATCTCGAGTGGCCCACCTTCTGACAGGCACGGCCTCCTATCACTGACAACTCAGAGCCCACAGCTCGGCCCCACCAATCCCGTTACCCCGGCGCCGCGGCTCCGTTCGATATCTCAAACCAACTGGATAAGCCCCTCCTGCCCATGGTGACATCAGGTAACAAGGCAAGGAGGCACTGACCGTGGGCCCATGTACAGCTTCCTCCTACGTATCCCATGTGTCAGCGACCTGTAAGAGCATTGGTTAGTGGACATAGGTTTCGTAGATGGAGTTGCCTTAACAGCCCGGCGTGACGGCGTGATAGGCGACTAACGGCCACCCTTCCCTCCATCCCTCGCGTCTCGTCTCGGCCTCTTCCTCCTCTGTTCCTCATCTCTCTCCCCCTCGTCGTCTCCTCACCCCCCGACCCCCGCCCACCGATTCCTCCACGCCACGCGCGCGACAGCGGTGGAGCTGGACGAGCTCCTGGCGGTGCCTCTCGCTCAACACGTACGCTCCCAGGTCTAGGGTTCGGGGGACGGGGCTACCTTCCTCTCCTCATGGCGTCCGCCGGCGCGGAAACCCTCGCCTCGTTCCCAATCGCATCCCCGTCCCGCTCGTTCCTACGGCCCCTCCCCCGGCGACCCGCCGCCGCCGGGGGAGGCGCCCGTTCGATCCGTATATCCGCCGTGCCGCCGCGGGGCCTCGGTGTGGCACTCGTACACCGCCGCGTGCGCCGCTGCCCGCCGGCGGCGCGCGCGAACGTCGAGCGCAACGGCGACGAAGCCGGCGCCTCGGGGAATGGTGAGCCTTCCTCCCCCGGAGATGGCGACCGCGACGCGGCTACGGAGCCGGGGGGCGATAGCACCGGCACAAGCACTACGAGCGCGGCCGCGACGCCGCCGCCACAGCCATCATCGAAGAGGGGAGAGAATAAGTGGCGGCGGAAGGTGATTAAGGGAGGGGGAGTCGGGCGGTGGCTGTGGGAGCCCATAGTGCAGGGGCGGGAGATGGGCTTCCTCCTGCTCCAGCTTGGCTTCGCCATATTCGCGCTCCGCATGCTGCGGCCGGAGATTGCCCTGCCTGGTTCAGAGCCCCGACCGCAGACGACTTACCTCAGTGTGCCATACAGTGACTTTCTGGCGAGCATAGACAAGGACCAGGTGAGGAAGGTCGAGGTGGACGGCGTGCACATCATGTTCCTGCTCCGGCCAGAGGTTGAAGCCCGGGCAGTGGAGCAGATACCGGCACAGCGTGGAACTGATGCTGCCATTGATAATGCTGGAGGTTCCAGGAGAATTGTCTTCACGACCACCCGACCAGTTGATATAAAGACACCATACGAGAAGATGGTGGAGAACATGGTTGAATTTGGGTCGCCAGACAAGAGGTCTGGCGGCATGCTCAATTCTGCCCTGGTAAGGCACTTAAGCTTAAAGATATTTATGATACAAATGCAATGAAATCAATGTAATAGTAGTATTAGTCTCACCAGGTTAGGCATTTTGAAATCTGTGTCAGCATGCAGAATAACAGAGATTGCAATTGATATGTGAATTGGACAATGATTTTTCAAGAGTTGATCCAATAGGTCCAGTTTTTACAAGGTTTTACATGAACATGTGAGGCAGAAGTGCAGAACATTGTATATGATACACTGGCTTGTAATAACTAATAAGAAAACTGTTGACATGTTCGCTCTACATATAAGGCTGTACTTGGACTGACTAGAATCCAAGTTATTTCAACTGATGAAACCTACTACATGGTCTGCTCCATATTGTTCCTAGCCTTCTAGGTTACTCAGGAAATAACATGTTCAGTTGATCACACTGTCAGCAGTATGAAATGATCCAGTGTTTGGATTGCAGATGAAATGATAATTTATAATCCTTGCATCTGACATCTCACTGACTCGTAAATTGCTGAGGTGCACCCATTTTGACTCTTTTGCTAGCAGTTGTGCCTCACTGACCCATGCAGAGGTTTCTTTATACCATTGCTATACATTAATTCAAATTATAAGTACATCGTCATATTCATTTTTCCATTATCCGTTCTCATTGCTGAACTCATCGTTGCTCTCTTTATGCAACCATGGTAACATTATATTGAGTAACCTTGTACCATATTTTTGGATAGACAGCCAAAATTCTGCTGGTTAGAACATTAGATGAAAGCTTACTTGTAAAGGACATTCAACATTCTACAGTTACATATGAATGTTCGTTTTAGCATTTCCATGATTCTTGAACTGAAAAGCAGAATGAAAAAACAGCAAGAAGAAATAAAACAAAGTCTGATCTTGGAATCTACAAATGAAAATACATGAAGTCTTCTTTAACCTAATACGGGAATGTGGAAGATTAACTGGTTAACTGTTAGGGAACTTGACTCTCAATGTGGTCTTAAACATATAAACGAAATATAGTAAGTCTCCTTTAATCTAATATCAGAGCATGTAATATTATTTGGAAGTTGTAAATGGGAATTTGTTTCCCATAAAAAAAAAATTAAGGAACTAAACTCCCACTGGTGTGGAACTGACAAAGAAAGGCATGAGGTTTTCTGTGGCTTTATTGAGAAGATAGAATCCTAACTGATGATTGTAACTAGGAGTTTGACAGGATTAAAAGCACATCCCTACTGGCACATAGTTTTTCTTTAATAAGTGCTTGCATTTATCTATATAAATAGGCTGTATTCTGTATGTTTAAATATGTATCTCTCTTCAGTTGGTACCTTTTGGTGTAACTACCCTTATATTTTGCAGGTGGGTCTTATTTATGTTGTATTGATTGCAGTAGTTCTGCAGCGGTTGCCAATAAGCTTTTCTCAGGTATTGATGCGTGACCTAATCAATCCGCGAGAACACTTTTAATTGCATTTCATTTCTAAGTACCTAATTTCTTCTGTAAACTCAGCAATCACCAGGTCAGCTGAGGAGTAGGAAGAATTCAAATTCAAACGGGGCAAAAGTTTCTGAAAGTACGGATATAGTTACATTTTCTGATGTTGCTGGAGTGGATGAGGCAAAAGAAGAGCTGGAAGAAATTGTGGTATGGATCCTACAGTTTGTTGGTAATACATGCAGCAACAATATGATCTATCTATTCAATTTAAGCAAAATAAGCTGGTTCCATACACACTTTTGTTCAGGAGTTTTTAAGGAACCCAGAAAGATATCTTCGTCTTGGTGCTCGTCCTCCTCGTGGTGTCTTATTGGTTAGTTCTGCAATCGCTTTCAGCAATGGCGACTACTGCTTCACAACTGTCTGTTACTATAATGTAATTCCTCGTCTACAGGTGGGTCTTCCAGGGACTGGAAAGACACTTCTTGCAAAAGCTGTAGCAGGGGAAGCTGAAGTTCCATTCATAAGTTGTTCAGCTAGTGAATTCGTGGAGCTATATGTAGGCATGGGAGCAGCTCGAGTGCGTGACCTATTTGCTAGGGCCAAAAAGGAATCACCGTCGATTATTTTTATTGATGAGGTAACATCTTCATCCAGGGTATGATCTAGCTTCATGTACTGAAATGTATGATAACCCCTTTCTATTTGGCTTGTCTTTGCAGATCGATGCCGTTGCAAAAAGCCGTGATGGTCGGTATCGCATTGTCAGTAATGATGAACGCGAGCAGACACTAAACCAATTGCTCACGGTACGATAGTGCTCTTTCTTATTTCTTGAGGGTTCACTAAATTAGCTGCATCTCAAGTTGGAAGCCTATTAAAGCTTGATTTCACAGCTTTATTTGCTGATAAGCTATTCTATGCACTTGGAAAAAACTGAGAAGCATAACTTAAGCATATTAAGGATTTTGAGCCACACACTACTAAGAATACTGCATTACCATGCAAATAGATTTGAACAAAGAGTAGAAACTCTATTATTATTGGTTTAGCTGCTCTTAATTTCGGGTTTCCCCCAGGAAATGGATGGATTCGACACCAACTCGGCTGTCATTGTACTGGGGGCAACAAACCGAGCTGATGTTTTGGATCCTGCCCTTCGGCGTCCTGGGAGATTCGACCGTGTTGTTATGGTTAGTTTCCCTTCTCAACAAGATATAGTGCTTATCAAGTCACATATTTGTCGGATTCCGTTAATGTCTACATGACAGGTTGAAGCTCCTGATAGATTTGGAAGAGAATCAATTCTTAAAGTTCATGTGAGCAGAAGAGAACTTCCACTTGGTAAAGATGTAGATCTAGCTGATATTGCTGCAATGACAACTGGTTTTACTGGGTAAACATATTCTACCTAATTTTTGTATCTTAACCTTGTAGAGCTTTCAAATTGACATGTTAGATACTTTTATCTTATACAGAGCAGACCTTGCAAACTTAGTGAATGAAGCTGCATTGTTGGCTGGGAGACTAAACAAAGAAATTGTGGAAAAGATTGACTTCATCCGTGCGGTTGAGCGTTCTATAGCTGTAAGCTGTATTTCCATGCTACCTTTTTCAATGTTTATTTTCTACTTAAATTACTTTTATACTACGGAATTTGAAATTTCCTTATGCTTAAGATACAATAGTCTTGTTACCTTATTTATATCTTTGTTAAATCATGCCATGCAGAGTTCAGCAATATGTTCACCATCTGTAAAAACCATTCATGTTTTTTTGTTTACTTCTATGCATATTTCATTTGATATGTCAACGTGTATCTAATAAGGTTCAGGGAGATTTTTTTGGAAGGGATTATCTTTCTGTTGATGCCTCTTTGTCTATATTCTAGTTGTCAGTCATGAATGAGTTTTTGTGCTGGAAACTAATTTTGAAGCTTATGTTATCAGGGAATAGAGAAAAAGCATGCAAAGTTGAAGGGTAATGAAAAAGCTGTTGTTGCACGGCATGAAGTTGGCCATGCACTTGTTGGAACTGCTGTAGCAAATCTTCTGCCTGGGCAGCCACGTGTGGAGGTTTGAACTTAAGCAACAACTGATAGAATGGTCTGAGAAAAAGATTAAATTTGACTTACTTTTTAATGCCGAAACATTTTAACAGAAATTGAGTATATTGCCAAGATCAGGAGGTGCATTAGGCTTCACGTACACACCTCCCACTACAGAGGATAGATATTTGCTCTTTGTTGATGAACTACGTGGCCGTCTAGTAACACTTCTGGGTGGGCGGGCAGCAGAAGAAGTTGTTTTAGCAGGACGAGTTTCTACTGGTGCGCTTGATGACATAAGGCGTGCTACAGACATGGCCTACAAAGCTGTAGCAGAATACGGTCTTAATCAGCGCATTGGCCCAATATCAGTTGCTACGCTGTCAAATGGTGGGCTAGATGACTCCGGGGGCTCTCCATGGGGAAGGGACCAGGTTTGCCTCAAAACTCTTCCTTTGCCTGCAAGTCAAACTATTAAGCTACCATGTTCAAGTATCAAGCTCAAACTCGAAAACCATTGGCAGGGCCATCTAGTTGATCTTGTCCAGCGGGAAGTCAAAGCGCTTTTACAATCGGCACTTGAAGTAGCTCTTTCAGTTATTCGTGCTAATCCTGCAGTTTTGGAGGGTCTTGGAGCATATTTGGAAGGTAATTTGCTCAGTTGTCTGAATGCATCTACATTATCATGCTGCTTTATGCCATTTGATTTGCCTAATCAGATCAAATTAATAATTATTTATGAAGCGTTGTGTGATTTAAAATTGTTTCAGAGAATGAAAAGGTTGAAGGCGAGGAGCTTCAAGAGTGGTTAAAGTCAGTTGTTGCACCAAAAGAGTTGACCTCTTTTATCAGAGGACAGCAAGAGCAAGTTCTTCAGCTGGAACTGGAAGCAGGCTCCTAGCATCAGGAGTATACGTTGGACTCCTAAATTTAATTACTTAACAAAATTAGCTCAGCAATTAAAATATACTCCATGAGTTCCAAAGGTATACGATGAAAAACCTACATGCTGGGAACAGACCTGTGGCCTTGTGGTGGGCTGTTTAACCTCAACCACCCTGGCTAAGTCTTAGAACTGTGGCTCAGATGCCCACCAATTCAAGTTAACAACCAGAGGTCGAGGACAATTTTCAGAAAAAAGAAATCTACAGGCCCAAGAAGATGTATATATCTATGGTTACTGTTCCTGGACCCTTGACTAAAAATTCAAGAAATGATTCATATTGAGCCGTAACGTTGTAATACCTCCAGAATATTGCAAGTGATTCCGTTTCACATGTTGTTCATAGATTAGGGGGGTGTTACAGGTGGAAAAGATTTTTTTCCCTAGGTTATCATCTTTCACCCAATTGAAAGTTTTTTTTTCCTCCGTTACATTACCATCTTACAAAACATCAACAGGATACTGCATATATGGACTATGGTTCCTGTATCTGTGTACTTTTTTCAATGTACTTCAGCTTTCTTGCTAAAAAAATGTACTTCAGCTTCAACTCCATTATTTACAGATAACGATGGTCGTGTTGCCCCCCCCCCCCCCCCCCCCCCGATTTTTGCATGCTGGACCGCTGAGAAACGCTCTTCAGAATGGCGATTTCTTTCTGAACGAACAGAAATGTGAATCCTCAAGTCCTTTGTTTTCTGAAGAAAGAGCGAGCATATAAAGCTTCTTGTGGAGAATTGATTCTTCCTCGTGAAGTGCCTCAAGGTTTGAAGAAAGGGTATATGAAGTTTCCGTCGAAGCAGCAATTAGAAATGGTTCCTTCCTCCCTTTAAGCTACTCCCCTGTCTAAAAAACATGCACTTAAAGCAGTGCCATGTCATATTTTAGTATCTCAATTTTTGACCAATTATAGATAAGAAAGTATTAACATTTATGACATCATACAAATATCATTAGATTAGGTACAAAGTGTATTTTTATAGTAAATTTGTTTAGAGTCATAAACACGAATATATAATTCCCCAGAACCCACCTGGTACACAACTCATAGCTGTATTTTTTTTAGGAAGAACAACAACAAAATTAATGGAAAGAAAAATTAAATTATTTTTAGAGAATCGAGCACGTAATGTGCAGCATACATCATGTTCGATATTCAAGTTGACCATACGCGGTGGAGGCGCACCTCGTCACAATCAAATGAACAACCACTCAACAACTTTCAGATGCTTCCAAGAAGCTGCAACTATGCGGCTTCAGCGGAATCACCGACGGTATCTTTTTTTCTTTCTGTCCCTCTCTACTCCGCCTTGGCCTTGCCGTAGCTCTGCGTCGCCAAGACCAGCGCGAGCAGCAGGACGGGCACGGCGAGCCGCAGGAGCATCCCCCAGGCGCCGCCGCTCGTCGTCGCGGCGTTGTTCTTGGTGCCCGCGTCGCTGTTGGCGTAGATGCGCTTGGCCGGGACGGTGGCCGCGTCCACCTCGCCGATGCAGTACTGCGGCATGAGCTCCTTGGCTGAGTTGCTGTGGCCTATGTCCTCGAAGTCCGTGGTCGCGTCCTTGCCTGCGCGAAAACGAGGACGCCGGCGACGGCGGGTGAGTTTTTTTTTTTTTCCCTGGGCGAGCGCATCGGTTACCTACCTCTTCCTCGTGCTGGGAAGTGAAGAGTTTACCTGTGCATGCCAGCAGGACCTCGTCGCCGCCGGGGTGCTCCTCCATGAACGCCGTGACGTCGTACACCTGATGAGAACATGAACATGACCGCCGGTCAAACAAGGGATGGAATCATGCGCTGCTCCGTTGGTCGGAGTCCAAGATTTCACGCGAGTCGACAGAAACTGAAGCCGGAGGCGATTGGTAGGGAAGATCGATGATTACCTTGCCGGCGATGATGAGCCAGCAATCCTTCCGGCCGCTGTGCTTGCTCACCTCCTCGAAGGAGTACAGCTTCCCTCCCGCCATCGCGACGCCTGCCTTCCTGCTCGAGCTATGCCAACCGTTTCCGCTGGTGCCGTGTGTGTGTGTGTGTGTGAGCCCGGCTGCAGCGCGGCGCCGGTGCTGACTACATATAGCCGTCGTCGCAGACTCGCAGCACAGTCGCCCCACGTTTTGGCACGGTGCGGTTCGGTGTTGACCTGGCGCCGTGTCAGGTCTTAGTTTCCACTGCGAGGCTCACACGTGTCGAGACCTTTGGGGCGGCCCGCCCGGGGCGAGGGGCTGGACGACGCGAGACTGCGAGAGATCGGTGAAAGACACGGCCTTTGAGCAACTCGCATCACAACAAATTATGTGTTGGCCTGTCATCGATCCTCGGGTCTGTTGAGCGTAGGAGGACCGGTCCCGGTCGCACTCGCACGGTCTTAGTCTAATCGTCTGGCATGAGGAGGTGTTTCCACGGGCGAGCGCGGGCGCGGACCGCGGCGAAGAGGACGGCACCGTCCGTGGGCGATGATGCGAGCGAAGCGCCGATCGAATCCCAATGGAATGGTGCGTGCCTGCCTGCCTGCCACGACCACGAGACCTCCGATCGGGCGCCGTTACTCACGAAGTCACGGTCTCGCCCTTCACGAATTAAAATATATAAGCGGAGTCCAGTAGCAGCGTCTCGGCCAGGGAAATTCTCGTGCCGTGCAACGAGGGAGAGGGAAAGGGCCGGAAAGCGAGCGGCCAGGAAATGCACAGGGAAATCTCGCCGGCCTTGCACGGCGACGCAATACCAGGGGCGAGAGCGCAGTTTACACGAACCAACGGACAGAAGGCGCCGGGGACTGAAGTCGCCGGCTTTTGCGCATACGTCCGCGCGATCTGCTCGTGCAGTTATTTCCTGATGAGCGAACGTGGTCTGCGTGGATGATCTGAAACGAGGTCGGAGTTCCGTCCGGGTCTCCATGGCTGGCCGTTTCTGGACGGAGAAGTGGGGGAAAAGGTTGAGCTTTACCAAACTCTTCAGGTGGACGGTCGAAAGTGGAGGACGACGAACGGACGACGGTCTGACGGGTATCGATAGGGATGGGCTGCCAAGAACAGTTTCAGTAGTGACACCGTGTTCACACTAGTAGTGCTAGGTGAAGCAGAAAAAACGTGTGAGCTCTAAGATTTCTGATTCGGAAATGTGTAAAATGAACTGCAAGTGCTAGGTCATAAAGCAGTTTGTAGGTCTGTTATGTGATCTAAGAGTTGAACCTTCGCCAACCTTATGTAAACGGTAAAATTTAGTGTGGTCTCCATCTACAGACCACATTTCGTCCGCCTCAAAGGACGGATTCATTCACCAATCTAAATGCTGCACATTACCAACAGAAATCTGATTTAGCATAGGCACATCATACATATATACCCCGTCCTCACAGCTTGCAGACAATGCCTATCAAGGTCTGCCTCCGCTGAAAATAACATGGAATTCAGCTCCGCCTTCATGTGACAACAGGACGGAGACACGCTTGCGACAAAGGCGATCCTATTTGTTCATCGATGTCCTCACCACCTCTCCCATGGCTACTAGCTTCCGGGCGTGAACTTCATGCATATCGGTGGCTTCACCTTGGCGAGGGAGAGCAAGGACGACGGGAACGTCCATATCCCGTCACCGCAGATGAAGCCCGACGCGACCGCCGGCACCAGAAGCGCCGTCTCCTTGCCGTCGACCTTCCGCCACACGAACACCACCAGGCTCCCCACGCACATGTCGATGGCGAAGTTGGCGCCCACGAGGAACGGCACGGCCATGGCCGTCGGCAAGGGCACCAACTGCCTGTACCTTCTTGGCAAGAAGTCCCTCGCGACGTTGGCGAGCACCGCGAACGCGAAGAAGCCAGCCGACAGCTTCAGGCAGTGCGCTGGCAGCGCCGAGACGCCCTCGACGCCGAGGATGGACATGTTCCTGAATATCAGCGCGTAGGGTGCCTTCCAGTACCCGTCAGAGTTCCCGATGTCGAATGCACTGAAGAAGAGCATGAAGGTGAGCGGCGAGACGACGCAGCCCATGGCCGTGCCGATCACCTGCCCAGCCAGCATGGATCTTGGCGATGTCAGCGTCAGGTGGCCCGTCTTGAAGTCGTGCATCAGTTCAGCCGAGACTTGTACAAGCTGCTTCACTATCGCACACCCGACGAGGCCGGCGATGACACCGTTGTCCTTCCCTCCCCAGGCTGCAAAGATGAAGAGAGCAATCTTGCCGTAGTTGTAGCTCATGTTGATGTCGGTGAGCCCGGTTCCGTAGGCGTTGGAGAACCCCAGCGCAGGAGCAAGAATGTATGCTACGACCACATAGTACCACTTCACCTGTCGGAACATTATTGGTATGGCGATTATTGCGATGATGCTTAATAAGGCATATCCAGTGTATGCCAGCCAGTTTGGGATGGAGTCCATGTTGAAGACCTCATCGTGCTTCATCATGTCATCTACTGCAGTGGTATCCTCATTTTTCACTGGAATTCACTCACTCAGGATCAGATGAGTTTTTGCGATAGAAAGTGGAAAGATCAGGGAATGGTGTCATTCTCAATGCTCATTTATACCTTTCTTAACATGTTTGTTGTTGGACCGTTCATGTAGACTATTGACAGTGATAACCATGACTTTGATGAAGTGGCAGAGACCATCTCCCATGATCAGGGCTACACACAGAAAGGACTGCACCAGAAACACAGTAAAAAATATTCTGTAAAACTTACGACAACAAAGGCGTGTAGTCTGATTTGAAAGTCGGTCAATTATCAAGGAGACCTTGTAACCAAACAAGCTTGTCATGCTGCTCTCTGGTACATTTGCCGGGTACCAGTTTCCCTTTTGTTTGCTGATGAGTGGCCACAATATCCCCCAAGAAAGAATAGCACCAAAGAGGGACGAAAGGTTCACAAGGTGTGAACAGATCATTCCCGCACCAACATATGTGAGGCTGAAATCGAAGAAAAACCTGACAGCCAAATGCTTCAACAATTTAGGATATTCTAGCACGGATAATGAATTAGTATGAAACAGCTTTACAGGCAAGAGTAACCACTGGCTATACGTTTGTTTCCAAGCCTTTAGACCAAAAGTAGGGAATTGAAGAAATCCACAACCCTCGCCACCTGTGTAAAACCATTGAAAGAAGCTCCATAGGAGGCTGACAGCGAAGCACCTCAGGAATCCACTGACTTGCTTCCTAGCATGGAAGGTAAAATAATAGTACTGGTTATGGATTCATCACTTTTTCTAACTAAAGGATCGTCAGAAGCTCTGCCTATTCACAACTGATAATTAGCACAAACTGAATTCGGTTCCATACTTGGCATTCTCTTCTCCTCTAGATGTGTGGAATCCGTTTATAAGAACAGCAGTTGCAGTCCCACTCGGATAAGTCAATTTGTAGTCTATGACCAGAGCCTGAAATGTTAGCAAATCATGAGATGCAATATACAAATGAAAAAAAAAGAGGTTTATGATTGTCTTGGTTTGGTGGGCGAACACATCCTAAAACATGAGTGGGGGGGCCTTTGCTTAGTCACTGGGCTTTCACATCTTTAAGGAGCCCAAGTCGTTTGAAAACAAAAATTTAGGCGGGGAATGAGCCGCCACTAGCCGTTACTCATTCGCACATGTAGGCGATACAGTTGTATTGTAGGGCACTATTTTTCTTTAAGGGAAAACAGTAAGGGAGCTGCTGAACAGGCCAAAATTACAAATTATGAAATTAGGCCAAAAAATAAAACAAGGAGGTAGTCTTTTTTATTGGGAAAAATATTGCAAGGCACTTTATGTAGTCTACCCTAAAAAATGCTAGTTAGTTATATATGTTTATTCATGTCCGGGATCCTGATATCCCCAGAAAATTGGTATAATGTGATTGGAAAATTCTCTCTGCAAACTATAAACAATCTGCGGCCAATCTCTTTGGCAACATCATTGGCATTGCCAGTGTTTAACCTTGGAAGAAAGCAACAGCTGATCATCTCCTTGGGTTGGAAAATCTCCCTAGCACCAGCTACATCTTTTTCTTCAATCTTATTTTAACTCTCTATGAAATGGATATAAGTTCTCCCTGCCGCTGGCTCCTTGCTGTGCTCTTTTTTTATTGGAAACTAGCTAGGTCCTTGCGGTGTCTTAAACCTGCGCATGGTCTCTCTTTCTGGCTGTTATGCTATCAGAAAGCTACTCTGGATAGGAAAGATTGCCAATGCACTGAATGCTGTCCTAGTGAGGCAAAATTTGTGTGGAAGAACAAAGGAGGCACCTTTCTGAGCGGGAGCAAGTTGAGGAGCCCAACAAAGCTAATCGCGAAGAGGAATCCGGTCATCCATCCGATGGCCGGCTCCTTGTAGCTCCCCGGCGCGTTGCCCGGCGTATTCTTGCCAGCCAGCTCATACGTCTTCTTGTCTAGAGCCAGCAGGGACGATCCAAACCCACCTGTACGTTTGGACTTAGAGTTCTATTAGCGGTAGGGGTGTAGAGTACGTGTCGGACTCTTGTAACCCGGGCTCCTCATAAATATGAGAGGAGGACCGCTGTTGTAACCATGACGACATAGCGACAGGCACGCAGGGGGAGGCGGCGCATTGCCGGGACCCCGGAGCGACCGGTGTTGCGTATTGGGGAGGAGCGCCCGTAGTCATGCCCCGGGGATGTAGGCTTCGGCTGAACCTCGTTAACAAATATCGTGCCTCCGGTGTCGTCTGTGATCATCATCTCGGTAGATCGGTAACTGCTTCCGTGCGCTTATTATCTAACAAGTGGTATCAGAGCCATGGTTAGATTGGATCTAAAGATTGTATGGTGATCACCGTGGAGGTGCGAGGATCATGCTCGATGGGCGTCGTGGGATTGCTCAATGCGGCGCAAGGTGGAGCATGGCGGCGATCGGCGATTCGATCGGTGGTGTCGGACATTCTGGCAGGAGGCTCGGACCGTTCGACGGGCTGCGGTTGGCAAGGATCGGCCAGGCGTGGTGATTGGGCTAACACAGTGGCCTGTGAAGACGGGGCGAACAGGGCGGTGTCTTCGGCTCGGGATCAGACTGGCGGCCAGACGCAGGTGACGGCCAGAGAGATTGGAGCGTGGAAACATCACGACAAGGGTGGTGTGACCGATGTCGTACAAAGGCAGCAGTATGGCACGACGAGCAAATTGTGTTGATGCTGCAGGTGGCCATGGTGCGATACGTTCATGCACGAGCGGTGCGTGAGATGCGTTTGCGATGGCAGGGCCAGCATGTGGATTAGCACACATACGACGGAGCTTACAGCAAGGCGCGTACAACGAGATGACGTCGTGGGTGGCAAGGCGGGTGCACGTGTTTGTTGCGGACTGAGATGCAGAAGGCGTGGTGCAGTTAGAGTCACGGTGGCCTATCTATGCGTGTGGATGGAAAGACATGCAATCTCATAGGTGTGAAATCAAGCATGTCACGTGTTTGTTTCAACCAGGAAGGAGGTGATAGCGTGTCGTGTTGTCCTGGAGTTTCTATCTGGCCACGTATGGGAGTAGCTGAAAAGCAGGAGTACTACAACTTGAGTACGTGTGTGTCCAAATCAGTTTTGCATGCACGTGTGTTCTTTGTATATTCGTACTGCAGGTTCAGGTGCCGATGAGACCTGGTTGCAGCAGACTCTGGTGGCGTGTTAGAATCAGACACGGTTTGGATATGGTGGCAACGCATGCAAGTCCAAGTGCAACTCAGAAAGAAGACCAGAGGCGACGTCGGGTATTGGGCGCATAAAAGCAAGCGTAGACGACCGAGGCAGACCAACAAAGCAAAGCGATTGGACGCACAAAAACACGAGTAGGTGTTTCAGCGAAGGGATTACGCGGAGCTTGGTTAGAGGTTCCGGTAAACTGCAGAGAAGCTTTTGGGTGTCAAGGCAATCGGCGAGTGCTCATCGGCGGGCAATCTGGCAGGATCAGATAGCGAGAGCGAGGAGCGGATTGATCCGTCTGTCGGGCCGGTCGACAAGGCGAGCGGATCGGGCGGTGTTACCGGCGGCAAAGGGTCGGTCAAACCGCGTGTCGATAGGATGTCGACGTCAACCAGATTTGAGGTGGTCAAGTTCGATGGTTCTGGCAACTTCGGTTTGTGGCAGATAAGGGTCCAAGACTTGTTGGCGCAACATGGGAACTCGGTAGGTCTATAGGAGAAGAAGCCAGAGAAGATGGATGATGACGACTGGAAGGAGAAACAGACGGTGGCGGCCGCAACCATACGGCTATGTCTGTCTGACCAGGTCATGCACCATGTGATAGGACTGAAGACACCGAAGGAAATCTGGGACAAACTGGAGGGTCAATTCATGTCAAAGACTGTGACGACCAAGTTGTATCTGAAGCAGAAGTTATATGGGCTGAAAATGCTGGAGGGGTCGAATCTCGCAGAGCATATCAATGTTTTCAGTCAGCTGGTCACGGACCTAGAACAGCTAGGTGTGAAGGTGGATGATGAAGACAAGGCAATTATTCTTCTGTGTTCTTTGCCATCATTTTATGAGCATGTGGTCACGACTTTGACGTACGGCAAGGAAAGCATCAAGACTGTGGATATTACTGCAGCGTTATTGTCTCGGGAACAAAGGAGACAAAACAGTGCAACGGAGAAACCACAAGGTGATGCATTGCTGGTCAAAGGTGATCACAATATGGAGAAGATGGAGAAGAGGAAGAAGAAGAAAGTGCGGTGCTATGATTGCGGGGAGTTAGGACATGTGAGGAGGGACTGTCCAGAAAGGAAAAAGGGGACAAGTGCTAATATTGCAATTCAAAAGAGTGACTCGGATAGCGATGGTGATGTTCTCTCAGTATCAAATAGTGTGCAGTCAACTGAAGCGTGGGTGTTAGATTCAGCAAGCTCTTTTCATGCAACGCACAAGAAGGAGTGATTCACTTCGTACAAGTCTGGTGATTTTGGCTTAGCTTATCTGGGAGATGACACGGGTTACCGTGCTATTGCAGTAGGCGACATCAAGATCAAGACACAAGACGGAGATGAGCAAGTGCTTCGAGGTGTTAGGCATGTGCCAGAGCTACGAAGGAATTTAATTTCGCTTGGAGCTCTACATGATGATGGGATGTTATTCCGGGCTGAGCCGGATGGGAAGACCATGAAGATCATGAAGGGTGATGAGGCTGTGATGATAGGAGAGAGGACGACGTCACATCTCTACAAGCTGCAAGGGTGTACGGTTGCAGGTGGAGTCATGGAAGATGGAATTGCAAAGTTAGCAGGGTCTTCTGAGGGCGGCGGGTTTGAGGCCAGGTCAGACTCGTCGGGTGGCTCGCTGTGAGCTACGAAATCAACAACTCAAGTCCGGTGTACACGGAGGTTCGCACGTAACGGCTTCAAGATGGTGGAATATTCGTCAAGGTGGAGTTTGTTAGAATTGTGTCGAATATTGTGTACTAGTTGGTTACGTTTGGACTTAGAGTTGTATTAGCGGTAGGGTGTAGAGTACGTGTCGGACTCTTGTAACCCGGGCTCCTCATAATTATGAGAGGAGGACCGCTGTTGTAACCATGACGACATAGCGACAGGCTCGTAGGGGGAGGCGGCGCATTGCCGGGACCCCAGAGCGACCGGTGTTGCGTATTGGGGAGGAGCGCCCGTAGTCATGCCCCGGGGATGTAGGCTTCGGCTGAACCTCGTTAACAAATATCGTGCCTCCGGTGTCGTCTGTGATCATCGTTTCGGTAGATCGGTAACTGCTTCCGCGCGCTTATTATCTAACACTGTACAGCACCAAACCCAATTTCTATATGTGCATCGTTGCATCAACAAGCGACACGTGAATTTAGTATTGATAAAAGACTAGGCGTGGCTAGCGAAAGAAGGGGAACTGGGTAGCATGGTAAGGTAATTGAGATGGGATGTGAGTTGGGAGCTCACCGCCAAAGGCCATGGTGTAGCACGCGACGGCGCAGGTCTGGACGACGGTGTTCTCCTGGCGGGTGAAGGGGCGCGGCGCGCCGCCGAGGCCGAGGCGGCCGAGCGCGCGCGTCCAGCCGCGGAGCGCGAGGAAGGCGAGCAGCGCGGCAGAGACGTTGAGCGTGGGGACGATGCCCGTGGTGAGCGCCAGCTTGAGGGCGATCACGGTGTAGACGAACCCAATCAGCAGCGCCGCCACCAGGCCGCGCACCGTCCCCTGCTCCCGCCACGGCGGAACGCGTTCCTCCCCACGCCGATCCGCCGCTGCCGCCGCTTCGGGCTCCGACTCTAAGTCCTTGGTGTCGGCGATGCACTTCTCGATCTCCGCCGCCGCCGGCGCCCCGTCCCGCGCGGGAACGGCTTCCATGGCTGCCGCCTGCCGGAACTAGCACTGCAGCGGCCTGAAATTTCGCCCCTTCCTATAGCGAGCATCAAGGCTCATCTGGGGGGACGCCTGGCCGAAGGTGCGGACAAGACGAGGCACACGAAGCAATAGCAGAGTAATGGCAGTGAGCCAGTGAGCATATAAATGCATAATCCAAAGCCAACCCAGCTAGGCGGCCAGCAGGGCAGGAGAGGCAGAGCCATACCGTGCCGTGCCACCTGCTTTCGTTTCGACAAAACCACGAACCACGTGTCAAGGTTCGTCCTGGCGAAGATTTGCAACCGTATTACGCTGTTTTTTTTTCCTGGAACACACGAAACATTACGTGGTACACGGCATAGCTTCCAGCTCATTGCTCACCGTCGCCGCTATTGTCCATCAGTGGATCAAGGGCTAAACTTTATTCAACTAAATATTAGCCTCTGGTGATCCAAATAGAGATTTAAATATGCCATCTATCTTTAAACCTTACTTTGATCCAATTAGTTTTGTACACATGTTCAACATTCTTCTTTAGTATACTCAACATTTTTCTTAAACATGTTCGATCCTTGACATCAAAATGTTGAAGCTATTTAGACAAAATGTTGATTTGAAATTTATTGAACAGCGACCCTTCTTCTCCGGTGAGCTGGGTCTAATATAATAAAATATGGTCTTGATACACGAAGTAAATATATATAAAAAATAGTTCCGACCAATATAAAATATTATCTTAATCGTTTTATGGGTCTAATATAATAAAACATATTGTTCTGTAGTCCATTTCCAACCGCGAGCTAGTATTGTACTCCACAATATCATTTCCTTTTAGATTCAGATACTACTATCAAATCAACACCGTACACGAACATGGACTGATGGACACATGACGAGGAGTCCATTTCTCTAGCTTCCAGGTGTGAACTTCATACAGATCGGTGGTTTGATCTTGGCAAGAGAGAGCAACGACGAAGGGAACGTCCATATGCCATCGCCGCAGATCAGCCCCGACGCGACCGCCGGCACCAGCAACGTGGCCTCGCCACCGTCAACCCATTGCCACACAAACACCACCACGGTCCCCACCACCATGTCGATGGCGAAGCTAGCTCCGACGAGGAACGGCACGGCCATCGCCGTCGGCAGCGGCACGTACCTCCCGTACCTCGACGGCACGACGTCCTTCACCAAGTTGGCGAGCACGGCGAGCGCGAAGAACCCCACGGACATGGACACGCAGTACCTTGGCAGCGCCGAGAAGCCCTGCACTCCCAGGAGCGCCATGTTGCGGTAGATGAGCGCGTAGGGCGCCTTCCAGTACCCCTCGGGGTTCCCCACGTCGAACGCCCTGTAGAAGAGGAGGAACGTGAGCGGCGTGACGGCGCAGCCCATGGCCGTGCCCACGGCCTGCGCGGCGAGCATGGAGCGAGGCGACGTCAGCGTCAGGTGGGCCGTCTTGAGGTCGTGCATGAGGTCGGCCGAGATGAACACCAGCTGCTTCACGAGGCCGCAGCCGACGAGCCCGGCCACGACGCCGTCGCCGTCGCCGTCGCCGCCGTGACGAGAGGACGAAGAGCGCCAGCTTGCCGTAGCTGTAGCCCATGTTGATGTCCGTGAGCCCGGCGCCGTAGGAGTTGGAGAAGCCCAGCACGGGCGCGAGGGCGTACGCGGCCACCACGTAGTACCACCTCACCTGCCGGAACATCGCCGGGATGGCCACCGCCGCGACGACGGTCAGCGTGGCGTACCCGGCGTACGCGAGCCACGACGGGATGTGGTCCCGGTTGAAGACCTCGTCACGCCGCATGTCGTCTATCGCCGCCGCGTTGTCTAAAATCGGTCATCAGAGCCGTTTTAATCAGCTTTGAAGATTCAGGAGCGAAAAAAAGAAAAAAAAGGCAGGGATTGTTGTTTGCAGTCTCCATTTCTGGTACCTCGGCTGTTGTCTCGTCGGAGTTTCGATCGTTCGTGTAGGCTCTTAGCAGTGATGCCGAGGACCTTGAGGAAGTGGTAGATGCCGTCGCCCATGATCAGAGCTATGCACAAGAAGGACTGCACGGCAGATCATCCAAAATGCTAGAAAGATGTACTGCTGCATATTCTCTAGTTGCTGGCTTGAAGAATTCAGGTGAAGTTAGTGGCATCCGTAAGCAAACCTTGTAACCATACAAGCTGGTCATGCTGCTCTCCGGCACGTCTGCAGGGTACCAATCCCCCTTGCGTTTGCTGATGAGTGGCCACAGGATGCCCCAGGAGAGGATCGCGCCGAGGAGGGTGGAGATGTTCACAAGATGCGGGCAGATCATCCCGGCGCCAATGTACGTCATGCTGAAGTCGAAGAAGAACCTGATCACAGGCACAGCCGACAAACCAGAGAGTTCAGAGAGATCTCTGGTTTTTGTATATATGTTTAGTACGACGACGTCAGCACGTGAAGGTATTACGATTGTTTCAAGGCCTGGAGGCCAAACGTAGGGAACTGAGCGAATCCGCAGACATTCCCGCCGGTGTAGAACCACTGGAAGAAGCTCCACAGGAAGCTGATCCCGAAATACTTCAGAAATGCACGGACTTGCTTCCTGCAGTGCAGTTGAGTATCAGTCAAATCATTCAGAATTCCAAAGTCATTTATTTATTCCACAGATGCATTCTAATCAGCTCCATAACACCGATACGTACGCAGCATTCTTGTCTCCTTGTGCGGTGTGGAACCCGTTTATAAGAACCGCCGTGGCAGTTCCACTTGGGTATGTTAGTTTGTAGTCGATGACCAATGCCTGAATCAACACAACACGTTACGGAACACTTTGATCAGCACCCCATGTTGCAGATCAGGGTTTCAGTCTGTGAAATGCGAGGCACACCTTTCTGAGTGGAATCAAGGTGAGGAGGCCGCCGAAGCTACTCGCGGCGAGGAACCCGGATATCCACCCAATTCCGGGCTCCTTGACGCTGCCCGGCATGTTCCCCGGCGTGTTCACCCCGGCCGCCTCGTACGTCCTCCTGTTCAGCCCCAGCATGAACGACCCAAACCCTGCCCATACACCAACTCACCAGTCACGACACGTGGCAATCGTAATGACACGGCATCGAAGCGGGCGCCTGCAGCGGCCATGGCAGACCAAGGCAGCAAGCGATAGATCGGCTGCAGTGAGCTGGCACTCTGGCAGTTTCTTGGCACGTTCTTACCGCAGAGCGCGAGGGAGTAGCAGGCGACGGCGCAGGTCTGGACGACGGTGTTCTCCTGGGGCGTGAAGGGCCTGGTGGCGCGGACGCCGAGGCGGGCCAGGGAGGACGTCCAGCCGCGGAGCGCGAGGAAGGCGAGCAGCGCGGCGGAGACGTTCATGGTGGGGACGAACCCCGTGGTGAGGCTTAGCTTCATGACGATGACGGTGTACACGGAGCCGATGAGCGCCGCGGCCACCAGGCCACGCGCCGTCAGCTGCTCGCGCCACGGCTCCTGGGGCTCGAGCGCCGCCGCCGCCTCCGAGGAGGAAGACGCGGCGGCTTCGGGCTCCGGCTCCGCGTCGCCGCTGCCGGCCTCGCGCTTGTCGATCTCGCTCGTGTGGGAGTGGGAGACATCCATGGGAGAGCGGCGAGAAGAAGAAATCTGTAATGGCTACTGGTTCAGCGTCCGGCCGGTGACGAAGCCATTGTGTTAAATGGGCTATCCTTCTGAGTTCTGATCCTCGGCATCTGCAAACCTTATTGCTCGAGACGAAATGACGTAGAAGGAGAAAAAAAATAATTAAAAAAGGGAACGTAGGAAATCCTAGAAGAAACGAAAGGAGATTTACCGAAAAAGTTCATTTCCTTGACGGGAGCAAGAAACAACCAAGTCTGTTTTGCAGAGTGCCAAAGAGTGGGAAAACAATAGGAGACGCAAGATTTGGCACTAAACAAGCAAAAATCACACACCTGTGCTGTGCGTTCACAAGAAAAAATCACACACCGATTTTTCTCTTATTAAGGTATTATAACTCTCCATGTCTGCACGAGCTAATGTTCGTCCATAGAGGAATAGGATGGATGTGATTTCATCGCATCCGTACGAGCCACTGTTGGCTTCCCTCCTTTAAAAATAAAGATTATTAGATTATCTCAGCATATCTATAGTGTAGATAGAGAAATCGAGAGAGTGCATATTTTGGGTCTGAGAAGATAATTACATCACTCACTAAAACATTTAAAGATGGAGAGGAACTAGGTGTTAGCAACCAGATGGAATTTGGGGAACTAGCACCGGAACAAGGAAGGGAAGCAGGAATATTGGCGAGCAGAGGAATGATTTCAATCGAAGAGTTGTTCAGTTTGATTACATGTCGATCTCTTCCGTGAGATTAGAAAGCCACGTGCCTGCTAGCCAACGCTCAGCGGTCATGTTGCCTACCACTAAAAGCATATGCTCCTAATTCTTCAAATAAATCTAGAAAACTGTAAGCACCCGTACGATAAGTCAAGAACTTCAACCCAGGGCACGTTCCACTACTTAGAACTTAACCACCTGAGGTACATGTAGAAAATCTAAGTACTTAGACAAAGAACATTAATATTTTCTGTGCACAACATGATTGCAGCATATCAACTAGAAATAAACAAGACATGGGTTCAATTTATCGTGTCTCTAATGACAGCTGATTCCTTCATTGTATCTTGCATTCCACATATTCACGAACTATCCAAATTTGTTCTACTCTTTCTAGTTTCCAGGTGCAAACTTCATGCAAATTGGCGGTTTGATCTTGGCAAGAGCAAAGTTCCCACCCACAAGGAATGGATGGGACATTGCCATCGGGAGGGGCACAAATCTCGCGTAATTGGGTGGTAGGATATCCCTTGATGCACTCAAGAGCAATGCAAAGAGAAAAATCCAGCGGAGAGTGAAAGACAATGCCTCGGCAATGCAGAGATGCCCTCGACACCAAGGATCGCCATGTTACGGTATACCAGAGCTAATGGTGCCTTCCAGTAGCCGCTTGGGTTTCCAACATCAAATGCATTGTAGAAGAGCAAGAAAGTTAGAGGTGCGATGATGCAACCCATGGCTGTCCCAATAACTTGTGCCACTAGCAAGGATTTTGGCGATGTCAAAGTTAGATGGCCTGTTTTGAGATCATGCATCAAATCAGCAGAAGCTATCACTAACTGCTTCACTACAGTACCACTGACAAGGCCAACAACAACACCATTGTGGTTGCCAGCCCAAGCTGCAAAGATGAAGAGCGCAATCTTCCCATAGTTATAGGCCATGTTCATGTCCGTGAGTCCTGTTCCATAAGAATTGGCAAACCCAAGCAGTGGGGCAACAACATATGCTACGATCACGTAGTGCCACTTCACCTGCCGAAACATTAAAGGTACGGTAATTGCTGCAATGATGCTTAACAAGGTGTATCCAGTATACACTATCCAAGTGGGGACATTGTCTTGGTTGAAGACCTTATCACGTTGTAGATGATCAAGTGCGATCATATTATCCTCGTTTGCCACTGGAATTGTTTTTGCTCATGAGTCATCATCAACAAAATATATTTCAAGTAAATGGTTGAAAATGCATACTCTAGCCAGAGCTGAGTCCCCATTCCTCACCTCTGTCGTTATTATGTTTACGGTTTAACCGCTCATGCAGACTCTTGGCAGAGATAATGAGAACTTTAGTGAAATGGTACAAACCATCTCCCATAATCAGTGCTATGCATATAAAGGCCTGTATATTTGAAATTGACTTCTAGTGAGAAAGAATGTAACTCCTGTCTGTTATGAATTTAAAAACTAGCAATATAAAAAAAGAAGGGAGAACTGTAAGACGGACCTTGTAACCATAAAGGCTTTTCATGCTGCTTTCTGGTATATTTTCTGGGTACCAGTCTCCTTTATGTTTGCTAATAAGTGGCCACATCATTCCCCATGAGATAATTGCACCAAAGAGGGTGGAGAGGTTCACAAGGTGTGAACAAATCATCCCAGCGCCAACGTATGTGAGGCTAAAGTCAAAGAAGAATCTGGTGGCAAACGAGAATAAGAAGCGGTGTTACACATGCCGCCAAAATTTTTAGATATGCTATAAGAATCTTACTATTACTAATTGGAGGCTCCAGGTGATGCCATCTAGGATTCTAGGTGGATAGCCTTAAAAAATAGAGAAATTCTAGAAAATCCCTCAAAAAAACAAAACATCCGCTTAAGATCCTACGTGGACATTGGTGTATTATATTTAATAATTACCCATTACAAATAACAAGCATGAAGTAGCCCTATGTATATATATCTAAACTACCTCTACGATACACATCAAATATCCTATTCCCCATCACATCTAATACTGGAAATAATCTAATATATCTGATGCAACCAAAATACCATCGGATATATTTATCTTCACAAATTACCCAATTTTGGCATTATAAAAAAAATTAAAACTAACCACCTCTTCCACGATAGAAATTTATAAAGAGATTACTATCCATTAATTTGCTCCTTGCATATCAAGAAAATTTATGTACGTACTCTTAAGTACTCAATATTTTTGTAACCAACCAATGTATAACTCATCTGTTATCTCCGTTTCTTAAGAAAAATCCCTTCGTCTACCAGCTGACCAAGCTGTTCAACTCTAGCCATCAAAACCTAGGTCCCATCCATGAGAAGGTGTGTCATCGATGAAGATAAATGAGCAGGCCCCCTCCATCACCAAGCATGATGAATTGATGAGGGTCCCATATCCATCGTGTTTGCCGGCAGCGACCAGCGGCGCGCTGATCTAGACAGCGCTAGCACAAGTCGAGCCGTCGAGCCGAGCTGTCAGATTGAGCTGGGCGTACCTCCACATCTCTAGAGGGCTGCTGCATGCGTGCGACATAGGCCTGGGTCATTCGGGATGGAGAGAGGGGGTTGCAGTTTTGCAGATGGCACAAACATGCAACACACAGTTCCTGAGGGCGCAGCAGGCCGGAGACAAGGACTGGATTGTGCGTCGACTATAGGTGCAAATGGAAGCAAGCATGACAGCACACGTGGACGAGTCCATGACCTTGGATGAGTTCGTAAGTTTTGTGATCGAGTTGACGACCGGTACGAATAGCAGTAGTACAATACATTCGGCAGCTGGCTGCAAAGATCCGTGTGTTGGTAACCATCTTAACTTCATATATGTCTCTGTTATGTTTTTTATTTTAGTTGAAATCATGCTACCAATCGATATTGATTACACAATGCAAGCGGATGGATGAATTAAGCAAACGTAGATTGTTTCATCAAGATAAAAATCATGCAGACAAGTCTACGTGGAAACAACACTGAACCGGTAGTGGATGCAGAACTACAATGAATTCTTATGGTATAAGGTACAAGTTTAATGAATCGATAAGATAAATTGTATAACAATATTGTCTTCCTATCATAATGTGTGTCATCATATATTCATGTATGAGAGAAGGAATAAGAATAATTTTCATGTTTTTCACATAGCTCAACTAAATACATCTATCAGACACACATGAAAGTATGGCTCAAAGTGAAAAAATATTATTAACTAAATTTATCACAATTATAACAATTATATACAAAAAATAATTATCTCTAGAGTACTATTAAAATTTTTCATAGATGAAAAGAGCGTGAGATGGATAATTTTAACTATTAGTTATTTCTAACTAGCCCGTGCGCGAGCACGGGTTGATAGGCTAGTATCACCAAACCAGCTTACGATTGTTTCCAAGCCTTCAAACCAAATGTAGGGAATTGAATAAATCCACATACATCACCTCCCGTGTAAAACCACTGGAAGAAGCTCCAGATAAAGCTGACACAAAGTATTTTAAAAAGCCATGAACTTGCAACCTATCATGTATAAAGAGTAAGGCTTAAGTGATCATCAAACAATGGTCCTATGCAGTGATAATGAGCATAAGCAAAGCAAGGTGTCGCTTGTTTGTACTTCGCATTTTTGTCTCCTTGTTTTGTGTGGAATCCATTTATAAGAATAGCAGCCGCAGTCCCACTTGGGTAGCTTAATTTGTAGTCTATAACCAAAGCCTAAAAAGATCATGTAAAAACGTTATGGGACAAAAAAAGACAATAAGACATCAACTTCAAGAGAACAGCAGAATAAGTTTAAATACTTTTTATGACAAGTATATATGGATTTTAATGGTACGATGGAACAATTATGTGAAGTTTTATGTTGTCTAGAGTTGGTTTTAGGGGTTGTATTATATAATATGAGGAAAAATTCGGTTTGCACCCTCCAACTTGTTGCCAAAACGTGCCTAAGGTGTGGCCAACGATTTGCTAGCCACACTTGTGGCGTGGCACACTTAGGCATGAACCAAAACGCACCCTTATTCTTAACCCACAACTATTAAACAAGACACCAAAAGTCATCAGTCATCCAACTACCAAAACTGAAAAAAATTTGGCCCTTAGGGTGATTTAAAAGGTAGTTTTCCATTTTATGATTTTTTTTAAAAAAATTGGCAACCTTAAAATTTATAACTAATTCATTTAAATTGATAAATATGAAACCAACTAAAATTTTTCTTTTAAATGTAACCTTTGTATTGATATACTCCCTCTGTTTTTCTTTGTAAGGCACAATCTAATTTGGTACAGGACCTACACTTTGACC
Source organism: Digitaria exilis (assembly GCA_015342445.1). Classification (NCBI taxonomy): domain Eukaryota; kingdom Viridiplantae; phylum Streptophyta; class Magnoliopsida; order Poales; family Poaceae; genus Digitaria; species Digitaria exilis. The sequence goes on from JACEFO010001926.1 coordinate 1,347,545, forward strand.
ATTCATTTATTTCATATTATATTAAGCATAATTATGAACTAAAGATTATTAGGGAGTATATTTGATTAAAAAATCTAACTACATCAAGATTGTATTTTAAATCGTAAATATTATTGATCAAATTATTCGCCAAAGTTTGTAAAGTTTGACTATATATATTCTTAACGTGCCCTATAAAGAAAATTGGTGGGAGTACTATTTAAAGTTGTATAGGTATTTTTTTATGTTCCTAGTGTTATATTGTTGTTTTCTAAAGATACTAGGAAATTGAACAAATAGCTTCAAATGGCACACCAACAGATACATGAAACTGAAAATTGGTTATCAATTTCATATTTTTTATTTAAAATGAATCAGCTCTGATTTTTTTTAGAATAAATTACTTTTAATAATGTTTTATAAAACAGAAAACTCACTTTGAGTACAAAGGGCTAAACTTTCTGGTTTCTATAGTTGGAGGAAGCTCACATGTGTCCATTTTTATATAACTTTCTAATAGTTGGAAGTGAAAATTAGATTTCCTTTTTTCCCTTTAGTACGTTGGTTCGTGGGTGTTGGGTACTTTGCCTGATGGCATGCAACCTTCTAACACGAAGAAATTGGAGGGAACATAAAGAGAGATAGAAACTTGCACCTTTCTAAGTGGAATCAAGCTTAGGAGGCCCGCGAAGCAAATCGCCAGGAGTAATGAAGCCATCCATCCAAACGCAGGATCTTTGTAGCTCCCCGGCACGTTGGCCGGCGAGTTCCCGGCCAGCTCATACGTCTTCTTGTCCAGGTCTATCAACGTCGACCAGAACCCACCTAGGCGCCACTCACTCACACCACGAATATTGCTCAGTAGAGTACTAGTACTTGTTTTGGCCATTGTTCAAGCTGCAAATTGCAACAGCTGGTCGATCAATAGGGCCTCGGAGATGCCCTGATGACTGACCGCTGGTCGCGATGCCGAAGCACGCGACGGCGCAGGTCCCGACGACGGTGTTCTCCTGGCGGGTGAAGGGTCTGGTCGCGACGCCGAGGCGCTCCAGCGCGAGCGTGCACCCGCGGAGCGCGAGGAACGCGAGCAGCGACGCCGAGATGTTGAGCGTCGGCACCAGCCCTCCGGTGAGGATCAGCTTCAACACGATGACGCTGTAGACGAACCCGATCAGGAGCGCCACCACCATGCCCCGCACGGTCAGCTGCTCCTGCCATGGCTGCACGCTCTCTGCCTCGCACGCCGCCGCGGGGTCAGACTCCATGTCCTCCGGCCCGGGCTCGTGCTCCTCGATCACCTCCTCCGTGGACGTGCTGTGGTTCACGACGTCCATTGCTGCGCTGTTGCTTCCTGGCTCCTTAGGTTAAGCCGTTAAGGTTGCAGAAGCCCCGAGACCATTCCAAAAGGGAGAGTGCAGTGGACAGGGGGCACCCCAAGAGGAGTTGCATTAATAGTAGATGGTTTAGTAGAGATATCAACAGACAACAACAGCAGCTACCGTAGTGTTATACTGTCGAGACCATCCTTGCCAAAAGTCAACTGAAATTATAGGATTCCAAATTTCCAATCTATCTATTATATTATTACTTGAAGAAAAAAAAAGGAGGCGCCACGTTCACCGAGAGGGCCAAGAAATTCCCACGTTAATCGAAAAAAAAGAAGAATTCAGGCCGTCGGATTTTTTGAAGATCTAAGGGTGTAGACTAACACAAAGAGTCCATACTTGACTTATCTATACCTATTTCTAAAGCAAGCAATGATTCTGCCCCTTTTTGGTCCGTCCTGACATGTGGGGCCCACCTGTCAGGTCACGTCTCTTGTCTCTCTGTCAAAAGGGCTCGCAACTGTTAAGAGTCAAGGCTCGCGCATAGTCGCCCGCGGCTACCTGCCTCCGTCTCCGTTCGTAACGGCGTAGCTCACGCAATACAGTTTATAAGCACATGTTTTGCCCAGTGCGTTGGCGAGGTGGGACTAAAACTCCTGCCGAGCACGCCTGGCTCCTCCTGGCGACATACGGTCGTGGGCTGTTCTCTCTCGCCGCCCAGTAATTAGGTGTCTCCTCTCTTGCGGCCCACGGACGACGGGCATGGGCTGTTGCGGTCATGTGTACTTGCAGCGTTTGCTTCCATGCATAGCCAATGGTCCAAAGATACGAAAGAGGCAAAGAGCAATGAACTGGGCTACAGTCTAGACAGAGCTCTAGAGCTGGCAGCCTGGCACCTGGAAGCATGCTGGCACTTGTAATCTAGGATATTATATGACCCCAACTAATGACTAAAGACAATAATTAAAGCCATATTTCATTGTTTTGGCTAATTTAACCCCTAAAGAGGTGTATGTGATAATAAAAATTTACTTTAAGCAAACATGATATTGGAGCGAAAATAAGCAAAAATAAGCCATGAAAAAACACACTGTGAAATGCGATGTGGCACTCTCGTTAAGAATTCCATCATGGACAACGATTTGTACGTATGACTCATTAGACAATAAGTTTATTTAAAGGTCATTAGAAATACATAAGGTATTTAAAGCTTGTGTTTTGGATGAATTCTCGTTTTAGAAAAATACATAAAGGGTTTAAAACTTATATTATTTGTAGTATCAAAGGTGTTTGACAATATATTTATATGTCTATCGCCCGTAGCAACGCACGGGCATTTTTGCTAGTACATACAAGATAGGAAAGAAGTATAAGAGTCCATGTCAAATACAAGGGTGTAGACTAACACAAAGAGTCCATACTTGACTTACACATACAAGATAGGAAAGAAGTATAAGAGTCCATGTCAAATACAAGGATGTATAGTTACACATACATGGCGCACTTGCAAATTCCATACTCACATATATTTGGCGGCCATTGGAGATCAGAGAAAGGAAAAAAACAAATATACATGGTTACACATACGGTAAGGACTAATCCATGTTTAACTCTAACACACGTCATCCAAAAATAAATAATAAACAATATTTATAATAGTAAAGATTCATATATTTTTTGTCAAAAAATATGCCAATAATATTTTTTCCTTCAACTATTGAAGAATAATATATGTAAAGGTGCTCCATGCGAAGCAAATACTGACATGAAAACAAATCTACGGAGCTATTGCCCATATGAACAAATAGTGAAATTGGATAAGTGTGTGTATGTGTAGGTTGGATGATAACTCAGAAGACTTACACATACCTATAGGAAAATAAATTATTTGCTGTTATTAATTAGCACTACAATAGTACCCATACTAGCGTGTATTAGCACTATTCTCACACGTTAATTAAAAAAATATTTAGCGACCATTAGATATTAGAGAAAGAAAAAAACAAATTGGACATAAAAAAGGATTTGTGCTGTCAAATTTTATGAAAATCTAACGGTCTAGAGTAGGACAAAGAGTCCATATCCAATACCACTAATAATATGCCTAAATTTGGAATTTAGAAAATCAGAAGGCATAAGTCGATTTCAATACGGATTACAGCCAAATCAGATTCAGACGCCACAAAATAGCCTCATCACCATGTCAATCGAACAGTTCCTTGGATATTAAATGGAGAATATGATATGCAAATTAAAATTTTGAGTCTCCTACAGCTGTGAGAGGAAAAGGAGGGGTGCTCAGTGCTCATCATGTGCTGTCGATGTCCCCTACAGTCGTGAGCTCCCTGTGCGATGCAAATAAAATGTGCTGCTACACACCTTCCCATGTACACTCTTAGATAAATCAAGCCCTCCATGCTTACAGTGTTTGCCTCCCTAACAAAGACCGCTGACCCCATCAAGCAAGCAAGCTACCCAAACAAAATCAACCATGAACCAAGATCACAATTCACAACGGTGACAGAGTCACATAGGAGATTAGGGGAAAAGAAGAAAGGGGAGGCGACAAAAACAAAACAAACGGAACGCCTGCAATTCCTATACCCATTTATAAATCCAAAATGGGCTATAACTATGCAATGGACGACACAAAAAAGTAGGCCAAAATTAATCCAAGAAAGGGCATCGTAAAAAGAATACAAAGATTATTTGGTCAAAATCATGGATGAAAAATCCATAATAAACAACATATTACCAAAAAAATTATAAAACAATATTTTCTAATACTACTAGAATATCCTCCTCTGTCTACTCTATATTTAAAATGAGAAATGCTTTATTTCGTATCTATAGGTTAATGAATAACTTTGATGGATATGAATAACAAAGCGGGACAAATGTAGACAAGGAGAGAAGAAAAAAATGGGAGAAGGGAAACAACTGTTGGTTTAGTCAAGCTGATAATTGATTAGTCACTTGGTACTAGTCAACGAACGAAGATATAACGGTCTAGACGAACTAAAAAAGTCCATGCGAAATACAACAAATAAGTATACAGTAGGAATTAAAAACTAACAAGTAATGTAGTCCTTATCCAATATGTTTTGCTTAATTGGTTGCCGTGCACTAGGGAAAACGAACCATGGCTGCACATCCAACGTATGTAATAGAAATAATCCTTCAACCAGAGGCTAGGTCCATTATTAAGTTTTTCCCTACAATTAGTTAAAAATAGTTAAGAATTATTTTTTTAACATAGCCTTCATACTTGACCTAAGGTTTTTAGAACGTTGGGCTGGTCATCAATATTATCAATATTAGTTGAAAAAATCCCAACAAAGATTGGTAGATAAGTAATACACGCTACAAACGGATAACACATTGTATTACAGTTCACCATTAGCTCACCAACAGTAGTTAGAGCATATCAAAAAGTGTCCAAGAAAATTTACGAACAATCAGTTTGGTAATGAAGTTGAAAAAAAATGCTCCAACATATGTCTAATACTCCTAAATTTGTCCATGTCCAATATTGGCTCTATCGAGAGCCAAAATCCTCCATCATTTCCATGCTTTAACTCCCACAAAAAAGGTGCAGAAAGTTATTGTTCACGCATTGCAAGCATTAGATGTTGGGCCATAATAAATTGATGATGTAGCAGCAACTAAATATTTTTTGGAACCAATTTTATTCGGAACTAGGGTATTTTTCCGTTAAAACTATAGTTTTTAGTCACTCTTAGAGATGCACTTAAAGCATCATGGAGTTCCAATATCACGTTGTCGTGGTAATGATGCCCAAAAACAATGTCCTTAATAGCTCAGATATGCCAAATGAGATAAGGTGCAGCCTTGATGACATCCACGTTAACCCATAGACTCATATCCATCTATTTGTCTGTATATATCTATCATTCTATTATCTTAGTATAATATGGTAAAAATAAGTGTTCGCCGAGAAGGCCAAAACTTCTCACACTTACTAACAAACAGAAGAGTTTGGACCACCGAACTTTATCTTGATTTTATGATAATCTAATACTCTACGTAGCACGCGGAGTCTGTATTAAATACAATTAAAAAATACTTTACAATTTTTTAAGAAAAATAAGAATATTGGGAGTTTACTAAGAAATCCATGTAAAATACAAACAATAAGTACTTCAATTTAATTTTTTCAGATAAATATGATAATAGAGGGAGTATGTCGAAAAAGATCAACATGTAACAAAAGTCAAACTTAAAAATTAAAAATAGTATCAGTTAAATATTCTCTCCATTTCAAGATACTTTTATTTTGGTTTTTCTAGATACATAAATTTTATTATGTATCTAGCTTATATCTAGATGCATAATAGAATATATTGTATTTTGAGACGCTATATCACCTATAATTAATAAATAACTTCGTCTATAACAGGTAGTAAGTGGTAAGCGTTTTACTTACACTCAATTAGTTATAAATGGTTATGAATTCATGTTTTGTGCCATATAATATAATATAATACAATGATAACAAAGATAATACCAATACCAGACCAGTGACCCAACATAATGGAAAAAATAAATTTATATTCAACTAAATCCTTAAATGTAGTATGATAAAACTAGATACCCGCGCTATTTGCGCGGGCATTCTGGCTAGTTAATGGAGTATCGCTCATCGACCCTGCAGGTTGTTGCCTCCATACCTGAGAAGGTTGCCCATGTGACTTGTACTCAGGCCAGGTGACCAACAATAATGTCCCGCAAGCAACTGAGCAATTGTTTTCTTTAGAAACTAACTGAACAATTGCTTAAGAATGAGCAACCAGTGAGAGGCTGTTTTGACGAATAAAACATGTACCACTTGCCAGCAAAAAGTCAAGCGAGAAAAATGTACACTTAACAAGGACTGAACCCAAGCTGGCATAACAGAGTGTAGTAGAGCAAGCAACTGACCTTTGAAAAGTCAACTGAGAGAAATGTACACCAACATAAACAAGGGCTAAATATAACTGGCAAGTGTGAAACTTTCTAATCAACTAATCAAAGATTCAAGGAAAGCAGATTTGAAACTTTCTAGACAAGTAATGCCAGTTTACAATTTAAAAATATCATGCTAAATATTGCACATACACGTATTCACGCATCTTTATGCCCCCAAACATAATTACAAAAGTACAAGTACACAACCAAATAAATTAATATAAAAGTGTTTGTTAGCCGTACTGCAATCGTTACCCCTTTAAAACAGAAGCATGGATCATAGGCAACAAAATATCAGCTTCACAAATCTCAAGCCGCGTGCCGTCTGAATGAACAAGACCTGACTTGATAAATTCATCATTGCATCACAAATCACTAGTGAACTATATCCCATTCTCCAATCTTGGATAATGTTATCTAGTTAGCATAACAGTTTGTAGTACATCCTACTTGGCTTCCGAAAGTAAACCAAGACAAATGTATACTAGTGTAAACAAGGACTAAAAACTGGTCGCAAACACAAAGCATATGTCTAATGTTGTTGACTTTGGCGAGGCATCAAAAGGAATACTTTTTGAGAGGATAGACGTAATATACGGTGATTCATTCGTCCATTTATATTGTCTAAAGATCATGTCATATGTCCATGTTCGAGCAACCTGACATCTACATATATGGTATGTATATTCGAAAGAGAAAACAATTAAATCTTTTTCTTAGGACACCCGCAACAACACTATCTACTTCAAGAGCTGATATGGAGCCAGAGAAAACAAGCAATATGGGCTCACCATAATTTAATACCATAGCATCTCGACGTTCTTTCTTCCCATTGGCCGCCAAAGAAAAACGAAGAGATTAAAGTAAGGTAACTATAATGTACACTCCATAATGTAGACTCTATATCCTTTCAAGTGCATTCCACCGACTATGTCATGTCAAATATTGTACACATTAAATATTCACCCAGCACACAAACATAATTACAAAAGGACAAGTACATGACCAAATCAATTAGCATGAAAGTAGTGTTGGTTAGCCGTGATGCAATCATCACCCCTTCAAAACACAACTGTGGATCATGCACAACAATAACACATCAGCTCTAGAAATCTCTAAATTTTGATCCGTGGCTTTTGAAAAAAACCAACAAGATAATCAAGACTTGAGAATTTTAATGTGTCATCAATCATCATTGATCCATGGGTTGTATCTCCTGCATTATTTTTGCCCAAAGTCTCTAGCTCCCAGGTGTAAACTTCATGCAAACCGGTGGCTTGATCTTGGCAAGGGCAAGAATGGAGGACGGGAATGTCCATATGCCATCCCCACAGAGCAAACCAGATGCAACTGCAGGAACCATGAAGGCCGCTTCTTTCTTGTTAATCTTGTTCCAAACAAAGACGATTAAACTCCCAACACACATATCAATGGCGAAGCTCCCACCCACAAGGAATGGCACCGCCATCGCCATTGGGAGAGGCACGAATTTCTCATACTTTCGTGGCACAACATCTCTAGAAACACTCAAAATGAAGGCGAATGCGAAAAATCCAGCGGAGAGTGAGAGACAATGCTTAGGCAACACGGAGAAGCCCTCCACACCAAGGATCGCCATGTTCCGGTAGATCAGCCCATATGGCGCCTTCCAGTAACCGTTCGGGTTCCCAATGTCGAAGGCGTTGTAGAAGAGCAAGAACGTGAGAGGCGCGACGACGCAACCCATGGCTGTCCCAATGAACTGTGCCACAAGTAAGGATCTTGGCGATGTCATGGTCAGGTGGCCTGTCTTGAAGTCATGCATCAGATCCGCAGAGGCCATCACGAGTTGCTTCACCAGTGTACCACCAGCGAGGCCGGCAATGACGCCATTGTCCTTGCCAGCCCAAGCAGAAAAGATGAAGAGCGCGATCTTGCCATAGTTGTAGGCCATATTGATGTCAGTTAGACCTGTCCCATAGGAATTGGCGAAACCAAGAAGAGGGGCAATGACGTAGGCCACAATAACGTAGTACCATTTGATCTGCCGAAACATAATTGGAATGGTGACCACTGCAATGACACTTAGTGATGCATATCCGGCATAAGCTGCCCAAGCAGGGAAAGAACCCCCATTGAAGACCTCATCACGTTGCAGATCATCGAGTGCGACCATTTCATCCCCATTTGCCACTGTGTTCATGTAATCAACAACGGCAAGTCATGTTTTGCAACTGATGATGTGATGCAATGATACAAAATTCATGCACCATAACTAAGCTTACAACATTCTTCTTTCCTCACCTCTGTTGCTTGCACGTTTCTGGCTTAGTCGTTCATGCAGACTCTTAATGGTGACACTAAGAACTTTCAAGAAGTGGTACATACCGTCTCCTATGATCAAAGCTATGCAAAGGAAGGCCTAGAAGGGAAAAAAATTGAGATCTATTCAGTGGCATGTGTAGATAAACTAACATGTAACTACAACACTTTGTATCCATGTAAAAAGAAATATGACATAGGTTGTATTCTAAAAATGTAATAAGCGGCATGCAAAAAAGAAGATGTGTGTGTGTGAGAGAGAGAGACCTTGTAACCGTATAGGCTTTTCATGCTACTTTCTGGTATATTTGCAGGGTACCACTCCCCTTTCTGTTTGCTGATGAGTGGCCAGAGTAACCCCCATGACAAGATCGCACCAAGGAGGGTGGAGACGTTGACAATGTGTGAACAAATCATCCCCGCACCAACATATGTCATGCTAAAATCAAAGTAGAATCTGGCACCGAAGAAATTGAGAATTAGATAGGGCTACACATGCTGCTAATTATGGAGACATTTTGACAAACAACTAACAAAATATGTATAGTTACGTTTGTTTCCAAGCCTTCAGACCAAATGTAGGGAACTGAACAAAACCGCAAACATCGCCACCTGTATAGAACCACTGGAAAAAACTCCATATGAAGCTGAGCCCAAAATACTTGAGAAACCCACGGACTTGCATCCTATCATGGGAAGTAAATTAGTTCATCAGGATCTGCTACTCATAAGGGATGCTTGAGCCAACGGGAGGGTGATAAAATTCATACTTCGAATTCTTGTCTCCTTGCTTGGAGTGGAAACCGTTTATGAGAATAGCAGTTGCAGTTCCACTCGGGTAAGTTAACTTGTAGTCAATGACTAAAACCTGAAAATGTCGTGTAAAATGAGTGACAACACTAATAAAGAAAACTAATTAAAACCCAAAATAAATAGTTAGATTTGTAAACATTGTAACTATACCACTAAAATTTGATGAGCTTGACCTGTTAGTTTGTGTCGGCAGTTGGTCAAATGCTAGGCCACAAATTTGTTGGCCAAAGCTTATTTTAAAAAAACGTAAAATGACAGGGAATAGAGTCTGCACACAAACACGTATGACGTTGGCAATTTGGTACGAAATGACATCCCAAATATGGAGGTTAGTACCTTTGGAATGATAATGAAAGCTTAGAAAAACATATATAAGCATACAACTTGATCGCTTGCTTGTGTGCATGCTCTATTTACATTGCCAGGTATGTCACCCTAGTCGCTGAAAGGCTTAATATATAGCGCTCTGATGGAGAAGGAAAAAGTCATTTGAAAAGCTACCCCTCCATATATAAATTTATAAGACGTTTTGCTATTTCCAGACAGACCAAAGAAGAAAAAAGGGTTATATTACCTCTGAACACTGTTGTCTAAAGACATATTTTGCATCGTTGGAATATTATAAATAAATTTATGTTGATGAAATCTCTCTCACTATACTGGATGGTATGTCTCTCTCTCTCACTATACTGGATGGTGTCTATCTAGACCATCCCCAGCCAGTAGTGACCTATTGTCACTGTTTTCGCTCCAGTTAGTTAATACGAGTACCTCTTAGCTTGTTGAAAACGCGTTGTACCTTACCAATTTTCGCACCATTACATCTTATCGTTTTAATCCTCTGTCCTCTTTCCGGAGGGATTAAAGAGGAAGGGGGATTTTGACTCACGGAACGGCATGGGTATGAGGCAGTGATCCATCGCGAGGGATACCGATCCGAATTTCATCATCATTGCATCACGCGATGGAGACGAATGGGGGAAGAATAAAAGGAGAAATTTTTCATCAAAACAAATAAAAGGAGAAATCGAGGGTTCGCACCTTTCTGAGGGGAATCAAGCTCAGGAGCCCCGAGAAGCTGATCGCCGCCATGAATCCCGCCATCCAGCCGAATCCAGGGTTCTTATAGCTCCCCAGCAGGTTGGCCGCCGAGTTCCCGGCCTGCTCGTACGTCTTCTTGTCCATTCCCAGCAGCGTGGAGCCGAACCCACCTGCAACATGCATGAAGCGCACGCGCGTGTCAGTCATGCGCCGCTCGCTGAGCTGAACTGAGCAGAGAAGAGCCGAGCAGAGTAGAGCAGAGCAGAGCAGAGCAGAGCAGCTGACCGCCGAACGCGATGGTGTAGCATGCGACGGCGCAGGTCTCGATGACGCAGTTCTCCTGGCGGGTGAAGGGGCGGTGCGCGACGCCGAGGCGCTCCAGCGCGCGCGTCCAGCCGCGGAGCGCGAGGAAGGCGATGAGCGCCGCGGAGACGTTCAGCGTGGGCACCTGCCCCGTGGTGAGCGCGATCTTCATGACGATGACGGTGAACAGGAACCCGATCAGCAGCGCCGCCACCATGCCGCGGAGGGTCACCTGCTCGCGCCATGGCTGCACCTGCTCCTTCTCGCGCGCCGCCGCCGGGTCGGACTCCATGTCCTCAGGCTCGGCCTCGTGCTTCTCGATCTCGGCGGCGGCACCGCCCCGCGTGCGGTCCACGAAGTCGTCCATGGTGGCGCTGCTGCTTCACTGCCTCGTGCCTCCTCGGCAGCCGCACGAAGCCGCTAACGCAGGAGAAGCGCGAGGCTGATTGTCTACTGAACAGAGGACAGAGGTAACAGACGGATGAGATGAGATTGCGATGCCGATAGTAACAGAGCTTTTATATAGACAACTCTTTGCTGAAATGTCAACCCGCTATGAGAAAAAAATATATATTCAAAAATCGTTATCCTTGTGTCCAAATAGTTTATTTACCTTTGACGAATGGTGCAAGGCTGCAAGCGATCGAATCGTGCATGTGATCATGTTCCTGTCCAGTCATCTTCACGCCGGTCATATGGTTCATCTCATCAGAAGAAGATAACCAAATGGACAGTCCTTGTATATTCTAATCTCAGTTCATCTCGCAATCACTAATCTGAACCCAGGAGTTTTTTTGTGGCAGACAAAAAAAAATACTAGGATTTTTTCAAGTCCTCGCATAATTAGCTGTCGAGACTCGAGAGAGTTGTTAGGGGAAGAGTGAAAGCGACTTGAGCGAGTTGTTCAGTGGCTGCATTTTTCTTGCCGTCTTGTCTGCATAATTCACCTCTGACAGATTGATAGAATTATGACTTGTTTGAACGAGGAGCTGATGATGTTTATCAGGGAGTAATGTCCAATTCCCGGTTGTCAGATACTACAAGAAAGAGCACGGAAACATGAAGACAGGTTGCCCGCGTAGCCTTGCTGCAACTGAAAAAACTGCTTCAGAATCATCAACAAGTGGCATCCTAATTCTAATTTGATTGAAAAAATATTCCCAGAAAAAAATCTTGCAGAAAGTCAGCTTGAGACAGACAACGTTGCTTATCTTGATACGGACCTAAGCACAGGTACACATTGGAAGGTCAGTGCAGTTTTTTGCCCCCGGGATGAATAAACTAGAGGGCGGGCCTACTTCATGCCGTCTTCCTACCTTTGGGTCGCTGACTTTGGTTACCAAATATCGCAGCAAGGCAATCAGTGCTAAATATAGTTGACTTCGCCTACCTCTATGTAACGATAGAAAAAAAAAAACGTTATCTTTCCAGCTTAAGCAATTGGAGGGACTTGTGTGCCACTGTTGCCACAGGAACAGATATTAAGCAAAAAAAGTAGGACCCGCAAGAGAATATAGAAAAATTGGGGATAGTTTACGATCAATTTGAGTCATTCTTTGATGCTAAGGAACAATTTGTTCCATAGTTTGATGCTAGGGAACTGGTGTGTCTCCATGTTCGGGTCATCTGCAAGTCCAAGATGTTGGATTAGCCAGGCACTTGTATGTTTTGCTTCCCGTGATAAAGCTAATCCATCAGTTGACTTCAACCAACAAAAAAGGAAATATTTTTCTCTTGTATATAATCAAATCCTAAGGGAGGCAACATTATTAACATTGTACTGGTGCCTTACATTCTCTGTTCCGAAATATAAGGATTTCTTATAATAAATTTGGGTAGGTTCAAAGAGAAGAATACTATTGTCTCCCATATCAAAGAATTTAACTATAAAAATATATTTTTTATTAGATAATAATGCTCATTTGATATCATAAGTATTATTTTGCTATATAAACTGACGCAAAAATAATTTGGTTTAGGACACATTCGTAAATTCTTTACCAAAGCCCAGATGCTTGTTTGGTACGGAAAAGCCCAGAAGAAATCGAGGAGGGTCCAAGAGCGAGAGAGAAGGACATCCAGCCCACAGTGACAGCCCAAAGGAGTATCCAGCCTAATATGATTCGGCCCAAAACACACGCGCCCGCATGGAATATCCAGATCGCACGCCCCCCCTTCTGGCGTTCGCGCCTTCCGCTTGCAGCTTGCTTCTCCTCCTCTCTTCTCAGGTCAAATCCCCCACCCCAGCGACCAACCCTGAATTAGTGAATTGTCAACTCAGAATCCTGCACGCTACCAAATGGATCCACCGCCCGCCGGCCGATCGCTCCTCGCGTCGCAGATCCCGAGCAACCATCGGATCCCGCGTCCGCCGCGTCATTTCCCGTTTAAATCCGTAATGCCAACCGCAGAAGAACGGGGAGGAGCAGCAGGATCAGACTCAGTGCAATGGAAGGACTCGTCAAGGGACTGGAGGGTGTCGAGATAGACGACGCGGTGGACGGGTTTGAGGCGAGGAGGGACCGGCGTGGGGGTGCGGCTCCGGTGGATGGGGACCGGGAGGACAGGGCTCGGTCGACGTGGGCTGAGGTGCTCGTCACCTGTCTGATACTATGCCACAGTGGAGGAATGTGAGGTTTGGAGAGGAGTCTCAGCGACTAAGGGGTGTTTGCTCTGCAGGTTGTCTCCGAGGAGAAAGGAAGGGAGGAGGAGGAGGAGCGGAGGTGGGAAACCGTGGAGCATGACAGGAAGCAGCAGCAGCATCCCACGCCTACCCAATGGCACAATCAGGTTCAGGGGTTTGGTCCTTTTATTGTTTTTTTTTTGGCACCTTGTTTATGAATTCATCTGATTTGCATCGTACCATGTTCATTGCTGCAGGATGAGGGAGGTGAAATGATAGGTGGGGGATCAGATAGCGCCACTGGCATTGACAACTGTGGGCTGCAGCTACGGACATCGCAGTGCGGAACAGAGCAGCAGGTTCATACATGTTCTTCTCCTGCTCTCATGGCTATAGTCGTTCACAAGTACTTTGCTCCAATTGTTTCGTGAGTTAAATCATAGCTCTATGGTTGAGATGTTAGGATGGACAGAAGAACAATGGAGGTTGGACGACTGTGGGGGAAAGAAAACATCACAGAAGACCACATCAGGTTTGCTTTCAATTTTTGTGGAGATTAGAGCTGCTTCATGGATCATGCCATTGGCAATTCCTTTCTCGCTATTTTTCGCCTCCAAACTTTTTTTTGGAAAGGCCACCAAACATAAAATTTCTGTAACTATTGTCCATAAGCATATTATATGTGAGAATTTTGCATCTAAGTAATATAATTTCTATTTCTGTTTTTCATATTAATTTTCTGTTGGTACAGTTGATTACATGCTTTTTGGTTTTAATAAAGTAGTGCATATCATATGTGTTCATAACATCCTCAGACAGTCAGACCAATGATACAAAGTTTGGCCCTCAATCTCATGTACACTTTCTGGTAAAGAATCTGTGTGGTTCTTTATGCTGTTAAACATTATTAATTTGACTAGCAATATTATGAAAAAACTATATCCACATGAAAAAAATATTAATTAACTTGTGTAAAGAAATACTGACACAATAATATTACAATGTTATTAGATTTTACAAGTAGACAATAGAAACTGCTAAGCTGTGTTAATGTATGAAACACTTCTTTGTAACTGGATGGTGTAGTGTTTTTCAACCACATGTATGTACTTTCATTCTGAAGTTCTCATACTACTAATATAGCATGAACTAAAAGCTAACACCCTATTTTGGAGTCTGAGTATTGTAGTTTTGTTAGGTTCTTACTAATACATTAAAATAGAACTGCTGAACAAAATTATAGTTTTGTAGACTATGTCATGTACAAACCAACACTTATTTGTAATCAGAGGGAGTAGTGTTTGACTATTTTCTTTACCTCTTTCTCTCTATTTTTTGTGAAAGACTATTTTCGTTTTTCAAGTAATTTTATGCATTTTGATCCCAACTTCTCATTTTAACTATATATAGCATGACCTGATTCTTTGCTTTGCATCATGTGCTGAGAAGTCTGAGTAAGTGGTTGTATATTATTTTTTTTTAAAAAAAAAAAACATAATTCTGAACTACTGTTAACTCTATGAAGCACTCTGATGAATGGAACGGGTACAAAAGACTGCCATCTGAACAAAAATACTCTGAGGATGCTAGTCATATCCACCATGGCCTAAATGTTGAGCCTACCAGGGAGGAACTCAACAATTTATCAAAAGCGTGCACTCGGCTATGGGAACTTGATCTAAACCGCCTCACTCCTGGCAAGGACTACACAATTGAATGTGGTGAAGGGAAGAAGGTTTATCATAAGGGTGATAAAGCATCCGAAAATCTGTTCAGCTGGCTCGAAGAAAGTGTACTGAGGAGGCCTACGTACTCCCGTTTCTGTGCACTCCTTGACAACTACAACCCCCACCAAGGATACAAAGAATCAGTTACCCAGCAGGACAAGAATGAAGAAGCTGCTTTTATTGAGGAGATTTCTAGGAGTGCTCCCATCAAGTACTTGCACCGGTATTTGGTTCTGAAGGAGATCACGTCTCAGGACTACTAGGACTTCAAGAAAATGTTGACATCCCTGTGGTTTGATTTGTGTGGAAGAGGCGGCTGCTCTAGTAGCTCTTCTGCCTTTGAGCATGTGTTTGTGGGGGAGATAAAGGGTCAAAGGCAATGTGAGAATGAAGTGTCAGGCTTTCACAACTGGATTCAGGCAAGTTCTTGACTTCTTGTAGTGTGGCGGCATCATAATTTTGATCGTTTCCATATTTGAAAGAGATTATGATGGTTTTGTTGACTAATATGCAGTTTTACCTTGAAGAATCCAATGGTAATGTTGACTACCAAGGGTACATATTCCCAAGAAAGCGTGGGGAGCTGGTGAGTGTCATCTCAACACTGTGTATTCATACAGTCGTAACTCTTAAGGGAGCTAAACTTTTTGAGTTGTTCAGCAGCCGGACTCTGAAACACAGCTGCTCACCATTCAGTTTGAGTGGCATGGAGTGTTAAAATCTGTGTCTAGCACATTGGTTGGTGTCAGTCCTGAGTTTGAAATTGCGCTCTACACTCTCTGCTTCTTTGCTGGAGGAGAAGATAACCATGTAGATGTCGGCCCATATTCAGTTAACATCAAGTGTTATAGATTGGGGGATAACAAGATTGGTTCAGCCTTCCCAATTGTTAAAAACTGATTGTTCTGGTGGTCAGTTAAGGTTTCAAGTTTGTTTGTATCAGCAAAAAGAAATTGTATCGTTTAATAATCTGTGGCTTTGTTGTAATAAAATAGTTATTTTCCTACACGTGCTCTTTATGAAACCCAAGAAATCAAATATACACTAGAGCAGATGCTTTCTATTCCTGCTCCTCCTTTGGGAACTTGGATGAAGTCTGATGGTATATTTCACCATATTAAGTTTAAAATAACATCATATTAGTTGTGGATCAGTGCTATAGGAATTGCATTTTGCATGTATGATTCTACCAAGATCTGTAACATTGTCTAAAAAAGTTAGAGAACTATTACATGTAGTCACTAATGGTACATGTTCAATAATTTATGTTACAGGAGTAAAGAAAGGGAACTGCTATGGCCTTAACTTTACAAGCTGAGATAACGCAGAAAAAAAGTATATTACAATTTACATACATTCTATACCAAAAATCAAGGAAGTGACTCTAAAGTTATTAATCAATGACAAAAGGCAAAGTCGAGTATGAAAAGGAAGAATTTGGCACCTTTATCACTATCTAATTTTATAAGGTTTAAAGTTGCTGTCAAATAGAATTATATTTCATACCTATGATCCTTATAGAAACCCTTTGTAACAGTCCACTATTTTCGAAATAGGATTGTGGTGCTTGAAAAACTTGGCTTACTCTTAAGGATGTCTTCATTTCTCTCCCTAAAAATTCCTAGAAAAAGATAATTTATTGCCTAAGTACTATTTAAATGCTAGGGTGACATTGGGATTTTCCTTGGATTTCATTTGGATCTTTGTGTGGGGTTTGAATTTGAATTTAAATTCAAATCTAAACCTAAAACTAACTTGGGCTCTAACCAAAACCAACCCAGAAAACCGGCCTACCCCTAGTATCAGCCCGGCCCACTTCTCTCCCTCTCTCTCTCGCGCCGCAGCCCAGCAGGCCGCCGGCCCAGCCGCGCTCGCGCACCCGCTCCCACTAACAGGGGGACCCACCTGTCGGCGCCAATTCGACGCGTCGTGCGCGCTCTCTCTCTCTCTGCTCCGCTGGCCCCACCTGTCGGCGCCGTTCCTCTCCATCACGCGCGCAGCCGCTCTCCCTCTCGCTCGCTGACAGGCCGACCCCACCCGTCAGCTTTACCCCTACCTCCCGATAGGGTCACGCAAAACGCATGACCCTGCCACCGCCGGCCTCCCGCGCTCTCCCAGCCACGCCGCTGGAGCCTTCTAGAGGTCGCGCTCGCGCGATTGCCCGCTCCCCACAGGCCCCACAGCCACCATCCCGCGCAAACCCTAGCCAAAGCCCCGCGGATGCACGCCGCGTGTCCGCCAGCGCGGACGCCGAGGATCCTCGCCGCTCGCCCTACCAACCACCACACGAACCCGCTCTAACCCTAGCTTCTGCCCTATTTAAGCCCTAGCCGCCTCCAATTGCTGCCCTAGCGCACCAATTGGGGTGTTTCCCCCCACCCGCCGCCACCGGAGGAGAAGGAGGAGAAGGGAGAAGAGGAGAGGAGGAAGAAGAAGGCCGCGGCAAGGAGGAGCCTTGCCGCTGCCTGGAGCTAAGAAGGCGCTCGTGGAGGAGGGACGACGCACGCAGCCGAGCCGCACCTCGACGACGACCTCGCCACGCCGGAGCTCCGCCAAGAACGACCGCGAGCCACACGCCTACCTCACGCCTGCCTGCCTCGACTCGCCACTGCGTTGCCGCTTTTCCCGCGTCGCCAAGCCGGTCTTTTTCAAGCCCAAGGTGAGCTTTTCCTCATCGCGCCCTTGCTCTGCTCCGGCGAGCTCGCCGTGGGCCAGCCGTAGCGCCGCCGCCGCTAGGAAACCCTACCCTCTTTGTCCGGCCGTCGTGCCGCTTGCAGGAGCCCCAAGGATGCACCTTTTGGCCTTGGACGCGACCGTGGACGCGGGTTGCCGCTGCCCCGCGAGTACGCCGTCGCGGCGAGCCGTTCCGGCCGCCGAACCACGTCGCGGTGCCTAGCCACGCTCGCGCACGCACTCGTGCGCGTTGCGCTGGCTTGCGCACGCGAACGCACACACGCACACACGCGCAAGGCACAGCGAGCCGCACGGGAACGCCGCGCACACCGCTTGCCGGCGTTCGGCCGCGTTTGCGGCTTTCCGTCGAACGCCTGGCGAGCAGCGCCCGCGAGCGCACGCCGCTCCCGCGCACGGCGACCCGCACGGGCGTTGGCCACACGGGATCGCCGCGCTGCCGCAGCGGATCCCGGGCCGCGCCCCGTGCTGGGCCGTGGCCGGCCTGGGCCGAGCCCAAGGCCCACGTGGGCTTTTGGCCCACGCGGCTGAGCCGAGCCCGCCAAGCCGCACTGACCGCGGGGGCCCACCTGTCGGTGACCAGGCCCCACTGACCGCTGGGACCCACGAGCTGACGTGTGGGGCCCACTGACCTTTGACCTTGACCGTCGACCAGTCAACGATGACGTCAGCAGGGCCCACTGCTGACGTCATCACCCGGTGGTCCCTGTGCTGACGTCAGCATGGCGTCATGATGATGCCAGCAGGCCACATGTCGTGCTGTGGTTTTTTCGAGTTTTCCCTTTTTCCAAAATGCGTTTAATAATTTCAGAAAATGTTTTAAACTTAGAAAATTCATAACTAATTCAGTTTAACTCAGAAAAATGTGAAATCAATTTCTATAATTTTCTAAAATCATGAATAACACTTTAAAAATGCAAATAAAGTTACTTGGGTCTTTCTTGGTGTTCTATTTGGCTCTTGTTTGCAAATAGGCCCCTAGACTTACACTGATTCACGAACTGGAGCCGCCGCCGGAGGAGCACTGACTGAGGAGGACCACTTCACCGAGCAGGACGACTACCCCACTCGCTCAGGTTCACGCCCGACTGCTTCTTTGAATTCCCATAGGCATTGCTTACTAGATACGCTATGCTTGCATGTGTTGCTTGAGCTGTGAACCTTGCATAGCCTGTTTTACTTATCGTATGCCTTGTTACCTACTGCTTATCATATCGTACCTTGTTATATGATGATGATGAGATGTTGTGGTTGCTTGTGTGCGGGAGATGTGGTAGATATTCTTGACGTGAGTGTGGGGGTAAAACTGGGAAGGTGTATGGTGATTTTGGCCCTACTAGGTCTTTGCCGGTGCGGGTAATAACAACCCGATCTTATATCGGGGCAGGGCGACTTCTGGGTCACCTGGTGGACTCTATGGGAGATGGCCCCCTAGGGTACCCTAGGGGGGGTTGGACCCCCTAGTGGTTTTATTACTTGGAGCCAGGTGTAGTAGGTTACTTGAGAGGGTGAGGAAGGAAGACTGCCTCCCGTACCGGTACCTTAAATCTTGTTAACTGTCCTGTGTTCACTATACCGTACACGCCAACTTGCCTGAGATGTGACCGGTAACGACTAGCCTAGCTAAGGTGGCACCCGAATGCTGGAGATCACAGTTTGTGTATGTGTGAGGGGTGAGTGCCCGTGCCTTACACCCCCCAAAGAGCAACTCTGGTGGTATGCTTTGACATCTCCTTGGGGTCGACGACTGCGGGCGAAGGCAACCAGACCCGGGAGACCAGGAGGGAGCCATTCTTACTAGGAGGTTTACTAGTTGTGGGCTGCGTCTCGACTGGTTGATCCCCAGTCGCAGCCCGGGTTGGGTACAGGTGTACAACCTCTGCAGAGTGTCATGATCTATACGTATAGCCGGGGTCTTGATTCCGGATAACGTAGTGTTCTTCAGTGTGGTTGGCCATTGTTTTGGGATCTGCTTCTCTTCCCCTGTAGGTGAGAGTGTGAGGACGTAGCGGTAGCCGGGGAGAGGTAGGTTGTGCTCCGCCTACCTTGAGATCCGGTTATCCCTCTTGAGATGCCAGGATAGAAGCTGTGCATCGCAGAGAGTTGGAGGTGTGTGTTGAGGTGGATGCCGCCGGGAACCCGTCATGTGATGGGACTAGCCCGGGGACAGTTATGTGGGTTATGGTGGGATGAAGTTAACTATACTTATATTGCCGCTTGCATAGGAAAACTCCAAGCCTACTTCCTTTGACATTTTTGTTGTACCATTAGTATGTTAGTACACATAAAGCTGCATTCAGTTGGTGACGTGTGCCTGTTCCATTCCTTGGGAACAGAGAGCGAGTATCCTAGAGATGAGGCGGAGTTCGACGCCAACTTCGACTACTGGTACGATTAGGCGACGGTCTACGCTCAAGCCAGCCTGTGGAGGGGATGCGAAGATGGTGGTCTGCCGACAAGGTTCCTAACGCTAGTTATCTTTACTCTGCATGCTTAGCCCTGCGTGACGAATAATTTAAACCCTGTTTCGGGATTGTAATAACTTATTAACTCTGTGATGCTCTATCGATGGTTTGGAACTGTTATTCGACTGTTTCGAGTTCTGTACGTGGTAGTGACTGATCTAGGGACTACCACAAGGGTACAGGGATCCGGGTTTTCAGATCGGAAAATTCGGGTCGTTACACCCTTACAATAAAAAAAATATATATCCCTTTCGAAAAAAAAAATCTAGTCTCATACCCAGCCTACCTATACAAAGCACATAGCAGAAGTAAAAAAGGAATGTTTGATCATCTTATAGATGTAACTGACAAGTGGAAAAAGTCACCAACGAGCCCATCTTCATGACCAGATAAGAAAGTACAGAAGAAAGATCACAACTAAACTGAAGATTATGTAGGAGTTGGAGCAGTCGCAGCTCCTCTCGTGAAGTCGTAAGCATGAATCTCCTCCAATCTCTCACAAATAGTTGCCTGCTGCCGCCGTTGCCCTCTCCTGCCCGCGCCGCCGCTCGCCTGCTCACCGCTGCCCGCCTGCGCGCCGCTCCGCATCTCGCCTGCGTGCCGTGCTGCCTCTCGCTCGCGCGCACAGCCAGCGCCGCCGCTCGCATACACGCCGTGTTGCCGCGTGCCAGCGTGCGCATCCAGCGCCGCCTCTCGCCTGTGTGCACCTCCAGCGACGCAGCTCGCCTGCGCGTTGCCCGTGGCCCCGGCGCCGCTTGTGGCCGCTCGTGGCCCCGCGCGCATTGCGACTTTGCGAGGCTGCGAGCACGCGGCGCGAACCAAACGAGATAAGAGCTCGCCGCATGGGTTCGCGCCTGCAATCAACCTGTTCGACGAAATGCCGCCTCAGTCTGGAGCCCTGCCTCCGCGCCAGCGTTGCGCTCCGCATGCGCTCGCAGGGTGGTGGCGACCACTGCGGCATCCACTTCGCGGCAGGCCCCAACTCGTCCGACGACGAGGAGCACGAGCGCGTCGCCCCGCCGTCGCGGCGCTGGTTCCACGCCGCCTACGCCTGGCTCCTCCGGCACGCGGGTTCACTCGACGGCGTCGAGCACGCGGGCGGCCTCCCGCGTCACGCCGCCACGGGCTACCTCATGACCTTCCCGCACGCAGCCGCCGCGCGGGCGGCGCACTTCGACGCCCTCGTGGCTGGGTTCGTCGCCGCCGCCGCGAGACGCGGCCACCCGCTGCCGAAGATGAAGGTGACGTCGCTGAGCTCGCTCACGCGGGGAAAAGACGTGCTGGGCGTGTCGGCGCAGCGGCGTAAGAGCGTGCGGCTCACTGTCTGCCCGCAGGTGACGCAGCACCACGTCTGGCGGGGCGCGCTTGAGGCGGTCCTCGGTGACCTACAGGCCGATATGGCGTCGCTGGTGGACGGCCCGTCGCCGGCGACCCAGATGGCCGAGCAGATCGCTTCCGCCTGCATTCTCTTTCTGTCGGACACGGCGACATCCTCGACGCCGTCCTGGATGCGCCCGACGCCGTTCAAGAAGCCGGTGAAGCCTCCGCCTCCGGCCAAGAAGTGGCAACAGGTGCTGGACATGTTCATAGATCTCGCCAGGAGCCTGAAGACCGACGACCGGCTCGTCGGCCGCGCCCAGAAGGTGGAGGCGATGAAGGAGGGGCTGTTCCAGATCCGTGACGTCGTCATCGAGCGCGACATCGCCTTCAAGGAGGCACGCCGGCAGGACTGCCTGGTGCAGAGGAAGCTGTCCAAGAATCTGGGACACTCGTCCAGGTGCCTCTACACACTGCTGCTCTTCTACCTCTACGGCACCGTCCAGGACATCGAGGTGCACGTCGGTAAGTGTGTCTCCGGCAAGGGAGATAGGGATGTCACCGTCCACACCTCGAAATTCCTTACCAGTGGCGATGAATTGGCGGTGAGGAGCGGCGTCAAGCAGCTGAGCCGCGCTCTGGGCGTCTTCCGGTTTGTCTGGGAGGCGGCGAATACCGAGTTGGACGCTGCCAATGATAATGGTAAGGAAGTAATCGTCAAGAAAAAGAAGGAAGATGCAAAGGGTGTGCTGGAGCTGCAAGGGCATATCTGGGGCTTTGGTCTTGAGGAGTGGGCAGTGACCTACAGGGGAGATGTGTTCCATGTGCATCAGATCCAATTACCCTGAATGCCCCCTTTCTGCCATGCGTCTTGTGCAAAATCCAAACATATGGGCAAAATATGTACAGGTGCGATTGCATTGCTACTCTTTTTAACTAGAGCTCTTCTCTGAATTTGTACAAAGGTGATGATTCGGCTGCATCCTGGGTGAAAGATATACAGAAAGGGCGAAACAAAAAAAAAGGGGGTGTTTCCTTTGTTCTTCTAACAACATGATTAATGGAACTCTTTTTTGTCTTCATGTGTAAAAAGTATTACTTCCTTTTGGAACCTTTACAATCTTCTTGGAGATTCAAAAGTTTGTGTCTTCAGCTGAGAGATTTCGAGCCATGGGTCTGTGAGACCGCTGCCTGGTCTCATTGGATAGAGTGCATTGTTGATAGGACTGTAGTTGGCTGCTCCAGCTGAATAGGCTGGGACGCTGGGTGAGGAGGTGATGGCAAGCAACTTCAGTTGGACTGCCTGTACTGTCGTAGCGGGCTAGAGCAAGGAGAAACTGGCAGAGACATGTTCATCCGCACATTGGACGGGTTGCTGCACAAAACAATATCTGTTAGACAATGCAAAAAGATGGAATTTCTGGTAACTCAGACATTAGGAGTCTAGGAGAACATACATTGATGCAATCCTACGATTTGCTGTTGAAGGAATGGGAGATGTTGGTCCTGGCAAGTTTCTTATCATGGTATCAGGGTCTCTTAAAGGAGATAAGCTTCTGTATGATGAAATTGCAATGCTTGTGTTGCCCCTGAAAAAAATATATATTGGTAAGAAATCAGGACAGATTAAAATTTCAAAAATGGTCAACAAAACAGATGGAATAAATTGTGTTCACGTTTACAGTTTACTTATATTTATTCATGCACATCTTCCATCCAGCAGGTCAAGCATGAAGAAGCTGCTTTTATTGAGGAGATTTCTAGGAGTGCTCCCATCAAGTACTTGCACCGATATTTGGCGCTGAAGGAGATCACGTCTCAGGACTATGAGGACTTAAGAAAATGTTGACATCCCTGTGGTTTGATTTGTGTGGAAGAAGCATCTGCTCTAGTAGCTCTTCTGCCTTTGAGTATGTGTTTGAGGGGGAGATCAAGGGTCAAAGGCAAGGTGTCAGGCTTTCACAACTGGATTCAGGCAAGTTCTTGACTTCTTGTAGTGTTGCGGCATTATTATTTTGATTGTTTCTATATT
This sequence comes from Digitaria exilis, assembly GCA_015342445.1. Classification (NCBI taxonomy): domain Eukaryota; kingdom Viridiplantae; phylum Streptophyta; class Magnoliopsida; order Poales; family Poaceae; genus Digitaria; species Digitaria exilis. The sequence goes on from JACEFO010001926.1 coordinate 1,371,130, forward strand.
TGAAGAGATTATGATGGTTTCGTTGACTAATATGCAGTTTTACCTTGAAGAATCCAATGGTAATGTTGACTACCAAGGGTACATATTCCCAAGAAAGTGTGGGGAGCTGGTGAGTGTCATCTCAACATACTAAGGGAGCTTAACTTTTTGAGTTGTTCTGCAGCCAGACTCTGAAAAACAGCTGCCCACCATTCAGTTTGAGTGGCATGGAGTGTTAAAATCTGTGTCTAGCACATCGATTGGTGTCAGTCCTGGGTTTGAAATTGCGCTCTACACTCTGCTTCTTTGCTGGAGGAGAAGATGACCATGTAGATATTGGTCCATATTCAGTTAACATCAAGGGCTATATATTGGGGGATAACAAGATTGGTTCAGCCTTCCCAATTGCAGAAAACTGATTGTTCTGGTGGAACATGGATGAAGTCTGATGGTATATTTCACCCACACAAGAAATCATATGTACACAAGAGCAGATGTTTATATTCCTGTTCCCCCTTTGGAACATGGATGAAGTCTGATGGTATATTTCACTTTCACCATATTAAGTTTAAAATGACATCATATTAGTTGTGGATCAGTGCTTTAGGAATTGCATTTTGCATGTATGATTCTACCAAGAACTGTAACATTGTCTAACAAAAGGTAGAGAACTGTTACATGTAGTCAATAATGGTACATGTTCAATAATTTATGTTACCGGAGTAAAGAAAGGGAACTGCTATGGTCTTAACTTTACAAACTGAGATAATGCAGAAAAAAGAAATGCATTACCATTTACATACATTCTATACCAAAAACAGAGGACCTTAAATATAATTAGCGACTTTAGAGTTATTAGTCAATGACAAAAGGCGAGGTCGAGTACGAAAAGGAAGAATTTGACACCTTTATCACTATCTAATTTTACAAGGTTTAAAGTTGCTGTAAAATACAATTACATTTCATACCTATGATCCTTATAGAAACCTTTACAATAAAAAATTCTAGTCTCATACCCAGCCTACCTACAGAAAGTACATAGCAGAAGTAAAAAAGAATGTTTGATCATCTTACAGATGTAACTCACAAGTTGAAAAAGTCACTAACGAGCCCATCTTCATAACCAGATAAGAAAGTACAGAGTCAAAAAGGAAAGATCACAACTAAACTGAAGATTATGTAGGAGTTGGAGCAGCCGCTGCTCTCATAAGCATGAATTTCCTCCTTGCGATGCTGTTTGCATTCTCACCTAGGGCAGCCAGATGAAGCATCCGCCGCCTAGCTGATGCCACAGCGACATCCTCTGTGGTTGGTTTCCCCAACACTTCATCAGGTGGTGAACTCTCACCTGAAGCCCTCGCAACCCCGTTTAAGTCCTTGTGCTGCATTGCTTGCTTCAGGCTCTCTACCACTTCTCTCATTGTTGGACGGTCCCTTCTTTGCCTTGCAAGGCAACTATTTGCCAACTTGGCGATTTTTCTAGTTCCCTGCTTAGAGTAATTTCCCTCAAGCCTCGTATCGATAATCTTCCTGAACTGCTTACTTTCAACGGGATACTGCCTCACCCATTCAAGAAGTTTCTGCTCGCTCTTAGGACGATTCCTTTCCACTGAGCGTCTTCCCGTGAGGATCTCATATAGAACTACCCCAAAGCTCCAAACATCACTCTTTGTAGTGAGATGGCCTGTCTCAATATAATCTGGAGCCGCATAGCCCAATGTACCCATAACCTAATTGTGAATTGTTTTCAATGAGATGTAGATTAACGAAAATCTGTAAAATAGACAAACACGAGGAAGTTAAATCATCTTGATCTATGAAGTAAAATTAACACATACTGCTGTAGATACGTGAGTATGGTCTGCTGATGGCCCTTCCCTTGCCAATCCGAAATCTGAAAGTTTTGCTCTAAATTCCTCATCCAGCAGGACATTGGAAGCTTTGAAGTCGCGATATATGACCTACAATTTTTCATGATTTTCAGTTCAATCAAAATCTCTCTTCCATTCCTTTTTTTAGAAATGAAATCAAATAATATCGACAAATTGGTACTCAAGCGAAGATGCAGAGTCCTTCTGAACACATCTAGAGCAAGAAATGATATTTACAACATATGTTTCTCTTAACTATATTCCATTCGATCGTGAAAAAAAAAATCCATTTACTCATGATCACTCATAAAAATATGAACAACAACATAGTCTAATGTTCGATAATATGAAAAGCAGATCTTTCAGCAGAGATATTTAAGAGATATTTCAGTTTTCAAGAATAATAGGAGAAACAAGAGTAAGTATTGTATTAATGAGTGAAAGCACATCTTTCACACGATAATAGATCTGTTATTAATGTTCAATGATTCATTACTGATTACTTCATTCAGCATTTTAGACACAATTGTATATGGATTGCCATAATTCATCATTTTAGATAGGATGCGATACTACAAAAGCTTGTGCATGTAGCATTTCCTGTGATTTGCAAATCAGTTATTAGTTCCATTTTGTACTACATGCTTTCCTGTGATCCAATCCAACACTCTTATAGAAAAGTTGTTGGGTATGGTTTACAAAATAACTGGTTTTATTTGTGGAGTGCTAACTGCCAAGTTGGTACCTGAACTTCCAATCCCTCATGGAGATACATCAATCCCTCAGCAGCACCCAGTGCTATTTCCAACCTGATGTTCCATGGGAGGACAGTGTATGCTTTATTGAACAGATGATCATCCAAGGTCTTGTTGGACATGAACTCATAGACCAGCAGCCTTTGAGGGCCTCTTTCACTTTGTGTGGCACAGTACCCAATGAGCTTAACGAGATTTGGGTGTTCAACAACCCCCAGAAAATGAACTTCTGCCAACCATTGCTTGTGGCCCTGATCAAGTTGAGTAGGAACCAATATAATTTACTCAAATGCTGAAACTCTGAAATCTTAGCAATGTAGCAAGTCACTCCATGGATGTAAATAATCACATGGTTATTGACAACATGTGACTACTTGCTTCATTAGAGTGCAGATGAATGTACCAAAATCAAATAATTTTGAAGTTCTGAAACGAAGTACTACTCCCTGTCAGTATTATTTCAAGTTTCTGAGAGCTGAACGTAGCTAATTGCAAATCAGTTTAACTGTCCTAAACGTCAAGTAATTAAGGACAGAGGCAGTAGTAACATTACCATGCTTCTCATACATGTTAGTCTGCTATTTTAGCGACTAGTCAACTATAAATTACAGAGTCAAGCAAGCTACGTTTCGATTCAGGAACCACTGAACCAGAAACAGAGTCCCATTGCAATTCTACGTGATTGCATAGAGATTTTTATGCAAATGGCAAGCATAAAGCAGTATATACGTTGATAAATTCATAATGAACCCAGACAAGGTGACATGATGAGCCAAGAAACCAGAGATGGGCACCTGATGGCCATTAGGATTGAGTTTTTTAATGGCGACCACCGCGCCGCCGGGGGGTCCTCCGGGAAGCCGGACGACGCCCTTGTAGACGCTCCCAAAGCCGCCCTCGCCCACCTTGAGCAGGCGGCTGAAGTCGCTGGTGGCGGCCCGGAGTTCCCGGAACCCGAACTCGCGGAGGTTGTCGGCGCCCCTCTCCTCGTACAGCTCCGGGATGCTCCGCGCCGACGAGACCGAGGCCGAGACCGAGCCCGACGACTTGCTCGCCGCCGCGGCCCGCGCCGCGGCGCTCGAGTCCTCGGACAGGTTGGAGCGTGCGCCGGTGGAGGGGAACGAGGCGGCCGCCGGGGACGCCGGCGCCGCTGCCCCCTCCCGCCTCTTCTCGCCCTTGCCCTTCTTGGCCTTGCTGGGGAAGCGGCGGAATCGGAAGCAACCCATGGCTTGGGAGTAAAAAACGAGGCGGCGGAGCTCAGCTCAGCTCGCGGTGGATTCTCGCCTCGGCTCTCCAGCCCCCCCGGTCAAGCTCAAATCGCGACGGGAACGAGCCACACGACAACGACACGACGAACTCGTGGAAACCAAAGCCGATCAAAGGCAAGGCAACAAGGTTTTGGGAGTCAAAACTTTCTCGGTTGACTGCTCGACGGCACAGCGAGCCAAGAACTGCGTCGAGAGGCAGCACGAGTGACGAGCCTTGCCGCGTAGGGACGACGTCAAAAGATTGGTGCAGACTTGTTTGACGCGAGGGCTCCCAGGTAGTCCAAGGCGAACAGGAAGCTGGGAAACTTTGTTGTCCTAGGCTAGTAGGCTGCTAGAAGCGATGAAGCTTGTGGTGGTTGAATACTTGAATTGAAGTGTGGATTACCCGCGTAAGCTTGTGCCGAAATGATAAAGAAAACAGAGTCAACCTGAAAGTCCTTTGAGAGCGACGGCAGAGGATATTAGTGGGGATGCAACTGCAAACGGCAATAAACACTCGCCTGCCAACTGTCTCCTTTTGATTGTGCGTTTAGTTAAAAAAAAACACTATTCACCTAACTTTTCTCTATTCATCACATCCCTCCTACTCACAGAACACTATTCATCTACAGCGTATTTTTAGTGAACAGTGTATTTTCGGGGAATCTTTCCCCAATCTAAACACACCGGCCATGTTTAGATTTCCAACTATTCACTATTCATTCCAACTTTTCACTATTCCCCCTTCACAAAACACGTTTCCCAGCGAATGCTACAGTGTTTTTTCCTACAATCTAAACACAACCTTATGGTCAATGTAGCAAATGGTCGTCGTATCCAATCTCTAACAGTATATCTAGTTGCAGATTTGCAGCGTTTCTGCAAATAGTAGTTTAGTTGCTCCCAATTCTGAAGTGTTCAACTCAGGGTTTTTTTACCGATCAAACCACGGTTCCTCCTAAAAAAACAGGTCCGGCTAACCGATTTAGTAGCGGTTTGGTACGTTTGGTTAGGGAGCGGTAACCATAGTTTTTTTTTTCTATCGGACCGGACCGGTTTGACCGGTTACCGCGGGAACCGGTCTAGTTTGGATCGGTAAGAAAACCCTTGTTCAACTACGACATGTGTGCCACCCAACTCCCGATGAAAGTGTTTTCGCACAACGGCAACGGAATTCACTGGGGGCCAGTTTTAAAATATTTTACTAAAAACACTACTCATCTAACTTTTTACTATTTATCACATCCCTCTCATTCACAAAACACGCATCACAGGACTCAGCTACAGTGTTTTTTTAGAACTACAGTATTTTTTCGAAGAATCTTTCATAATCTAAACACAACATTAGCTGACCTGGTTGGCTAGTTGACTACCATTTTCATCCCGTATTCTCCAAGCAAGTTCCTGTTAGCCGGAAGCATCATGGAACAAAAACTGTTACGAGATTCCTAGCTAACCGAGAGAGTTATTTCCCTTTCCTCATGGGTAGCTATTTACCAAGGGAGTTATTTCTTTTTTTAGTAGGCAAACACAATTCCTGTGAGAATTATGAGAACTTAAATCTAGACCACATGATTTTGATCTAAGGAGAGTGCGTAGGGAGAGGTGGGAGGAGAATTTTGCAAAATCAACATCTCTTTAGTCATACTTTTGCAAAACCCCTATCATCTTTCCCTTAGATCAAGATCATGTCGTCCAGATTTGAGTTCTTATAGTTCTAACAGGAATCAGGTTCTCATATGATACGTTGCCTTTTACGTAAGCGGCGTTTGGAACTCAGGCTAAGCTTTAGCCCTTATCATATCAAAGGTTTGGTTACTAATTAGAAGTACTAAATATATATTGATTATAAAACTAATTACACAGATGGAGACTAATAAATTGATTGATTTCATGTCAAAACCTGAGCACACCAAAATTTTAGCCATGGTTATGGCAAGAACAAGTAAAGTATAGATGCCAAAGTTTTGGATTTCAGCCAATTTAATGCCAAAGTTTTGGATTTCAACCAATTCAATACCAAAATTTTGTAGGTTATACCCTCATTTTGGCTTGGCACACTTTGACATTCAACCAAATAGGCCCTAATTATCAATACAAACCTACTAATCCTAATTAATCCATGATTTGACAATTTGGTACTATAATAACCATTTGCTAGTGATGAATTAATTATACTTAATATATTCATCTCGCAAATTAACTTAGGCTTCTGCAATCAGTTTTATAATTAACTCATGTTTAATATGTTTAATTAGTATCGAAGATGACATAGGGTAAAGTTTAGCCTAAGGATCAAATTACACGTAGAGTACTTGGTTGTCGTCGGAAAGATGCATGATCCATCACCATTCAGCCTTCAACAACGACGGATGCATGGAAAGCAGCACGACACGAGCCTACAAAAGCGACGGCAGCCAAAGACCTGCAACTGGTACTCCCCTACAGTGATCCACATCCACACACAGGCCTACTAGTACTAGTACTGTTTTTAATCCAAAAAAAATAGTACTGTTTACTAGGACCTCTTTCCAGGACCCAGGAGAACAGGAGATCGATGATCGGATCCGCTGCCGCCGATGCGCGACACCTCACCAACCGAAGCCTGCGGCAGTGCGACCTGACTAGCGACACTTGACACTTTTCGCGTGGACGTACAGGCGTGCAGCCTTTCGCTATACTCTGTCCCTCCCTGCACCGGCCCTGGCCACACAACTACCGCCTTTTGGGCGAACGCCGAACGGTTCGAAAGCCGGTGCAGCTCCGCCTGGCAACACACGGCAGAGAAGACACCATTCTACAGGAATCGGCGCCTGCACGTTGAGTAGTTCTCAGATGGTAGCCACACGTTATCGTTATGCCCCAGTCACTCACACTCACTTTTGCAGTTGCAGACTCACCACTCACATGCAGACAGGATAAGTTTGTGCAAGTCGTCTGCAGCTCGCATGAGTGAAGGCCTATTTTGTTTCTCCTACTATCGACCAAGATTCAGTTCCGTCCTTCAACTACAAAAACAACTATTGTAGTCTTTGAATTTTCACAATGTGATCAAATTCGTCCCTCTCACTCCACGTGATCATATAGTGGTCTTCAAGTTCCCTTCTACCCTATCTCTTTGTATCCATCCATGTTTGTTTAAGTCTAAATGAAATCTATATTGATATTATATGCATGGTGAGTATGATTTGGCTGGTCTACTAGAGCGTGATGAAATATAGAGAGGGAATCTTATGGAATGGATAGCCAAATGAAGATATAGAGGGTCTAATTTGGCTATTCTGTTGGAGATGCTCTAAAATGACCGTTTTTTGTAGTTGGGAAACGAAATTGAGCTTTGGTTGATAGTTGTGGATGAAATTGGCTATTTCGCCGATAGTAAACATGAGCAAGCCCTAGTTGGGATATACTGCTGTTGAAGTTGTCGTAGGCCAGGATTGGGGTTACACTCCATACATAGTAAAGAGTGAAAAGTTAACACTATATTAGAGCATGCATTTGAAAGCGATGATATAAATAGATATTTATTTCGGTATCATATTAAAAAATATAATTCTAAAATGACAGAATACAAGCTATGCACCCTCCTCTTTCCAATTTGAGTAGCTAAATACATTAATGTTGTAATGTTTAGATCGTGAATGAACTAATGGGTCAAGATGCTGCCTCACAATTGAACATTTTACAAGTTGCTAGACCAACCCGCCAAATTATTATATAATGGGTTTATTTTACTCGTATTATATGATTCTGATGCCCAACCAAGCCACAAATACTATGCAATTATTGTATAATATAACATCTTTGCTTTACTCATAATATTTAGCACCTCTTCCCTTTTATCTTTCCTCGTATACCTTAACATGAACATTGGAGCTGCTCTAAAACCTCCATCCCTCTTTCATTCTTGTGTCCAAGCTTGCTTTTATCTAGTATCTCTAGGAAGAGTATACAAAATACTGTTTTCTTCTTTCTGAGAACGGCATGTACGTCGAAATCAATTGGAATGAACTTCACATAAAACTCAACTTCGATTAAACTTTTTTTTTTATAACGTGTTTTTCTTTGGATTGATGCCGTTCCATTGAAAGCTTGGGATGTACTCCCTTCGTCATACAGACATGTAGTGTTGAGAAATGACCATATATATTGCCCCCTAATTACTTAACATAGTTTGTGAGCGGAAATGCTGTTAACTGAATGAATGCAAATGTATTGGAACCAGAAAAATAGCATCAAACAATCATTTGATTGGCTCTTCTCCATATATATTTTTTCATTGGTGTTAGTAATGTTTTAATTGAACGAGACGGGCCCTACTCCACGGCTAAATATTCATTCTTTGTGGGGATAAAACATGATCTACATAAACATAACTCATAAGTGTAGATCACCTCCCACTGAAACAGCATCATTCACACAAGAACTTGCCTGCGGCTTTACCGGTTCTACGGATGCCATTTATGGCAAACCTACAGATGAGTAAAACTCAAAATAAAGCGAAAAGACCCCCCCCCCCCTCCCACACACTTCGCTCACATACTCCTACCACCGTCACAACTGGTGACCGGGCCCCACAAGTCGCAACTCAAGTCGAGCCAAGGTCCAGACAGGTGTGAGAGCACAACAGTCAACAGCACGCTCCAGCGAGGGAGACGCTCCCCCTCGTGATGCTCTCTCCGCCAGCCACCAGACGCTGTAACGCCGATGACAGGAGAGCCCAGCGAGCGCACGAAAAACCTTTCCTTTCCGAGCTCTCGTTTCCTATTCAACGCGCGCGCACTCACACACTCCCACCCCGCGGGCCTAGAGGCAAAAACCCTCTTTCTCCCCTGCCCCTCGCCGCGCCGCTTCGTCTCCCATCCACCCCCGCCGGCGCCGTCCGCGCCGCCGGACGAAGGGGATGGGGGGCTCGCGCACCAAGCCACGAGAGACCGTCATCATCGAACTCGACGACGACGACGAAGAAGAAGAAGACGGCGGCGGCGGCGGCCAAGCAGGGCGGCGCTCGCTTGGGGAGGGCGCCGCCGCAATCGGGGGCGGCGGCGAACACCTGCGGCCCGTCAAGCCGGAGCCCGTGGAAGATGTGCGCCTCAACGCGGCGGGTCCGCGGGCGCCGCAGGGGTTCGCGGTGGTGCCGATCCCGCCGCGGAAAGAAAACCCCCGCGCGCTGCCGCCGGTCGCAGCGGTCCGCCCCGCCTCGCGGCCTCGGCCCGAGATTGTCGACATCTCGGACGAAGACGACGAAGATTCCGCGTTCCGTGGCGTCCTGCCGCTCCGGATGATCGACGGGAGCGGCGGCCGTGGCGTGAGGCCCATCAAGGACGAGCCTTTCCTCGAGTCCAGCAGCGATTGGGCTCGTTCGGCGGAGGCAGAGCGCTCCTTGGTGCCCGTTGCGCCTCCCGGAAGCCTCTCGGCGGAGAGGAAACGGAAGAGAGAGGGCACCAGCACCAGCAGAGGCAAGCCTGACGCGCGCGGCGACAGTCAGTCGTTGAACAGGAATTCGAGCGCTTCAAGGGCTGGGCCTGGCACGATGGGGATGGCCGATAAGACCAGGAGCTCAAGGAAGGGGAACAATGTTAAGAACAAAGAAGCGAGCAGGGGAAGCGCCAGTGACCGGTCGCTTGTGGCCAAGAAAGCCTTCGCACCCAGCGAGGAATCCAGAGGCCCCCAAGTGAAGGCGAGGCGTGGTGGGCGTGCGAGAAGTGGCGAGAGGAGCAGCACCGCTGCGCCGGCGAGCTGGGTCGGCACGACGGTCGGGTCGAGGGTCCGGTCAAGGTCACGTCAGCAGAGCAGAAGGCAGCATGCGACGTATTCTGCTCGAGTGGCGTCCGAGGACACAGAGGAGGGCGACGATGAAGAGGTGGAGCAGGATCAAGAGCAGAAAACAGGGGAAGATGTCAAGGTGATGGAGGTGGAAGATTATGACGACAGTGGCAATGAAGTGGCCCAAGAGAGGGAGCAGGAAAAGACTGTAGAGGAAATCGGACAGGATGGCCATGGCGATAGTGAGGATGAATACAGAGAAGGCAGAGATTCTGCTGCTGTTGCTGATAATGATGAGGAGGTTGGGGAAAAGGAATTGTTGGTGGAGGAGGATGAATATGGCAATCAAGAAGACAGCCATAGCATCTACGACGATGAAGAGGAAGAAGAAGATGGTGAATCCGAAGACAATGGGCAGGAATTGGGTGAAACAGGGGAGGTGCAGCCATTCACGACTAGTAACGCCACGGCAGGTGGCAGTGTCCTGTCAGGATGCGATGGAAAACGAGTCTTCAGATGGAAGATTTTTGAGGGGATATATTTGCCTGAGAACCCACGTCAGACTGATGGCAAGGGGGTTCATGGGCGGACAAGATCAAAGCGAAAATGCAAGGACAAGAAATTACTCAGACGTGGAACTTTCAGTAAACCTTACAATATCGATGTTCCAGACTCGACATCAGATTCTGAAGAGGATATACCACCGGCCCCGCAGCCAGGGCCAATGTCATGGTCATCAAGTGATGATAACACCAGGATTTTTGGCAAAAGAAAGCGCAGAAGAAGAAACAAGAGACGGGGCAAGAGACTGAGTACCAGTAGCGATGAGTCTGAGGAGTACAGAGCACATGCAAGGGATGCCGGGGGGCCTTATCGGAGGCTGAAGAAGGGGCTGTCCAGTCCGCAGATAGGCAAGGATGGTTCAAATCTTGGCCGTGCCAAATACAATGGTCCAAATGGCGGGAATCCAATGGAGATGGGCAATGCACAGGATGACATTTCCTTCAAAAGAAAAACACGTATGATTAGGGTGCGTGGTCGAATAGCAAAAGCCGCTTATGATGAACTACTCAACTCCTTGTTTGCTGGATGGGAGAATCATGTAGATGTTCCAGGTCATGCAGAAACTGGAAATAGTCTGGCTTTGGTGTTCTCATTTGGAGACGAGGATGAACCATGCGAGAAAACAGAAAATGATAAGTATCATGAAGATCTATGGAGGGAATGCGACATTGCTTTTGAATCCATAAATATTAGTTCTCACGGCTGTGAAGAGGTATTTAATATTCCGTTATGTCATTTGAGCATAGCGCTACACAACTAGTTGGTAAATTGGCGTTGTTTATATTTTTTGTTTCTAATAAACATGTCCATCATTTTACAATTATTGTATTTACCTTGGAGTAGTTGTCTTGTGTTTTAATTGGTCTCAGACAAATGCTTACACTGATGGATTTTGTGGATTAAGCAATTTATTTTACTCCAGTTGATTCACTATCCAAAGAAAAAGCTAATGCTTACATTACTGTGCTCAGGATGGTCAAGAAGTTCCCCAAGTGGAACAAACTTCGTGCAAAAATGGGAAGCATGAATTCATTATTGATGAACAAGTAGGAGTTCGGTGCAAGCATTGCCATATCGTCGATCTTGAGATCAGACATGTGCTGCCTGCCATGGTAAGCAAAATGTTCAGTACAAGCATAAAACATGTTTTGCAAAGACCAGGTTATACTTAGCTAGGTAGCACCAACTCCCTTGCTAAGATCAAAATTATTTTCCTTGTCCAACAGGGAAAATTTTCTGCAGAAAGGGAATCGGCAGTTGAACCTGAGTTGGACTCAATGCTTAAGGAAATGCTCAATCTTTTTGAAGAAAATGATGTGCTGGTATCAAATGGACATGAAGTACCGTGCAGTTTTGGTGGCCATAAAGCTGGTGTAGTCTGGGATCTCATTCCGGGAGTCAAGGAAAACATGTTTCCACACCAGCAGGATGCATTTGAGTTCATGTGGACCAAGCTGGCAGGAGGTACTACAATCGAACAGCTAAAGCACACTGCAAACACTGATATTGGTGGTGGCTGTGTTATTTCTCATGCCCCTGGAACAGGAAAGACCCGTCTAGCAATCACATTTGTTCAAGCATACCTTGAGGTTTTCCCACAGTGTAGCCCGGTGATCATTGCTCCAAGGGGAATGTTAGCAACATGGGAGAAGGAGTTCAAGAAATGGAAGGTAAAGCTCCCTTTTCATGTACTGAATTCCACTGAGATCAACTGGAGTGAAGACAAGACCATCCAAGAACAGGCCACAAAGAATGGAACCTTTCATCGGAGATTATTGACAGATAAAATGGATCAGAACTATAGGCGATTGGTGAAGTTAGGATCCTGGATGAATGGTACCAGCATAATTGGTGTGAGCTACTCGCTTTTCAGGAAGCTAGCGAATGATGATGGCATTGATGGGGAAAAGGTGAGGAAGCTGCTCCTTGAGAAACCAGACCTGCTTATCCTTGATGAAGGGCACACACCAAGGAATAAGAAAAGTCTTATCTGGAAGGTTCTTGCAAAGGTCCGCACTGAGAAGCGAATAATTTTATCAGGGACTCCATTCCAAAACAACTTTGAGGAGCTTTATAACACCCTGTACCTTGTCAGGCCAAAGGATGCAATTCTTTTGGATGGTGAGGGCAAAGATTTCTGGGCTTCATTGAGATTGAATGACATCACAAAGGCCAACATAGATGAAGTGAGAAAAAAATTGGACCCTGTTGTGCACATCCATAGTGGAAAATTCCTTCAGAAGTCTCTCCCAGGACTGAGAGAGTCCGTTGTGATTCTGAACCCTCTTCCTTATCAGAAAGAAGTTATCGCAAGTATGGAGAAGACTATAGCAATGGGTCTTGAAGCGGAATACAAGATCTCACTTGCATCAATACATCCATCCCTTGTTGCCAGCGCAAAATTGTCTGAGAAAGAGGAATCTATAGTGGACAGGCCTAAGCTTGAGAGTTTACGGTCCAATCCATCTGAAGGGGTTAAGACGAAATTTGTTTTAGAGATTGTCAGTCTATGTGAAGTGTTAAATGAGCGGGTACTAGTATTCAGCCAATATCTTGAACCTTTATCCTTGATCATGGAGCAGCTGAAAGCAAGGTTCAGTTGGGCTGAAGGCAAAGAGATCCTGCTCATGAGTGGAAATGTCCTGGTTAAAAATCGGCAAACAATGATGGAGGCTTTCAACAACATGAAAAGCAAGGCCAAGGTGATGCTTGCATCAACCAAAGCATGCTGTGAAGGCATTACACTTATTGGGGCATCACGTGTGGTTCTGCTTGATGTTGTTTGGAACCCTTCTGTTGGAAGGCAAGCAATTGGCCGAGCTTACAGAATTGGTCAGGAGAAGATTGTGTACACATACAATCTAATCGCAGAAGGCACGACAGAGAAGAGCAAATATGACAGACAAGCTGAGAAGGAGGAAATGTCTAAATTGCTCTTTTCAAAAGAACCAGATCATGGAGGATGCAATTTGCCATCAGAAGGAACAATCAATGATAGGATTTTGGAAGAAATGACTGCACGTGAGGACCTCAAAAAATTGTTTGTAAAGATTGTTTAAAATCAAACTGATGGGTCACCTGGTAAGTGAAGCTTCTGAGATTTCCAATCTTATTGTTTGTGGAACAGAATCTGATTTTTATACATGTCTTGTTATTTGCCTTACATTTTGGTAATTTTTTATGCTGTTTATATGTCCCTATTCCTGCTTTTATTGTTCTTTTATTTATTGAAGCTTGTAACCATTCTAGAAGACGTGCACCCTTGATAAGCACGTGCAAGATGAATATTGGTGATATTAACAACTATTAACCTTTTGTACATCATGCTATGTTTATTTATTTATTTTGGGGGGGGGGGGGGGGGGCGCAACCAAGGGAGGAGACTCCCCCAGGCTCATGTGCATCAAACCTGGGTTGGCACGGAGTTCCAACAAATCCTGGAGCTCAATGCTCTAACTGGTCCAATTTGTAACGTGGACTTCTGCATTTTAATTGTTTGAAGTAGTTTTCTTTTCTGTGGATGCAGGAGAGATGGATAAGTTACACTGCATGTCCACATGGCTAGTAATATGGAACAGTATCATGGGAAAGGATGAAGCGCCCCTGAAACAGATGACAGACGATTGAGATCTTGTTGCAGGCAGGGACATTTGATAGATTTCTTGTGCTCTAAGACCTCAGATCCATTAAGTTTCAAGCTAGAGTCGAAAAGAATTGACATAAAAAATTATCATGACACAATACCTGCGAAATAGATTGTTGATTGTATCACTCTTGTACTGGATTCTTTGCAAGTGCCTTGTTTCTAATTCATATGCGTGCTTCTGCCCAGACTCGGCTCAGGTTGATGACCTACTGTCAGCTTCCTCGAATTGATGACCTACTGTCAGCTTCTTCTTATTATTTCCGATAAAAAAAAGAGGGTGCAATATTGGATTATATTTGGTCAAAAAATATATATATATAAGGGTTTCTAGTAGGAGAAAGAAAGGTAGCGGAATCGTGAAGCTTCTTTTTTTCGTACCATTCAATAGAGCTATTTAAAAGTAACAGCATGTGCTTAAATAAAAAAAAAACTTCGTATTTCACTGTTCTGATCACAAGAGTTAATCTGAACTAACAAAGGGCAGTACCGCAAAGCTTTATACATTGTAATTCATGTGTTTCAGTCTGCAATTCTACAGATATCGTAAACTTTCTTGCCAACTTTACAAACTACACGACTGAACCTGCATCGAACATTACATTTTTGCAATGAGCTCATACTACTGTGATATTTTTCAATGTCCTTTATCGCCTGCTTCAGTTTGTCGCTGATATCACCCAATGCCCACACCAACGATATATGTGGCCGTGGATTCTGCCAAATGATCAAATGCTAGTCAAATAATTTTGTTTAATAGTGACAAAAAGTAGAAATGTTTTTATGTTCTATAGTCATTTTAGTCTGACGAAAATTATATTACTTCATGTAGTATGTACTGATATTCCAAACCAACCACTATTAGTATTATCAAAACCACCAGGTTACTTTTGGCATACCATCGGCCTTAGGTAAATGTCAGAATTCCCACCTTATGAATGAATTGGCATACCAGCTTACTTTTGTAAGCAAGGTGCTAGATTATATGTTCGAATGAAATTATGCAAAATCAAGGTTATGCCATCTTGTCGTTCATCCTAAACAACTCAAAAATTACATGGCATCCATTACCTTGTAAAACTCAGGAAGACCATGCCGTCGATATACTTCATCTACCATAAGTATCTGCTTACTTATCTGCAAAGAAAATTGAGGATCATGAGAAAAATGCGCACCATAAGGTTCTCATCAAGATTCAATATGAGATAGACACTAGGCAGACACATACATTGCATATAAAGATAAGATGGTATATACAAAGTGTAAATACCTCTAGCAAACCAGTTCTTGTGACTTCTAGTGAAAGAAATGACCGTGTACAATCGTCATTGACAAAGTGCTCCCATTTATTGAACTCCATCCAGTACCTTCATTCCACATGTATAAAGCATCTCCATCAGTAACAATGAGACAAATAAGTAGTTTAAGTACCAAAAAAATACTGGGAATCTATAATCCAAATGACTAAATCCTGTAGAGGAAAATGCATCTACAGAGGGGACAAACTATTAGTCACTAAGCAGTGAAGTTCTTTTAGAGATAACTAACCGTTGTTGCGACTGGAACTTTTGGCGAAGCATTGCAATGAAGGAGTCAATTTGATGCACCTGAACTGCGACAGGTCTGCCTAAGCTTACATGAAACTCCCTGCTCAGAAGTACTTTCTCAAGTTTCTGTTCATCCTTGCACAGCTCAGAAAGTGCATAATCTGCATCAACAGCATAAAGATCTGGCACAAGAGATGCAGCTCTTTTCATAGCAAGGGCCAGCTGTTTCTTTGCATCAGAAGGTATGACAACTGCATAAGACATAGCTATATGTAAGCGTTCAAGATTGTTAAAAAAGAAGAAGAAAAACTGGCGTAATTCTAGCTCTACATGTGAGTTCAGTAAACATTGCAGCATTAGCATCATATGATGAGCACAATTTGTATCCAAACTAGGTGACTAATAGCACACCTCCCTGTTGTAATTTGTAATGTAGTTGTAGAAGTCTCATTACCAAAATATGTTGCCATTTTTTTATTGTCAAGATCATCATCCAAATTTGCTTCATGAAACCAGAGAAACCAACTAGCTAGGATCCATCCTACAAATTTGACCTTTAGATATCTCATTGCACACTCACAAGTCACATCGAAGAACGACAGCATCTACAACACGGCCAGCAGACAAGAGCACATACCAGGGATATACACATGTACAGCGTAGTTGCCTTCCACATGGGGGAAGCTCCGGACGCGACTCCCCTGCGCCATCGCCGAGTAATCTGCAGCAACAGGTATAGTCACCAGATACCGTCAGCAAATCGCTAGCAAAGGTTCGAAGAGATGAGGGCGCGAGGAACCATGCCTAAGAAGTTGGGAGGCTGGAGGAGGTCGAGGGGAGGTGGAGGGAGCAAGGCCGAAGGCTCCGGAACCTCCGGGGAGCCGGCGGGGACGGCCGCCGCCTCGCCGCCGTCCGAGTCGGAGTCCGACGCGTAACTCGCCAGGAGCGCGTCCATCGGTGGGGTCGGCGGCGCGCACGGGACGGAGGTCGCGGAGCGCCGCCCTCAACGGCTCAACACCTGTGCCTGCGCCGGCGCCGCCCGCCCGCTGCCCGGCTGGCCTGCTGCCCCCTGCCCGCCTGGAGCCTGCAGGACTGCAGGTTCCGCCTACGCGGGTGGGCCGACGGGGGAGTGAAGTTGGGCTGTTTGGCCCAGTTAGAGGAGACATTGCATGTTTCCCATATTTTCTAATATAAACCCTAAAATCACAACATAATAGTACACACTAAATGTATATTTGATTTTTTTACTTATCTATAAAAGAATTGAAAACATTTATCAGCCAAATCGGCAACACGGTAGCCCTCACGCTGGACCCATATGTAAGGGTCAACAAAGGTGGGAAGGGGTACCCCTCATCCAATTTTTCCCAATTCATTACATCCCTCCCACTCACACAACACTATTCATCTACAGTATTTTTTAGGATCTACAATGTTTTTTTAGAGAATCTTTCTCAATCTAAACACACCATTTAGGAGCCAACTGACCATCTGACTCGGAAGTCCGGAAGGCCTCCAGAGTCCAGAGTGCTCCTCATTCATAGCAAAACCAACTGGAGAATGGAGACACTATGCTCAGGCGTGGCTGAAACACCAGCTCAAGAGTGCATCAATGGCACCAACAGTACATGTTTAACCCAATTCATTCGTGAGATTGAATAATTAGCGTCGGGCAAACCATAAAAATTTTAGTACTATACACTGACAACCACAAATTTATTCCTCTGGACAACATACACCTCTGCATTCTTCCGTCCATCCTATTCGTGGCCTATCCGTGATTCATTTGTCGATGCTATACTATCTACACAAGCAGCTTCCACGCGGTACAAGAGTTCCTGGACGCGTGCCTCAGATAAAGGGATCGATCCGGGGGTCGTGCTCGCTTGCCATAGCCATCCCAGTGCAGAGGCATGTCGGGCACATCACCTGAAATTTTCACATGCGATTCGTGTGTTATCAGAGTCGGCACTGAGAATTGGACCAGCATGTAAAAAAACGGACTTACCTTTCCAGCGCCTGAGCAATTCGGGCATCTCTCTGTCCTTGGCGCGGATAAAGGCTGATCCCCGTCACTGAACGTTGACACCGGCTCTGTGAGCACAAGGGCGCCTGTGCTTGAACAGCGGGCACACGCCAGGTATCCTAAAAGCCACAAACATTAAGTTCTTACTGTTTAAACAAAAAGTAAATTGAGCTCACATAGCCATGCAAAAAAGTATATTTTGGAAAATAATGTGTAAAAGGTTTCTGATACAGGAACAAGAGCTATCAGCTCTTCATTTCGTCCTAGTATTATGGTCCAAGTGTCAACATTTTTCCAACTGCATTAAAACTGAGCAAGCAATTAACTAAATTCATCTCAGACTTCAATGTGGCTTCAGGCCTGGGTAGATAATCTTACTGGAATGTAACCAAAGCTAAGCGGCATGTGCAATCTTCCCTAGAAACATGTTCATGTTATACAGGCATGAAAAAGTTTTGGTAAGGACTTACCAGTTCCTAAACAATATTTGCACCGTTTATGCTCCTGCTGCTTCACATTGTTTATCTCAACAACCATCAGTGCAGAGATAACTCCAACTGCTCCGCCCGAGAAAGATGCCACAATGGGATCTACCTGACTGCGGTACAGGTAGACATATAAAGAGAAATAATTAGTAGCTGTGGCAAATCAGTCTTAGTTTCCCCAGCTAGATATTCCTCATAATAGATTAATGGGCAATGGAATAAAGTAGTCATACCTCAATTGCATGGGCAAATGAACGTTGCGGATGAAGTCTTCATAAGATGTACCCCCTAGACCAAGTTTAAGTTCCAGCTGGGCAAGAGCACATCAAGTCAAGTAGTTAAGAGTCTATGCATTTTGTATGGCAATATAAACAGTAATGGCAACCTCGGTGATTCCAAAATTGAGAATTGAAACTTACGATTGGTGCAAGAAAACCACCAAACACCATTATCCCAGCAATGAGAGTGAAACATGTAGCATAGTAGACCTTTAGATTAGCTGCACTCTGTTCACACAAAGTAAAATTTTGGTATCAACAAACAATCATGTGTAGCAGTGTCAAATGCAGAAAATGCACGGATACATACCAGGGGAGGCAAGAATGGAATGAATGATGGAAAATCAGGAAGCTCCCGATCAGGTTCATCAGCTGAAATTCCAAGTTCTGCATTTTTTATTCTTTGTTGTATTCTCAACCGGCGAATCTATGAAAAACAGATGAAAACTAAGGACATAACTCGAAAAAATGTACATGGTACAACGTTTGGCATTATTGCAACCACCATTCACTAGAACTCAATCTAAGGTAAATAGTGCATGAAGATCCACACGACATACATATGCAAATGATCAGTGGGTGTCTCCAGTGCTCTGATTGTTCACTACAACAAGGATGCCTAGAAAGAAGATAAGCTATAACAAGTTAACAACAACACCCTGTTACACAATTACACCACACTTGAGAGTTGAGACCAATTTCAAATAAAACACAACCAGATGTCCGCGCTCTGGATGTGACTATTTCCTCCTTCATTGTGTAGTAGTAACCTACGTCCTATGATTGCACACAAACAATTCTGTGCATACCAAGCTTCCAAAGCTATTATTTAACTAGACAGAGTAATAAGTATATGCCAAAGAAGATAGTTAACACACCTCCTCCATATGCAAGAAAATCTTGTTTCGGCGGCTCCTAATGTTATCCTGAATCTCCTGCAGATCCAGCTTTGCAAAATCTTGGACTGTCTCAGGGCCCTCAATGATGCAAAACCTGCAAGCCAAGCCAAGCAGGGTTCAAAACACACATCTAAATGGTATCACCAAATGTGCAAGACTACAGATATTCATCAAGAGTTAATGGATGACATTTCATCAGTTATTAGATCCACCAAATAGACCCACTTTGAACAGACTTATTCGTGATCGATAGAGAAGGTGGGCTAAGCAACAAAGCCATGACTACTGAGTCTCGAGAGCCTACTCCAGAGTCTAAATCGGTAAGCCTGAAGGGAGAGAGAAAAAACATATAGGCGTTCTCCCGGCAGCAGCAATCACACCTCACAAGCACACCCACGAAAAACAGCATGGTTCACAGATCACAAGTACTCCATAGCAGCGAAACTACCAACTCCTAACAAGAAAGCATGTTTACCCTGGCGACCCAGCGGCCTGGTCCTCCCCTACGCCGAACGGTGGGGTAGGCGACGACGAGGACGATGGTAGGTCAGGGGAGCCACCGGAAGCCGGCGCGGAGGCCGCCACGCGCCACCTGCGTGCTGGCGGCAGCGGGCGTAGCCGCTCGGCGTGGGCGCGCGGCGGCCGGAGGCGCCCGGGACCGAGGCCGCTGCAGGCCAGCATGCGGCCGGAGCAGAGCATCGCACGGAGTCAGATGTTCGCCCTTTTTGCCTATGGATAGAGGAGTAGACAGCTCGACGGCGACGGATCGGGCGTGGGACGGCTTCTATAGCAGGCTGGGTTTGTCGGCAACGGCGAATCGGAGGGCGGAGGCGGTGGCTCTGAGCTCCGATCGGTGAAGCGGGGAAGATGAGCGTGGCGGCTCTGCAAGTAGTGGAGCTCGTGTTTTCTAGCCGTGTTTTGCCATTTTTAGCTGCGGGAGAAAATGGCGAGGGAGACAGGAGAAGAAAAATATCCGGGATTAGTGGATTCTGATGGCGGGGCACTCGAGCCGTCGTCGGGTTCATTGCCTCCAGGCTCCAACCACCGCAGGGCACTGAGCACTGAGCAGAGCACTGGAGTAGAGCTCAGGCGGTTACCATAGCAGTGAACAATATGGTGAAGCATGTAAATTATTATTTTTTTGAGATTTCGAAAAAATACCATAACTTTCTAAAATACTCCGGCTGCAAGGAGCCATAGAATAAAAAAACACAATATTACTAAAATTGTAGTCCTTTTGGAGTCCAAAAACTCTACTCTAGATTTTTTTTCCTAAACCAACCATGTTTAAGATTTCGATGACGATTAAGATAAAAATGTTTATCTACATCTAAAATTAGATTGAGTACCATAAAATAAAAAAGTATATTTATCAATATTTTAAATTAATATGTTAGGTATAGACGTGCGTCAAGCTAAGAAGAGCTAGGCAATCGCGTGGAAGGAACTTAGCAAACTAAAGTGACATCATGACACAACTCTACAGCCTTGCTTAGTTTGGTGAGAGAAGTTACCGTATCCATTTTAAACCAAGAATTAGGAGGTAAATATGATCTAATTATAAAAACTAATTACACTGGTGGACGCGAAATCATGAGATGAATATATTAAACCATATTAATCTATCATTAGAAAAGGCTTACTCTAACACGACTTTGCCTAATTATGACATAATTAGCGTTAATAGACTCAGCTCGTAATTACACCGGTTATAGAATAGGTTTTGTCGGTTATCCATTTATTACTCCTAGTACTCCTAATTTGTATCCAAACATTTGAATTTATTGTAGCGATGAAGATAAAAGTAAACAAAACATACATTTGTTTTATTGCGACTTTTGTCTATGTTAGTCTATATAAACATCGTCACTATGCATACATATCTTTATTTTGAATCTTATAATTCAAAATTGCGTAAATTTTTTTCTTTCCTGACATCATGAGTCACGAATTCACGATGGCATAGAGCTTGTTTGCTTGGGTTTCAACGCAGACCGTTCAAAATGAAAACATGCAAGAATTTTTTTGTTATCAACCGGCTCGGTTTTAAAATTTTGGCACGTCGATATTTGTACATGATTCAAGTCATTAGAAATTTCTTGAGTTTAAAAGATAGTATAGTTGCCCTATATTAACAGGCATCATGAGTCACGAGTTGACTAGCCATGGTTTTTTTTGGCAAAAGGGATCCAACTAAGTTTTTTTTAGGGAAAATGGGATCCAACTAGGCATTTGGGCAAAACCGCAAAAGATAGGAAGAATTCAGCCCATAGCCCAGGCCACCCAGTCGCCACGGCCCAGCGGCGAAACGTCCGCTCATCCACACACCGGAGTACCGGACTCGAACCCTAAACCCTAACTCACCGATCCCCTCCATATAAGCGCCGCATCTACTGAAATCCTCTCATCGCCGTCAATGTCTAGCTCTAGGTCTAGACCACCCCTCAACCCTCCCGCGGCGGTCGATCCAGATCTGACCACTAGTCCATCTTTCGTTTTGTTCTTCGCTTTCATCTCGATTGATTGTTTGTCTCTCAGGAGGTGATGGTAGTTTTCGTTTTGTTCTCTGCTTTCGTCTCGATTGGTTGTTTATCTCTTAGAAGGTGATGGCAGTGACGACTCGGTAATATTCAAGCTCAACAGACCAAATCACAGGTCTCTCTCTGTACATGAGATTGATCTGTATGCCGATTACCCCGCTGAACCGAGCCATCTTATTTCTCTTCCGTTTCGGGCTTATTTACACTTTTTCCCGATAATTTTCGTTTGGTGATTTCTTTGTTTGTTCCTTTCTTGGAGGAGGTTGTTGCGATGAGGATAACAAGCTCCCTCTTCTGAAAGCATTGAGGACAGCCGCTGGCAGAATCGAACAAAATACCATATTGCCACCACTGAGTAACTACAGATCCCCTCCAATTTTTTAATTGTTTTGCTATTTCACTCGTGACTTTTCCCTTCCTCGATTAACCTTTTGGATAATGAAGATCAAATCATGCATAATCCAACACTTGATCCGAGGCCGGCTTCGGCCGTGCGAGTGACGATCAAATCTTTGCATCTGAATCCACCAGATATCTAGATTTTGCTCTTTTTATGTTGAATTGTTTCTATGGATTTTATCTTTGTATCAGATGATGAAACAACGAAACAATCTTAGGACACCTTCTGACACAGTGCTATTACCCTGCACTGTGAGTGAGAAGGCAATTCTTATCTGATGATACTACAATTTAATCTCTTCGACGGGCTTTTTTGTTTTTCTTACTTTTAATCTTTATGTTTTTTGGACAGGCTTAATGGTTTGCACACAGTCAGCCAATGATGATTAGCTATACATCTGGAATTACCGTCAGATTTATTTGTGACGAAAATTGTCTGGCTTGCTGAGGCTTAACCAACAACTTAGATATTCATTGGTTTATAATATATCTTGTCTGTCTTATTAACTGTGATGATGCGAATGTAGATGTAGTACTGTTACTGGTCCCAGTGAAGATCTCAAGACCTACCGATAGGAAGTGCCGTTTGACACTGTAAACAGCAGCTGCTTCTCTCTGCTGCAGGTGACCATCCGTAGACCACAACCTTTGTGGTTTGGTCTACGATGGAGCTCCCATCTGTAGCTGTTTGATTTAGCTGTGGTGTGTGATTTAAATCGGGTCTCTGAGGGATTACACAGAACTAGTTTAATTATTCAAACCATTTTTGTTTTCTGAATTGTAATAGATTGAAACTTCGGTCTGATGCCACGTCTACGGTAGCTAAGAGCATTGACCGGAGATGCTATGATCAGGCCAAAACAAAGTTGTTTCAACGTTTCACATGTTGATAGGAACCTGGGGACTGCTTCTCTATCTGTCCACAGAGCCGGTTTCTGTGATTATATTTAATGATGTTACCGAGTATGTTTTTTGTTGATTTTATTAGGCTAGTTTGGTATATGGTGCTGATGATAAAACGAAGGCTTGTTTCTCAACATTTCGCAGTAGCCGCCCAAGAGCTTTCGCCTTGCCAGGCTTGAGAGCTAGTGCTGTTAATTCCTTCCTTGGATGTCTGAGCCATACTTATTTCGTTCGCCTGTTTTTGTTTTGAAAGAGTGTCATAAGTTCATATTCGGTGTGTATGTGTTTCAATTTTCATTGCCGATATTATTTGCATTGCAAATGATGATGAAATCAAGGCTTGTTTCTCTACATTCGCAGTTGCCGCCTAAGAGCTTTCGCCCTGCCAGGCTTGAGAGCTAGTGCTGCTAAATCCTTCCTTGGATGTCTGATGCAATGCATTAGCTGTGCTGTTATCACCTTTCGATGTTTGGTGTTTGCTTGCAGTTGTCCATCCTCTCTTTCTTGCATTCAGTTTGAAACCATCGAATTTGTATGCCCTATGAAGATGACAACAAGGCTTGTTTCTCTACATTCGCAGTTGCCGCCTAAGAGCTTTCGCCCTGCCAGGCTTGAGAGCTAGTGCTGCTAATCCTTCCTTGGATGTCTGAGGGCCTGATGCATTTTCTTCTGAGGGTGTGTTTAGATTATAGGAAAAGACACTGTAGCATCAGACAAACATTGTAGCATTGCTAGGAAATGTGTTTTGTGAGTGGGAAATAGGGAAAAGTTAGAATGAACAGTGAAAAGTTAGAATGAACAGTGAATAGTTTGGAATCTGAACAGGGAATAGGTGGGAATCTTAACATGGCCTGATTACGTTTTTGCTGGCTCCAAGTCAGGTCAGGTCTTTTCTGATATCAACCGAAGGCTGGAGGAGTGTACTCGGGCATATCAATGGATACAGTGGAGGCTGGAGGAGAGTATTGGTGGTTCAATCAATGGGTCATGGAAATTCAGATGTCTACATTTTTAATTGAGTGGTCAATTGATTTGCTGGGTACTAGTTTGTATAAATTAGTTTATCGTATTATTTATATGTTTTCTGTTTTGTATCAATTTGTAACAAATTGTGTTGAAGCAACGCCCTCCGAATGAGAGGATAGTATAGCTGCTGTACTCAATTGCCAAGCCTGCAGCGTTGAAAAATAAATCCTTTTCTTATGCAGGATTTGCTGTTTGTCTAATGTAAATGCATTCCCTACATCATGAATTTTTCCTTTGATATCATATCTTATTTGATGAAATGTGCCGCGTTTGTTCGAGTGCTCTGTATTTAGTTGTCTGTTCAACTTGTCAGGCTGAGCATTACTGAATCTGAATGCAGGTTAGGTTTGTTTGCGTATCTGACCTTGAACCAGTTCAATTGCTTGCTTTCGTGGCGGATGGGTTGCCGCTTCCAAGTTCCTAGCGCCGCACAGGGACGCAGGTTGCACACAGGGTTTACCTAACCGTCGGGAACCGGTCCGGTTTGACCGGTTTCCGACCAAACCGCCCCGGACCGGGGGCGGTTCAAACCGGTCCGAGTTCAAAATTTTCAAATTTGAATTAAAAAAATGGAAAATGTCGAAAAAATTCCTAAAAATACTTCAAGGTGCGTGTAATCTGTTGGTGTAAAAAGTTTTCAAATATTTGCTCATTTGATATTTTTTCGGTAAATACAAGTTAAATCAAAAAAGAAAAAGAAAAAACAGTGGCCGGCCCATTAAGGCCCGTGAAGACCCAACGCCTCCCTAACCCTAACCCCCCCACCCCCAACGGCCAACGCTCCCATTCTCCCCCCCCCTCGCGCAGCCGCGTCCAGGACAGGCGATTTTTCGCCGCCGGCCGCCGTAACCGCCGCGCGAGCCGGCTAACCGCCCTGGTAGTACCGGTAACCGGTCCGGTTTGCCGGTTAGCCGCTCCGGTAACCGGTCAAACCGGCCGGCTAACCGGTCAAACCGGTCGGTAACCGGTCAAACCGGTCGGCTAACCGGTCCAAACCGACCACACGGGGGATTTGTATTCAAAATTTGAATTTGGTCGGTTTTCCAACAAACCGGCCGGCTAACCGGTCAAACCGGTCAAACCGGTCGGCTAACCGGTCCAAACCGGTGACACGGGGAATTTGAATTCAAAATTTGAATTTGACCGGTTTCTAGCGGTTACCGTTCAAACCGGTCCGGCTAGCCGCTACTGCTAGCCGGCGGTTCGAACTACCGGACCGGATTAATTAACCCTGGTTGCACATCGACATCCTATCCTTGCCGGCCGACACCGTATCGCACTGGAAAGCCTGAGTCGCACTCGCACCGCCTTCCTCTTCCCCTCTTTCGTCGCATACTCGCATGCACGACCCAAGCCTGAAGACGTGATATCTCGGAGGAAATTAAATTTTGGCCATTCTGTATGAGCTATGGCGTTATGCCGCGGGCACGGCGTGCCGACCTTCCTTGTTCACCCCGATCGACGCCGAGGTCAAACTTATCGGCTGCGCTTTTGTTTTGTGCTAACCACTAACCGTGGCCATGGCCGTGCAGCGTGCCGGACATATCATCGTGTCGCAGCTACTTCGCTTGATTACGACCTTCCAACACGCCACGTTACTGTCATTTTTATATCTCGATTACTATCGATGTTCCTGTCGTTTTTATATCTCGTTTAGGAGGGTCATGTATGGAATGGACACATAGAACTCGTAGGTGGTGTGTTGGCAAGGATTAGATTACGTTTGTAAAGGCGGGCATTATCTTTGCATATATGTTGCTGTGTGGCGGGCATTATCTCTGCGCATGTTGTGTGAAATCTTGGATTTGCCTTTGTTGCTTCTTTTTATTCTTTTAAGATTTAAGATACTACATGAGCTGATAAGAAAACAGGTTCAAGATAAAAGAATTGATAACACACCAAGAACGGAACAAGATACACAACAGCATTGATCACATTTTTGAACTATTGAGCTAAATCCAGCTATTTATATTTAGTAGCTTCTTTTCATATTTGTGAAAATCATGATATTAGTTATTGATTAGTATAGAAGAGAAATGATACAAAAGATTGGCAAATAATAACCTTACTAAACACAGTCACACAAATGTTTCCATCCCATAAAAAAAAGTCTATCAATTAGGCTCACTATATTATCTGACTAAAGAAAACGGTCATTGCAAAGCAGCTAAATATCCAGAAAAAGTGCTGGCCCATTTCTAGGCAAATCCTAGGCCCATGGACTCATTTCTAGGTAAACTCCTTGGGATGGAAAAAAGGAAGTACTCCTCAATCATTAAACTCTATTCCTCCCCCACCCCAACTCGGGCTCCGCTCTTCCTATTTAATTGACGCCTTGCACACATCTTGACCTACCCGACGACCGTCTCTTGCATCCCAACTCCCCTTCCTCCTCCTCCTCCCCCCCACCTCGCCCGCCGCCGCCTTTGACGAGCTCTTTGTATCACTCCTCCTTTGTCCCTATACCCTAGGCCTAATGCTCAGGCGGCTCCCATCCATGGTCATAGGCCAACTCTAGTTTCATTGGTGATTCCCGTCAACGGATCCACGGTAATCGATTCATACATCCTATTGCCAGATCTGTTGTAAATTCGTAGCTTTCAGTCGTTCTCGCGGGGCAGATTCGTGCTAATCGATTGTTTTCATTGCAGATCCATGGCAATCGCTCGCTCCTTCCACCACTCGTGGTCACGGATCATCACTGCAGCCAGATCAGGCATCACCAACTCATGGAAATTAATCGCCCACAACACTTCAACAACCATCATCGACATACGACTGGTTAGCGTCCCAACGTCCTCTAAATCCGACAATCTCAGGTAAATTCTCACCCAAACCCTAAATCCCGCAATCCTAATCTTAATTTGTTTTCAAACTTTATTTTTTTTTATATTTACAGTATCTTGTTTCACCCAAGATACAACAAAAACAAGTTTTTTTTGTATTCTCTTCTCCCTCCACCCTCTGTATTCTTATTCTATAGTATCTTTTTTTCGCGAGGAATATTTTCTATAGTAACTACTATCATGTTTTCTATTATTTGGAGTGTAATATTTCTATATTTGCAAATACAAAAACAAGTAAAAAAACATCAAATGTCTAAAAGGGGTGCCACTTAACCTCAGTATTTTTTTTTGGAAATAATACCTGTAGTAACTCTTTTGTTGTTGCGAAGAATATTTTCTGTTGTACTGCTATCACATTTTCAGTTATGTGGAGAGCAATATTTCTATGTTTGCAAAAAAAAGAAAAACTAGAGAGGACGCCAACATTTTAAAGGGATGCAACCTAATAGCCTCACGTTTTCCCTATTTCCGTCTATATATCAATCCTTGGCCACACCCTCCTCCTTCATGTTTCCCTTCTATCTTGCCAATGCTCTTAGAGCAGGTTTAATAAAATCGCCAGCATGCGGACGACTAGCAACTCGGGTTGCGAGCTGTAGTGGCGGGCCCCATGCTATTTATGACGTTGATCAGTGCGTGGAAGTTATTGATTGAAGGATTGCCTCTTGCGCCCGCTCGCACTGCCGACTGGGCAGTCGCCTGCTCCCTTCTCTCTCTTTGTTTCTCTCTCTTCGTTATTGGATGACGCAGGCTTCAACCTCTCTATTATACTTGCTCTTACCTTCACATGCCCCGCGGCGCTAGTAACGAGCAAAATCTCGACCAGCCTCCAAGCCTCCTTGCCTAGGACTAGGAGACCTAACCTCGCAGTCGCAGCCTCGCAGGTGGCAACACTCGGCTAAAAACTTCATCCACTGGGGGGGCAACGGAGCAGGCGAGCACTAACGGCGTAGACTTTCCGCGCTCTAAAAATGGCACTCTCTTTAGTTCCAACTCCACATTGATGTCGCCACGAAAATGGTGGGCGCGTGATAGTAAACTACACTCGGTGCCATGCGCGCGCTCACGGGACACGATAGATGCCTAGAGTCCTAAAGGCTTTCAGCGCCACCGCCAATTCTCGAAGGACGAACGCAGGCGAGCCGGCGAGCCACCTGCACAGCCTCGCCATCGAAATCTTCTGCAACTTTGGCAAAACACATGTGGACACTTACCTGTCGACACGAACCAACGGACAACAGCTACCAGATTCTTCAGGTCACGGGCTCACGGGACTCGGAGCAAAGAGCGCGGGGGGTCTCTCGGCAACGCAACCAGCGCCAGCGCGCACACCAAAACAAAAACAAGAATAAGCATCCGATCGAACGGATAGACGAAGGAGCTTTCACTTTCATGCAATTCCAGTGCGGTCACGGAGGAGATAAGCCTGAAAGCGGCCTCCGTGAGAGCGATTTCAGTATTTACGCCGGCTTGCGCAAAGCACACACAGGGACCATGCACGGTGCGGCAAAGCGAGCGCCAAAAGCAGCAGAAGTCGAAGCAGATCGCTTCTGAATGGGCCGGTGGTGCGTGATCTCGTGCACAGATTATTTTTTTTCTCTCTCTCCGTCCATACCAAGCGCAGCGCATGAGCATAAATAAGCCACGGGCATCCCTTCCATTCCACGGCACGCAATTGCCGGACTGCCTGAAGCTTTCGAGCCAACAAAGCAAGCAAGAGCAAGCGCGCGAGAGGAGGGGCAGTAGCTTTGTTGCAAGTGGGAAGCCATGGGGAGGAGCTGTGTGCCATGGCGAGAGAGGGCGCTGGTGGTTGCTCTTGGCCTCCTCGTGTTCGCGATCGCGCTCGTACAGTGCGCGACCGTCGTGGACGGCGAGAAGGAGGGTGGCGGCCCGACGGAGGCAGAGCCCGCGACGGTGCAGACTGGGCCGCCGCTGCCACCAGGGTGGACCGGCGATTCTGGGTCCGGGCATGGGTCCAGCCCTGGAGGGGGTTCTTGGGAGTACAGCTGGGGCTGGGCTGCCGGGCCTGACGGGAAGAGCGGCGGGTTTGGGTTTGGCTATGGAGGCAGTGAAGGTGAAGGCGGTGGTGGAGGCGGCGGCGGAGGTGGCGGTGGAAGTGGGAAAGGGTTTGGCTTCGGCATTGGCGGGTACAAAGGTCACCATGGCGGCTATGGAGGTGGCGGCGGAGGCGGCTCTGGCAGCTACGGTGGTGGCGACGATGGTGGCTTCAGTGGCGGTGATGGTGGTGGTCAGCATGGAGAAGATGGCAACGACGGTGGAGGGTATGGTAGCTACGCTGGTGGTTTTGGTGGTGGTGCTGGTGGATACGGCAGCTCAGGTGCCGGTGCCGGAGATGACAATGAGCATCATGGCAAACTTGAGAGTGGCGACGGAGATGTGGCAGGGCATAAGCCGATGTTCGGCGGCGGAGGTTGGAGCAAGCGCGGTCACTTCCGCGGCGGGAGGTCGGCGCACAAGGACGGTGGAGGCAACAACTGAAGTTGCCCGTCGTTGTCTGCAGCGTTAAGAAGATGTTGACTAGCAGTGGCAGAAAATACGTCTGGTCTAGAAAACGTAGAAATATGTAGTTATGCGCGAAGCAGCATAATGCCTCCATGGTCTTGTCAACCGTGCTTCTCTAGACATAACTCATAAGCGTCCTTATGCCAAGGGTTAAATCCTAGGTGTAAGCAACAGATATACGAGCTTCAGTTTGTGCAGCAGAGCTATATGATCCTTTACCTGGTTGATGCTCCCGTGCCTGATGTTCAATAAACCAGCTGAAGGTATTGCCAATCTGGTATTGTGACAAATAGCTCTCCCTCACCGGCACATCTCTGTTACCCAGGTAGGGATAGTATTGTGCTGCCTCCAACAGATAAAAACACAAAACAGAGAGATGCTGCTAAACTCACATCGTTCATAATCGCTTCACAACACTACCAATACTACTGTTGCTAGATTCTTCATCAGTCATCAGTAAAATTGATGAATTGATGGAAAATAAGTAGATCCTGAAGCACACTGCTTAGGTTCCAAAATCAAATGCTTAGGACCAGCTACAATCAGATAATGCTTAGATGTACTTATGCCAGATTACAGTGCACATTGGTTTAAATTCAGGAACTTCAGACTTTGCACATAGACATAGGATCCACTTATATCTAGATATCCCAATGTTCAAGAAAAGCCCAAGGTGCTAATCAAGCATCCATCCAAGATGACTAAGGTAGCAATAATAGATATAAATCCCTTTCTACATCCTCATCCAGGGGACTGTGCCCCCATAGAGGCATAAACAGAAATTCCTGGAAGCTTACTTATAATAAGCGCCCAAGAGGACAACAGCTAGTTTGAAAT
Organism: Digitaria exilis; assembly: GCA_015342445.1. Classification (NCBI taxonomy): domain Eukaryota; kingdom Viridiplantae; phylum Streptophyta; class Magnoliopsida; order Poales; family Poaceae; genus Digitaria; species Digitaria exilis. The sequence continues at coordinate 1,401,264 of JACEFO010001926.1, forward strand.
GTTTCTTTATTCAGAGTATTAGCTAGTGCAGTATACTAGTCCAAATGGATTTATATAAGTACCATGTTGGATTCTAGGATCTGACATGACGTTTATTAGATAGAATCAAAGCTGATCATGGCACTACTGACAGTCATATGCTATTCAGATTCATTTGACACTCCACGCTAAGCAACAAATATTTGAACTAAATAAAGTATTGAAGCAAGATAAGCATCATGGGTAGGGTGCACAACAGAAGTAATCTTGGATTATTTCTGGTAGTGGGTCATGATCCCTGGATTCCCTTTGATTAAATACTAGTCACTAAATGCAATTAATCAATGAAACACTGTTACACAGATAGTCAGGTTCGAATAAGGTATTTCTTAACATGGATAGAAGTTAGTAACAACAGGAAATCTGCATGAATAGACCAGTTATTTCAATATTGAAGAACTCAATGTAACATGCAGGAAAGAACCTTCATTTCAACAAACAAGGCACATTCTACCAGGTTTACAAGAAACTAAATTTGATACAAGACAAGTAACATGCAGGAAAGAACCCACATTTTTAAACAAACAAGGTACATTCTATCAGGTTTCCCTCCATTTAAACTAACAAGATACATTCTATCAGGTTTTCAAAGAACTAAATTCAATACAACCGTCCAGTGCATTCAATAGATCCACAGAAACATGGCTTCATCTTGATGTTACCATCGAAATCGTAAACCTTATCTATTTCATAATTGTAATCATACGATAGCTCTTTAAGGGGTGGAATATCCTCAGAAGCAAAAAACATGATACGAGGCATACTTATGTTGTCATGGTCATGGAGGACATTCTGCGGGTAAAGGTTGGGGGTGCAACTGTGGTTGATGAACCTTGTGAAATTGCCCTGGTTCAGTGCATCAACAGAGAAGACAATTTTATCATCATCTTCACTAGGGCCATTCTGAAGAGAGGGAATAATCTTGGTCCAAGCCTTCCAACGAGGCACATCATAATAGTTGTTCCCAATACCAAATAGGTATTCATCATTCCTTTTCTGTGCCTCTTCGTCCTTCAATATCTCTCCAATGTATTCACATACAAAACTTCCATTTGGTATGAAGTCAAGAGTTCTTACTCCCCACCCCATTGAGTTAGTTTTGAAGACCTGAAGGCGAAACTTAACACCATGCTGGCTAACTCTATTGCGACAAGTAGGAGGGCACTTGCACGATGGTCCACACTCATAAATGAGAGGCCTTTCTTCTATATTTCCACCAACATCATTGTAAGGTAATTCCCCTCCATTTTTCACTGTGCACGCACATTTTTGAGAGACTGAACATCCACCAACACAATCACAACCTGATGGAGGATCTGGCCTATACTCTTGGGGATACTTTATTTGTGAAATATAGCGAAATGTCGTCAGGTACTCGTTTGATATAGAGTTAATAGCAGAAATAGGAATCTTGTCAAGATCTCCAGATATGTCTACAGTGAATGTGCCATCAATTGATTCCGGCCTTTTAGTTTTCAGAACTTGCCAGTCGATTTGTTGCTGCTCTGCCATTCTTCTTAGATGAAAAGTAGTAACATACTGACCTCCTGTTGTTTTCTCTCTCTGGAATTTCTCAACCAAGTATAAACCACCATACACATAACTAGTAAGCTGTTTACGTCGATCTTCATCACCTATCTCAGTCACTAATGCATGAATAACACGGACAGGCGTATCAGTTTCCATACTCTCCTCTAGTGCCCTGTCAGTACCTCCTAACTTCTGATCACATGTAGCAACCGTTGATCCAAAATGTAACAGGCAATTCAAATTATCAACGGCAGAAGGTTGTGCATGCGACACGACGCTAACAGCTAGACGTGTCCCATCCTTCTTTTTGATGTGATCAACTAGCAATGGCTGCGCACGGTGTATACCAACAATGTGAAGCTCCATGACAGAATTGAACACATCACCAATGCGAACTCCAGGAATGCTTCCATCATACCTCATGTCATCACGGTCAGCACAGAACCTCTCCCTAAAGATATTGAAAGCTGCAATATCTGGTCTCACACCATGCCCTCTTCCCGTCCCCTTAACCTCTTCATCCTCCAGGAGTTTCTTGTAAACTATCCGAAACTCCCGCAACTTAGACAGCACATTTTGCCTGACAGTAGAAATTCTGTGATTATCCTGGTCAACTTTCCTCTTCTTCGGAGCTGAACCAGTTCCTTTCTGAACTTTCAATGAATGCTGTCCACTAGAAGCTGAGCCTTTGAGAGGAGGGCGATTGTTTGCCATGACAGGAGCACGCTGGCTTGGCCCATCTCCGACCTTGAATGCTGTCTCTTCAGTTTGTCTTGATCTATTCCCTGAGAATAAATCTTGTGCCCATTTGGGCTTGTAACCAATCTGGAACCTCCACGGGACCACCGCCTTGCGCCCCTTTCGTAAACCAAGTGCAGTGCACTGACCAGTCATGAAACCTTGCAAGGTGCAACCTTTCCCCACAGAATTCCCCTCCTCAGCAGCGCCATTGCACTTCAAACCAGGCAGGTCACTAGGTTTGGCCCCAAGTGGCTCCCCGGTGGCTCCGTTGTTCTCAAGAACCTCAGGAATTTTGCAATCCTTGGGCAGCGAATCAACACCCTCTACAGCAGCAGCCAAATCCCCCTCTTTTGCAACCAAATCGCCGTCGATGCGATCCCCTCCGACCCCGGGAGCCTTGTGCCTCCGGTCGCCGATCGCCGTAACCGAAGCCGGCGCGCCCTCGTCCACCATCCCGGTGACACAGAGCGTCACTGACACCACGCCGCCGTCAGAACGAAGAAGCAGCTGCGGTATACCTGAAAGGCTAATCGTGAGACAAAACCCCAAGTAGAGGAGAATGGGGAGTGGGGATAAAAGTACAAAACCCCAAATAGAGGGGAATGAGGACAGGGGAAGACCGGGGGAGGGCCGATCGGGAGGGGGTGCCGGTGGCGGCAGCGGCATACCTAGCGGGGCGCCGCGGGAGGGCGAAGGATCGGCGGCTTCGAAGTTGAAGGCGCGGTGGCGCGGGGCGGAGAGGCCACGGAATTTCGAGATTTCGGAACTCGCGGGTTGCCGTAGTGGCCGTGCTGTGTGAGTGCGACTGCGCCGTCGTGTCTTGGTCGGCGAAGAAGATCTATTTAACCGGGGGAGAACAAAACTTATCCGCAAGATCGCAGATGGGCGGTGATGGGCGGGCGATGCAGGCAGGTAGGTTTGGGTTTGGCTCGGCCGCCCGCTCGAGCTAGGCATATTTTGGCTGGGCTAGAACTGGTTGGCGCAGAGCTGCTGGGCTGAAACTGACTGGCCCATTTAGAAGCTCCCACTGGAGATGCTCACCAGCCCGTTCGATTGTACCTGGGGCCTAGGCCACCAGAACCAGTCCAGATGGCTGGTTTTCCAGCCCATATTAGGGTTTGGGCCAAGGCTGATCTTGTGGTCTAGTCCGTCACGGCCCGTAGACCTGCAGTCACAGTCGTCAGATATCTATGAAAAAGAAGAGGCCGTAGAACGAGAGATGTTGCGCTCTCAAGTTGGACATGAAGAAAGCCTATGACAGAGTTGAATGGAGTTATTTGCAGGCTATCATGCTGCGCTTAGGCTTCCATCGAAATTGGGTTGATATGGTTATGAGATTGGTAACGTCGGTATCCTTCTCAGTTTTATTTAATGGAGATTGTCTTGATAGCTTTACACCATCAAGAGGCATGCGTCAGGTGATCCTATCTCTCCCTATCTTTTTGTGTTGGCAGCAGAGGGTCTTTCGTGCCTCCTCAAATCTAGGAATCAGTCATCAGTTCTCAAGGGAATAACTGCGGCCCCGTCGGCTCTGATGGTCAGTCACTTACTCTTTGCAGATGACAGCATGTTGTTCTTCACAGCAACTAGGGAGAGTGCTCAGGAGATTAAGGATGTGTTGCAACTTTACTGTCGAGCCTCAGGACAGCAAATAAATTTGGATAAATCTTCTATTCATTTTGCAAAGGGTTGTCGACAGGATGTGCGAGATATCATAAAAGAGATACTGAATGTCCAAAAGGAGACTCTAAATGAGAAATAATTGGGCATGTCATTTGATGTGGGGAGCTCGGTTAATGGTGCTTTTAAGTATCTAAAGGATCGGGTTTGGAAGCGAATACAAGGATGGATGGAGATGTGCCTCTCGACAGGGGAAAGGAGGTGCTTATAAAATCCGTCGTGCAAGCAATCCCCACATATTCTATGTCCTGGTTCTGATTACCAAGGGGTTTGTGTCAACACATCAATGGTTTGATGCGCAACTTCTGGTGGGGCAGCAAGGAAGGAAAGAGAAAACCTTGTTGGGTGGCTTGGAATGAGATGGTAAAACCAAAATTTTTTGGAGGTTTGGGCTTCCGTGATATAGAACTATTTAATCTTGCATTACTAGCCAAACAGGCATGGAGAATATTGAGGATGCAAGTACACTTAGCGCGCGAATATTGAAAGCTGTTTATTTTCCGGAGAGTGACTTCCTTGAAGCAGAGCTGGGGTCGGCACCATCCCGTATCTAGCGTGATATCTTGGACGGAAGGGAAGTGCTTGAACGGGGACTAATCCAGAGAATTGGAACGGGTTAAACAACAAATATATGATACATGAATTGGATCCCCAGAGAAGGGCGCTTACGCCCTGTGCGACGGGTGTTACCGGGAGCGCCGATGTTCGTGAGTAAACGAATCGATGCAACCTTGGCCACTTGGGATCGGCAAAAACTGCAAGCTCATCTTCTGCCAGAAGATGTGGAGGCGATACTCAATATACCGCTGTGTACTAGACGCCAGGATGATGTTTGGGCTTGGCACAACAAACGCAGTGGAATTTTCTCAGTCAGGTCTGCCTATCAGATGCTCGTGATCAATAAAGAAAGAGCTACGGCTTATCAGGAGAGCATAGCGGGCAGGTTAGATATTATAGCGGTGGAGAAGGAATGGTTGGCCATATGGAAAGTCAGAATTCCGTGGAAGATCAAAGTGTTCCTGTGGCGTCTGGCACGTGCTTCTATTCCGTCAGCGGACGTCCTACACCACCGCAATATGTCGACGCATGATAAGTGCGGTATCTGTGGAGCAAGGGATTCATGGAAACACTCATTGATCGAGTGCAATCTAGCTAACTGCATCTGGGCACTAGAGAGCGAAGAAGTGGTTGAATTTGTGTTGCATCCAAGACACAAGTGCATATGATTGGCTCATGTCAGCAATGGAGACTCTATCAAGAGACGACTTCATTAGGGTGGCGATTACCTTGTGGTCCATCTGGTATGTGAGACCGAAGGCGATCCACGAGGACTCTTTCCAGAGCCCTATGACTATGCATCTCTTCGTCGACAGGTATATCGTGGATCTTGGCATAACCAACACGGAGCAGATTGCGAACAAGGTAAATGTTCCGAAGACAACACGATGGAATCCCCCGCCGGCTGGCTTGATGAAGATCAATGTGGATATTTCTATATCAAAGAACATGAATAGGGCATCGACGGCAGCCATTGTGCGCGATGGCGGCGGCCAGTTCCTCGGGGCATCGGTATTGGTGGTGGAAGGATGCGCTGACCCAGAAACCATGGAGGCCGTGGCATGCCGTGAAGGTCTAGCGCTGGTGAGTAACCTCATGTTGCAGCGTTTCAAGCTAGCATCAGACTATGAGTCGGTGGTCAGAAGTATACGAGGTGAAGGTCGAGGACCGTATGGTCAGATTGTTAAAGAGATCAAGGACCGAGCTAGCGTCTTTGAGTCGTGTATCATAGTTCATGAAGGGCGATCGTCGAATCGCGACGCGTATATTTTAGCCAAAAGTTCAGTTTATTTTGAAGTTGGTAGGCAAGTCTGGCTCTTAGTTCCGTTAGCAGGAATTTATAACTCTGTACCTCCGCTTGTCTAATGAAAAGTGGTGGTTCGTTCAAAAAAAAAAGTCGTCGAACATCTCCGACCTTAGTCATAGTGCTAATGCTGATATGGATGATAGTGCTCAGACCGTTATGCCATTCATAATGCTGGCCCGAACTAGCATGATTTTGGAGAAGACAATGTGGGACGATAAACTTGGTCTACCGTGATGTCAAAAAGTCATGTAACATTATTTGATCAAATTAATCTCCCCTTGCGATTCTTGGCCAATTCCAAGGCCAGAAGAGTGTCCACGGCACGACCCTTCTCCTGATAACTTTTAAAAAAAGACATCGAGTTATATGCAAATAGAACCCGACGTCCTCTACCCTCTCATAGAAATGTTTTCGACAAAACCCTCGGATTTTCGCGAAATAAACCAGCGATCCACCCCAACCGGCCAAACCGTATTTTTTTTAAAAAAAAAACTGACTTTTTTAAAAGTCAATCTTCCATCCTTTTTGTCTCACGGGATTTTTTTTCAAAAAGCCCTCGAATTATACTTAAGTCAGGCAAGACCCCTTTCTGTTACTACTTCCATACAAACAACACTAAACGTACAATTTGACCACCAAAACGTGTTCGAAATAAAAGGTGTTCAACATAAAATTTGCCTATAATTTTAAGATCTATAACTTCATCGTAGGACATATTTCTAAACCCAAAATAATTTCACCAGATATTTACATAGGACCCATCATACCTACGATTCTAATAGCCGAACATGCCCAAATTTAAAAGTTCCCAATACAAAAAATAATCAAAATTCAAAACCTAAATCTTTCCTATGTAACAAAATTGTAAATTCAAAGTATTTCGGTAATTCATTCCCACCAATGATTTGGATACCAAAACATCTCCTATTTCTTAAAAAAATGACCATAAAAATGGCTCAATATTTAAAAGTAAAAAAACATATTGTAAAAAAACTCAAAAATAAACTCACTTTTCCAATTCCCACATTACAGCTAACATTACGCAATAAAATTTTAAATTCAAAGTGCTTCCATAATTCATTCCCACCAATGATTCGAACCCCAAAACATATCCCAATTAAAAACATTAACCATGGAAATAACTCAAAAAATTAAAATAAAAACATATTGTATACAAAAGTAAAAAAAATCAAACTCACTTTTCTCATTCTTCATTATAGCTAACATCCAAGCACCAAAATGAATTTGAAAATTCAAATATATTGTAGAGCAAACTTAAACAATCGAACTCACTTCTTCAATTTTCCCATTATAGCTACCATATGAACACCAAAATGTTTTCAACTTAATACCAAGCTACTTTTAAATAAACAGCTTTTCAACATCGAAGTTCCTCTAAATATCAACTGTACAAAATTCATGCGTACCAAACATAATTCAATGCTCCTTTGCCATTCTCTGGCATAACTTTTCATATTTCAATAGATTACAAAATAAAGGATATTCAATATTCCAGCCTACAATGTTTTCATATAGACTTTTACAGGTTCAACGCGCTCTGCCAAATCTACAAAATTCATACGCACAAAACATAATTCAATGCTCCTTGTCAATTCTCTTGCATAAATTTTTATATTTCAAGAGATTACAAAATAAAGGATACCCTATATTCTAATCTACAACGTTTCCATGTAGATTTTTACAGGTTCAACGTGCTGTGCCATTCAAAAAAAAGTTTACGACCAAACGTTCAAAAAACATAGCACAGGTACATCCACTGGCCATCCGTGGCAATGCCGTGGTCTTTTCAAGTATTGTTGAAAGTATGCAGTGCATAATTAGAACATTATAGAAGGGTGTGGAAAATATGAATATTGCCCTGCATAAGGATAATGATCATGTCAAAGTGAGAAACTTCTAGTATTTGACAAAGCACGTGAGAAAAGATATTTTTCATGGAAGAGTCTAGAAGTTTTTCTTCATGGCAAAGTAAAGAAGAGAGACTAGTATTTATGTATGGCAAGATATCTAGATATTAGTATAACGATGAGTCTAGAGTTAGATATTTGTTAAGAAGAGGTAAAAGATGACACATGGCAACTCCATATGAGCCATGAAGTTCTATAGATAGGGGTGCCATCCACCCCCTTGTGGATGCCATGACATAGAGTGTCATATGAGTCATAGGTGAGTATATGACAAGCTTGCAAAATATTGGAGTGGTGTCATGGTTAGATTGTCACATAAAGAGTATAAGAGTCATCTCGTGTTGTATTATATTGAGTGGATAACCCTAAGATAAATTAACAAATCTATTAAGCTTAATTAATACATCATTAACAAACATTTACTGTAACATCACATAGAATAATCATTGATTAATTAGGCTCAATAGATTCAACTCGTGAATTAACCTAAGGGTTGTGCAATAGGTTTGTCGCTAAACTATATTTAACACTGTTAATTAACATCAAATATTTGATGTCACCTGATTAAATTTTAGCCTATCGAATGCACATAGAGAGGGGTAATTTCCACCTGATATGCTAGTCCGGAGCGTACGTACTAGTTGTCTAGCTAGTCCGGAATGGTAGGTATAAAAGAAAAAAACACATGCACGGTCCCGAAGCGTCGAGTTCATGGTGTAGCTTGAGTCCCCTTCTCCTACATTTATGTGGATATTCACCACGGCGTGGTCTGTCACTTGGATGGCCAGGCCGCGCCACGGTGGGCTCTTCTTCCTAGTCTGACCACCTGTCTTTTAGCAGTGTCTGGAGATGAGGAAAGTCGTGGTTGCAAGGAGAACGAGGCACATGGTGACGACGCCCACGGAGATATCTGGGGTATAAAAATTAAGAGAGTAAAAAGTTTTTAATGGTGGGGGACAACGCTTCAGAGGGCACACAAATTAGTTGTTGATAGTAGCAAAAAATGAAGAAGCTTTCCTCCTTTCTTGGCATCTGCTAGAAAGAAAGACATTCATACAAACATGATTTTTACGAATTTTATAGGAGGAGTTGTACTGACATAAAAGAGTCAACACAGACTAGCTACTGAAAGATGGGAATGATATAAAGGTTGCTAATAGGAAAAGGAGGAAAAACACAATTTTCTCCCTCAAAAACATTGGAACAAGTATTGAGAGAGATTTTCAATCAGAGATCATTCTACCTAATATTATTTTCTAAAATAGTTATTAAAGTATGTTATGACGGAGCAGTACATGAGAAGCAATTTGGTACAACTATTCATTACAGAAACTTTCCAAAATACACTATGCATAGCTACTACTATTCATTCTCACTCAGAAAACACGCTTCCCAACATAGTTTGCTACCATCAACTTTCTAATCTAAACGCCCCCTTACGAGTCGTAGTCGCGCCAAGTGAGCTGGCGTGACTCTAGTCTACGTCTGTATCAAGTTAGAATAAAACTAATGTTTTTTTATAAAAATGGAAGCATAATTGTATAATTTGTGATTAATATTAAGTTGAACAAGTGAACGCATAGTGCATGGAAAGATATCAGCAACATCAGTCCCTATCTGGGCTAGAAGATTGTCATGATTAGCAATAATGTATGATACTGTTAAGGCCAGGCAGAACAATGTTATTGATGTGTCGAGTTGAGCCACCCATTTGGCCATCCATAGAGACATGAAGGTACTTCGCTCATGTTTGGTATTTGGTTGGTTTCGACATTTACCTGAGCCTGAATTAAAATTGAATCTATAAATTTTTATATTTGTTTAGTTGGAATTTAAAAATCGGTGCGTCAAAGTTTCTAGAAAAACGATAATATTAAGTTAAAGCTTATATGTGCTAGCATGAATCATGGATGTTATTTATATTTTGAGATTGGACCAATTGGCAGGGCAAATTTTAGAGAAAGCTCCTCGTGACAACCAGTATGCACATCTAGTTGGGGAAAGGAGAGGCTGGTAACATCGTTTAGGAACTGTTTAGTTTTCTTTATAACTTAGAATAAGGGGGATTGAATCCTATCAAACCTCCTTATTCCACCCCATTTTACCCGTTTTAAAAACAACCAAACAGACCCTTAAGCTGCCTTTCGCTTTAGGCAAATGGCCATATATGCATGGAACAAAACTCTTATAATCTATTTAAGAAAAATAAAAGCCAATGTTTCATGACACGGATATAACTCATTAGCTGTGTAATTATTTGTAAATGCTTACTGAACGCTTGATGGATACAAGCTGACACTATAGCATGCACCTTTAATTGTTGGTGTACATGAAAGAACATGTCTTTCAGACGAAGAGCTAACAAAAAATACTTTTTACACCCTCATTCCACAAGAAAATGCTGCAAACTCCATACCTGAAGCTATTAGATTTTGTACAGTATTCAAATTTTATCGCTGTTATTTTTCTCATTATATTACAGTTATAATTTTTCAACATGTACTCCCTCCTCCTAGAATATAGCTATATTTAGATTTTTTTAAGTCAATTACTCTTAACTTTAAGATAATGCGGCAAATTAAATATGAAACTTCTCCACTTGAGTTAGAGAAACTTATTTGGTGTGCTCCTCTTATTTTTTTAATTATATTATCAATTGATGTGGTATACCGGTCGACAACAAAGCAATAATATTTTGTTAATTTTGACATAGGGTACTCCAATCGTTAAAGACATGGAGGCAGCTATGTCATACATCGAGAGCCCCCTCCGCCACCAACGACGCATCCTCGAACATCCACTCGTCTGGTTTTTTTTTGCCAAAAATAGAAATGATCAGACTTCTTCTCCCCTCTGCGGAAATCCGCTCGTCCTGCCCTGCCGCTACCACCCTCCTCTCAGGTGCAGCGGTTCCTCTTCCTCCCCACCACCGCCCACAGAGCCATGACGTCCACCCGCCTCCTGTTGTCGCCCCCTTCCCACTACTACAAAAAAAAGGTTTTTAGAGGTGGGCAAAAAGGCTTTTTGGAGGCAGCAAGACATCCGCCTCTGAGTTGAGGCTTCTCTTAATCTGCATTAACGGAGGCAACCGACCATGATTAACAGATGTGCCCATCCGCCTCTTAGCTCTATTTTGGAGTGTCACCTAAAATTGTTTTGTAGTAGTTTTCCAGGCCTGCCAAAACACTCTTTTTTGCCCTCGTCTCTACCTTGCTCCGGTGGCTCTACCGCCGCCAAAGCCCCCACCCTTGAATCTGTCCTCTGCCAAGCTCATACATCCCCGCCGCTGGCCCCTCCCATGGGGGGTCTCCCACCACCTGGCAGCACATGATGCCACCTTCATCGGGCCGACCGCCACCACTACCAGTCCGGCCACCTCCCTAGTCATCCCTCTAGAGCCCTAACGTACAAATCCCTTGGAAGGAGATAAACTATATAGGGTGCATGAGCAGTTACCTTGCCACCGGTAGTGCTTGCCCCTCAAATCATCGACGAGGCCAAGTTGTGGGCCACAACGGATTTCCCGGGGCTTTGTGCTCTGCTAGATGCTAGTTCGATCCATGGATGTAGTTTTGTTTACTTTATGTTTATTTATCGTGTGTAACAAAAATTCTCCTCTCTTCATAATGAAAAATGTGTTGCACGTTCTATTAAAAAAAAGTTACAAATTCTCTCCCCAAGACTCTCCATTCAAAATTAAATGGTGAGACTTCTTCTTTTTAGATAAAGAACTAGGCAGATGACCCATGCAACTAGCACGGTAGCTAGTTTTTATTAGATTTTATTTGCTTTTCAATACATTATATTTTCATCCTCATAGCAACATCATTCTCGATCATTCCACGACCGCATATCTTAGAACTCTCTCTCTCTCTCTCTCTGCGACCTCCACCACCGCTAGCAGGACTTCCTGATGTCGTCAAGATGTTATTGTTTTTTTATGAAACAGGAGGCGTTGCCCCTTACTGATTACATATTATATTATAAAGGAGTGCTAAAGTTATATCAAGATATAAACAAAGGAAAAAAATCATTATTATTACAACATTGTGTCTATCCATATGTTATTGTTGGTGTTCTCGTCACCGATGGTCGATATGTTAAGGCAGCTCCAGTGTTGAGTCGAATTTGGGGGAGAAAGATAAGCTAGTGCAATTATGGTTTGATAGACGTTGGATTAATGGACCCAAATAAACATTAAGAAAGTTTATGTTTGGCGAGGCATTTCTCTCCCCCCGTCAAAAATCAAATGGATGCTGTTGGCCTGCAGAAGTCCGAAGTGTGTATCCCTACCATTGCCCATGGATTCTACCACCGATCGCAGCTTCATGACTCCACCCCATCACCAACTTTTTCTGTGTCCCTATCTCATGCCTCCCTATGTGTAACTTTATGCTCATTCCTTGTGTTTGTTCATCTCCATCTTGTACCACACTTGATTTTTTTTCTTCACTCTCCGACTTCTCCTACTTCTATTCCACCGGCTTAATGTAGCTGAGGAATAACCTTCAATGTAGTCTACATGTTGGGAAACTTGATCCGCCAAGTTAACTTCCGATTCGACCTATGCATACCTTCATCCACCAACTTAGCTTTTGTATCTATATGCTACTTTGGTTTTGCATGCCTAATGCTTCATGGTTCACCAAGGTAGGGGCAGGCCAGGCCTCACTGTGGCTTGGTGCTTCTCACACTCATTAACAAAAAATTAGAAGCAAAGCTTATTCAAGGCCATGTCACCCATTTGATCTCAATGATGGTTCATGACTCCACTACCATGTCAGCGACATTAAGAAATAAGAATTTTGTTCTTTCTCTGCAGCATAATGCCTCAACGAAAACTAAAAAAATATTTATTAATTAGTTGGATTTTATATGGACTATTTAGTCTAGTGTATTGCTAGCCGTATCGTATTAGACATGGACTCTTTGGCCTAGTATATTGCTAGTTGTATTGGACATGTGCTCTTAAATGGTGAGACTTCTATTTTTCCGGAGACATTATATTCGAATCAGGGTATGCACTATGCAGTGCGACGTAACATGTTGTGCGATCCTTTATCGGGCGTGCAGTGTCCCTGTATCAAAGATTTGGATGCTTGCACGTAATTATTGCCATACGATCGGATCTTAGGTGTGAGCCCTACTCGCCCCGTTGCTCCGGCCCTCACCTTTCGAGTAGTGGTTGGCGCATCGCTGCATCCAATGCGCACACTGCATGACGCTACAGTATACGTCGTAGGCTCGTAGTGGTTTCTACATGTATGTAGGTCCACCTCACTTCATGCTAAAGTTACCTTCGCCAACAAGATTCAGAAGCCACCACCGCTATATATACAAAACAAATCTGCTACTGGTACACTTTAATCAAGACTACGCTTGATTCACCTACACCACCACTACACCAAACAAAAATGAAGGAAGAGTGCACACCAAGAACACGGCCACTAGCTACTAGCTGCTGACCACATACGGAAACACGTGTCGGCCGTACACCCTCGTACGTATGTAACTACGTACGATGCCAGCGCATAAGCCCCCGATCAATGAGAGCGAGCTTCGGTTTCATGCGGCGAGCTGCTGCTGGGCGGTGCATCCGGCGCCGGCGTCGTCCTCGGACAGGCAGCAATGATGCAGCCTCAGCGGCGCCGGTGGCGCCGCCGCGCGCTGAAGCTCGGATTGCAGCACGGCGCAGTAGTCGCCGAACGTCTCCGGCGACACGTTCAGGTCGAAGCCAACGCCGAACAGGAAGTCCACCTCCAGGTAGTTCATCTCCACCAGGCTGATGCCCCCGACCTTGGCGAAGTAGGCGTTGTTGTAGCATCTGCACAGGTACAGACAGATACATGTCGTCAACTTTGAGAGTACACTTCCAGTCTTCAACTGTTACTTCATTCTCGATCAGCCTAACTTGTACAGAGAAAAACAGCATCACTATACATTGCCAATTAGTCATACTATACTATATATATTCCTTCCAATTTTTTTTCCAACTTGTCTTATGATTGAGTTTGGCCAATGATTGACGGCACAAGCACAGTAGTACCAGAGTAACCATGCAACCGAACAAAGCACGGCCAAAATTTTACCAAACCAGCACCCGAGCACCGATTCCGAACGGGAACGGCATCTTTTAAGAATGCCAAGTTGGCCAATAATAAGCAAAGACTAAAGCCAGAGAGCAAGAGACACGAGGAAGTGAGATAGCGGCAAACATCAGCAGCAGATGGCCATGGCAAGTTGGCAGTCACAATCCTTTACAACTGGCGCCGAATTAAATTCCAAGCCGCAGAAAGGTGACGGGGGCAGGGTGGAATTCTAATTTTATGTCTTTGGGTCCACGGTGGATGTGTGGTTGGATTGAAGCAAAGCAATTGTGGAACCACCGGGGGCCAGGGCCGCTTTGCTGGACAAGCATAACTTTGTCGTCCGTGGACGATGCCTTGTTTGCATTGTTGGCAAGGACGACAAACGCCTGGATTACCCAATGCGTGGCCTAGTTTCACTGCATAGTTGAAACTGTTAAGTGAGAGCCTACGTCCTTTACCTTTCTTGTCTTATGGTGATCATTAGCAGCAGTGTATGTGTGCGCCAATGATTGCAGGGGTTTCTGAATTTATGCGTGTTTTGTACATTTTTCTTTTTCAATACACTCAAGGGCAAAGTCTTGTATAGATGAAAGAGCACCGACACTTTGACTCCTGATAATATTATGACAAAGTAACTTTATCTGAATCCTATGAGAAGTAACCTCATTGTACAGTTACACACACACCACAAGGGGCACGATATATTCTGCTAGGGGTTGAAATGATGCTTGAGTTACTTGTACGGCACTCACGGACTATTCCTGAACTTGGGAGGCTTAGAAGAAATGGGGACAACAAAAGATGCCTATTAGGTTGAGGGATAATAAAGCACTTTGTCACAGACACTCTTTGCATAAGAATCCAAATCTGGTTTAGCGGATTCGGAATTGGATATGCAAGTTTCGTGCCAGTCAGTTTGAATTTTCCATGATAATCTGAATCCCAATTCAGGTGTCCCAATTGATTTCTTCCGAGCAATTGACCATCAAGTTGTTTAAATCTAGACATTGTTTGCAACAAATAGAAAATTCAGAATCGAGAACGTCTGAACACACCAAGAACAGAGTGAACTACACCAAATTAATTGACCCATGTGTTCCCAATTATAGACCGACAAAAAGCATAATCGAGGATATGATTGTAGGCTAACTCGATCAGGACAGGATAGGCATGTGGAGAGAGAGCGACTCACATGTCGTCCATGAACTTGACGGCAGCAAGCACGGCGGTGATGAGGAGGCGGTGCACGCTGTAGGAGTCGACGGCGAGGGCGAGGCGGCGGCCGCGGCGGAGGAGCCGGTCCAGGTAGACGTAGGCGACGACGTAGCACGCGGGGCTGCACCCGGCGAACCGGGCGATGCGCGCCATGTACGCGCGCACCGAGATGCCCGGCTTGGTCGTCGCCCGGAACGCCGACGCCGGCGCCGCCACCACCGCGCCGGAGACCTCCGCAGCATCGTTGCGCTCCGCAACGCGCTCCAGGATGCCGGCGAAGGCCGCCACCACGGGAGGCATATCCTCGGCGTCCTCCCCGGCGCCGCTCTCCACCAGCTCCTCGCACTCGGCCATGGCGGGCGGCGCGCGCCCGGGGCTCCCCCTGGCCTGGCCTCTGGTGTGGGTGCGCACGAGTTGGGGCTCCGGGGCTGGTGGAGAGCAGGTGCGGGAGGTCTTGTGATCCTGTCTTTATAGAACGCACGAAAGCGTCGGGTTTTTTTCGTCGTCTGTACTGGTTTTGTGGGCGTTTAACGCAAAAATCGTTAGTTCGGCATCTTGGGTGAGAAAGTTAGGCCAGCAAGCAATGGTAGGTTAACAGTTGGGTTACGTCAACGGGGTTGTATTGTATTGATGCATGTTCGGTTAATTCTAAAACCAGGTGGTTTGGGATTGAGGGGGATTTAATCCTAAACAAGTTACTTTAGGATTCAATCATCTTCATTGTACTCCATTCAATCTTAATTGAAGAAAACCAAACCTGTCCTTACTCGGAGTGCTTCCGGCTTCTCAGTTTTTCTTGTCTACGTTCATCTCTAGATGTGTACGTCGGATCCTCGGTCCAGTCCATATACATATCAATAGGTCGATAAAAATCGCTTAATTTCCCTTTCCCTCGAGCACACGCTCGAAGGACAAGATAAAAAGGAGACACTAGAACAAAATTACAATTGTATTACTTTTAGACAAAGGGAGGCCCAACTCTCAATTAAAGATGTACCGATGATGATCTTGTTATACGAGTGTACCTTTAAGGCATACGAAGATAAAGAGTGAAATCAACTTCCTAACGGGGAATTATTCGTATGTGATACATCTGTTTCCAAATGCAGTAAGTAGTTCATCATAGTTTTTCTCCTATGTCAAAATTTTCTAACTTTCAACTGCAAAAAAAAAAATCTAACTTTGATCAAGATTGTATGAAAAAAATAATTTCTACAATATCAGATTAGTTTCATTAAATCACCATGAAATATGTATCAATGGTGTATTTATATCGTATTAATATGTTAATATATTTTTTATAAACTTAGTTAAAATTAGAGAAATTTATCAAAAATAAATAAACTAAAAGAGCTATACTTTGTAACAAAGGCAGTAAGACATACTGTATCCCTTATATATATTATTTATCAGGGAAGCTAAATACCTGTATGTGCCAATTTCTTCGGCATCTAAACTTTTGTCTCCAATTCGTTCTCTCTACTGTCGTCTCCAACATCAGTGACAGATGTGTTAGTCTGCTCCATATATCTGTTTTACTGTTTAGATTGGTCTTTGCCCAATAGGTTGGCCGTATAGATTTGAAGATTTAGAGGGAGGACCAGGGAGAATAATCATCTTTGTGGCGTTGGATGGTGATGCAGTGGGCCGGATACCAGCTTAAGGTAGTGGAGAATGGCCAGTAGTAAGGGCTGCGGCTTCTGTGTCTCCTGACCCGTGTCTCCATCCGTGTCTCCGAGGCAATTAACGACAAACAAATCATCCAAATTCAATTCTGATCATACCATTGTGTTTGTTATGATTAGATCTTCAAAACTAAACCACACTTGACTATGTTTGGAATATATATATATATTTTTAGAATATTTTTTAGGTTATATATATATATATATTTAGAATATTTTTGTATTAAAATAATTTGTTTAACCTAAAAAATATTTCAAAAAGAAAATATAGTCCAAACATGATCAAGTGTGGTTTAGTTTTGAAGATCTTATTATGACAAACACAATGGTATGATCAGAATTGAATTTGGATGATTTATTTGATGTTAATTGCCATGGAGACACGGATGGGGACACAGGTTAGGAGACACACAAGTCGCAGCCGAAACCTGGAGGAAAATAGATATTTTTGCTCGTATTCCACAATTTCGACACTAAACTGATTTTGCAGCAATATATTGATATTTTCCACGAGATAACAACACTAAAGGTCTGACTCAGAGTCGCCAAAAGAAAATGCACCATGTATATACAAATAAGTATTCTACTCTGCAAAAAAAAATTCACAATTTTGACCATCCAATAAATAACTAGAAATCAGAGTTCAACGTGGTCTCCATAATGTGTAGCTCGTAATATGTTGCCTCTCTATTGCAACAAGAGGGAGAAGCCCCAGCTAGCTACACACCTGGCAATTCTGATTTGTTTTGTAAACTAATTTGTACGCGCAGTGCTTGCAACATGCTCATCAACACGTTAGGATAGTACATGTAGCTTTTCACGCAGTATATATGCTGAGTCGTTGCAACATTATTTTCCACTCAACAACAGCAGCCCAGCCCTGTCTCTGAAAACAAACGTGTGCGGCGAGTGTGCACCGCTACATCAAGCAGAGAAAGCAAGCAAGAATGAACGGTGTTCAACTTTCTGATCTGGCTGTCGGTTGCTGTAATTATGATTTTGGCTGGTGACCGGTATCAGTCTGTTAGTGTAACCACTGTGCCTGTGATGCTAGTGTATAATTGTAAATGATGTAATCAGGGAAGATTAGAGGGGGTTGAGGCTGTCATCGCAACCACTTTTGTAGTCTCTCTCTCTCTCTCTCGTGTCCCCTCACACCCACGTGCTTTCATTGTGCACTGTACTGTCATCGGTACGCTGACAAATTAGCTGCTTTCGAGAGAGAGATTGCTCAGGAAAATAACTGCGTCCGTTAGAGAGGATGAAGGCAGACAGCGGTCCCTGTCAAAACCTCTACCAGACGGTTCACCTGCCGTTCTCATATACAAATGGACGATAGATACTCCTCCCCTGACACACAAAGGATTTATAATGCAAGTTAAGAAGCTTCTTTTGCAGACAGCGCTCCAACGAACGAACACAGTTCCTGTCATTGCAAGTGGTGGGCTGTGTGACTTCAGGTCACAGTCGGCTCGGTTGTCCGGTACGGCCCAATCCAGTGTTGTCGGGCCGTGTTCAAAAACTAACAATCACTCCTGGGGCCTTTCGGACCAGCCCACGCGGGCCCAGCATGTCCGCGCGTTCCACTTCCCCATCCACACCGTCGGTTCCGCGAGTCTGCGGCAGCTACACACACGGCTGCGCGCCTACCCTCAAAAGGCGCGACAGGCAACTCCGCCACTGCAGCCAGGGTGGGTGGGCAGCAGGGGATAGATAGAACGAGCCCGGGGCCTCCACCTCGCGGGGTTCAGTTCAGTTCAGTTCAGGCGTGTCGAGCGCTAGCAGCTGAGCGAGGAGGTCCCGTCCGCGCCGTGCGCATCCACCATTGTCCGTGACCCATTCGGGGTTAGTTGTTGACCTTGCAACTTCGGACAGATCGTCGCGCGCGCAGGGAGAGCCAGGGACCACCTGGTCGACCGGCCGGCCATCGGGCCATGCATGTACAGTACGTATGAATGTACATATGGTCGAGCTCAGCCAGAGACAAACTCGCGTCGCCGTCGCGCGGCCATTGTCGAATGTCGAGTGTTTAAGGACTGGACGACTAGCCCACACGCTCAATCCCGCAATGATTACGGCGACCATGGATGGCTGGGTGACGACGCTGTGGGACCTGATAATCAGTCCAGGGTTGCACTTGCACCTGTATATCATGATTCATGACCCTGGCGAAGCCATGCATCAGCCATGTCTTCTGCTTCATCTCTCTGAACAACACTACACCACCGGAATTAATGGTGCTTTGTTTGGGAGCCCGTGTTCGTTTTCGGTCGCCAGTGGCACAGGTGCGCGCGCGGCCTGTTCCCGCAATCATTAGCGTGGCATGAATGTACTACGTGTGTGCGCACATATATATATATATATATATATATATATATATATATATATATATATATATATATATATATATATATATATATATATATATATATATATATGGAAAATCCTTTCTACTCCAAGTGTAGCTACACCCATATCCAAAAACCATGTTAGGGATGCGTACATACTCATTTATCATTATGAGTATGTACACATACCTAAAATAAGATTTATCAAAGTGCTAACCATGAAAAAATTTGAGTGGAACTTATATTTTTTTACACCTTATGATATATTACATTTTTCTGTATAGAAAAGGGAGTATGTCCACATACTTCATGAATAAAAATCAAGTATGTGTACATACTTTATTTAGAAATGTCAAGTACGAAAAAATACCTAGTAATTTGTGAGATACACACATGGATGTATATATATATATATATATATATATATATATATATATATATATATATTGGGAGCCTATAGGCTCCGAATAGTTATCGAGAGTCTAAAGACAGAGCTGCCACTGGGACCGAGTCCAGACACTAGCGTGCCACAGACACACCACATCTCACCTGACGCATGCATGCAACCTGCACCATCCCACCTCCCACCTTTTCTCCAACTTTTTCTTTTGGTTTTTTTGCTATGATTCTTTACTCGAAGATCCAAATTATAAACTGTTTCCACCATTAGATTCGCGACATTTTTATGCACGGTTTGAGATCCATTGTCAATATGTTTTTAAAAAAAAAAATTGAATTCAAATTCATACGATCATACAAACATACAGAGATGATCATAGAAACTGATTCAAGTATAGAAACATATGGACATAAGCATATATCATGTATGACCACATCAGGAAGTATGTATGATCGAGCACACATGTATGTATGACCATGCACAAGCTTGTGTATGATTGTATGCTCCATAGAAACCTGTTTCGAGCGTCATAGAAACATGTCCTTCTAGCCATAGAACTCCAGCCCACTGTCATAGAAATATATTCTTCTGGGACATGCATGCATTCAAACCACCTTTACCACTTAGTTTAGTGTCTATAATTTTTCACTCGAATATCCAACTCACAAACAGTTTTCACCATAAGATTCGTGACATTTTTATACATAGTTTGAGATCCATTATGAATGTTTTTTCGATTTTTTTAATTCAAAATTTGTGTGGTCATACAAACATACTGACATGATCATATAAATTATGTCGAGCACAGAAACGTATGGACATGATCATACAAACATAGTGACACGAGCATAGAAACATATGAGCATGAGCATAGAAATATATATACTTGGGCATATAAAGTGTTGGTGCATAATATTTTGAATTCAAAATTTACGTGGTTATAGAAACATACTGTTAGGACTATAGAAACAGCTTCGAGCGCACAAACATATGACCATAATAGAAACCTTCAACTCTTTTTTTATCTACTAAAAATGTCTATCATAGAAAGTTTCGCTCTGATCGTATATATGACAAATCATATATTGAAGCTGAGACTCTATATACTAGACCAAACACCTCCCTACCAGGCATGGTTTTGGGATTCCATGGTTTATGGCTCTATACTGTGCATAATAGAAGCCTGAAAAACACTTTTTTCCTACTTAAAATGTATGTCATATAAAGTACCACTCTGATCATATATATGTCACGACTAATCATATATTCAAGCTGAGTAAAATGCACGCCATAGAAAGTACCACTATAATCATATATATGTCACGACTAATCATAAATTTGAGCTAAGACTCTCTATACTAGACTTAACCTTCCCCCTACAGTGGGCTGGTGTTCTATGACCAGAAGAAAAAGTTTCTATGACAATGGTTTGGAGTTCTATGACCAGAAGAATATATTTCTATGACAGTGGGCTGGAGTTCTATGGCTAGAAGGACATGTTTCTATGACGCTCGAAACAGGTTTCTACGGAGCATACAATCATACACAAGCTTGTGCATGGTCATACATACATGTGTGCTCGATCATACATACTTCCTGATGTGGTCATACATTATATATGCTTATGTCCATATGTTTCTATACTTGAATCAGTTTCTATGATCATCTCTGTATGTTTGTATGATCGTATGAATTTGAATTCAATTTTTTTTTTAAAAAAATATTGACAATGGATCTCAAACCGTGCATAAAAATGTCGCGAATCTAATGGTGGAAACAGTTTATAATTTGGATCTTTGAGTAAAGAATCATAGCAAAAAAACCAAAAGAAAAAGTTGGAGAAAAGGTGGGAGGTGGAATGGTGCAGGTTGCATGCATGTGTCAGGTGAGATGTGGTGTGTCTGTGGCACGCTAGTGTCTGGGCTCAGTCCCAGTGGTAGCTCTGTCTCTAGGCTCTCGATAACTATTCGGAGCCTATAGGCTCCCAATAGTCGAGCGCTATATATACACACACATACAGTGACAGAGAATTGAACGTACAGGTGAACAAAGCTTATTTGATGGTCTACATGGGCGCATACATCGATCAGGATGGATCATTTGCCCAGTCGCAGATGATCGCAACCGTATTACACATGAGCAGACGACCGCACACATACATGACGACACTGATTCATCACGTTCACGCGTTTTGTGTTTCATCCATAGATCTCTGGCAAAACCGAAGAGATGAGATCTTCAAGAAACCGCGGGTCGATGGACTTCTTGTTTGACTGCACAAGCAATATAATATAAGGCTCTCCATCTAACTGCTTCTGGACCGTACCCCAGCTTCTTAAATATGCGAACTGCGCAGTTACGTGGTCGATGATCGATCCAGTGATATATAGAGATTCAGAAGGAGCTGAAGCAGTCGGTGTGGTCGCCGGAGGAGGCGTCGTCGCTGCAGGGGGAGTGCGTGTGGCGGCCCTCGTACGTGGTCATCACCATGCGGCAGTCAGTCGACAGACGCTCCACTCGTTTCTTCACGCGGCAGTTGCTGTGGGTGCACCGGAAATAGCTCCTGAAGGCATGGATGCGCACAACCAGCAAGTGGAGTTAATCAGCCGATACATGCATTCAGACATACAGTCAGCTCTATTAAAGGTTCTTTTTTTTTTTGCGAAACAGCTCTATTAAAGGTTAATATAAGGGTTGCTAGTCAATAGACAATCTATACTCGACAACTCATCAAGACTGCCGACATGTATGTATGTCGTTAATCAATAAAGCTCTATGCTAAATAGATACATATTATCTTTGGATAATGAGCTATGGTTGATCCTTTGGACTTCCATTTTCCCACCAAATTCAAAATACATGCATGAGCATCACGACAGTCTAGAAGTTGAGGGCCGGGTTCGACCATTAATTTCTATTAAAATATAAGAAAGTATATTACACATTTTGAAATTACTTTTCACGGAGAATTTAGTAACATCTATGTAACTGTCTGTATATTTTAGTAGACTATTATGCTATCTTAATTTAGGACTTTAGGTGATGTGTACGTATTGGACGGCTCTTATGGGTATCCAGTGAAACCTGTAGTTGCACAGCTTTAATTTCTATTTGCAACAAGCTAATCAGATGCTCTCGCACTTATTACTCTATCGCCTATCAGGGATCACAGATGGCAAGATTTAACTTTTCCCTCCAAGCCGAGACGTACCATGAATATTTCAGAATGTCTCTAAAATTTACTAGATTTAATGTATATCCTCTTCATCCAAATTTTCATTAGATTCACAATTTCACAAAAGGAAATATACCAAATTCATTTTTTAGATCATCGATTAATATGCTGTTTACTTATTATCCATGGTTAACTAAATAGATAATGGATTGATGGTTTATTTGACTAGGCATTCACCATTCTAAGTAGGGTATATAGAACTCACCCTCCAGGTATGTACATTTGACTGTTAAATACTCAAATGGTCATACTGGCATACTGCTATGGTATACACTTTTTACTTGTGGACTAAATTTATAACATGATTAAGCATATTAATTTTTATTTTTCTCTCATAATTTCAAAAAAAAAGAAGGCACTCTTCAAACGTGATATCTTCCGTTTCCATATACTTAGTTTACTTGTGGACTAAATATTTGTCAGGATTAAGTGTTATCAGATGAGGGTAGTATTGAAATAATATATACTCCCTCCACTACTTGAAAGTGCAGGTCGTTCTGGCATAGTATAGTAATATGTATCAAGACATAGTGATATCTAAGCCCATACTAAATTACTAATAACAATGCATCTAACTATGCCAAACGACCTACAATTTGGATTGGATGAAGTACCTAATATTGTAACAACATCTGTTTGGAAATAACAATCAATTTTGTATGGAAATTAAACCTTGTAATTTGCACTGCATATGATCGATAAGGGCATAAACATATTTGTGTCCATCTAGTGATCCTAACCTTACAATAAATAAATCGTAGATCCTATAAACAATATGATTTGTAAAGAGCGCTTAATTGTAGCACATACATGGAGTCCAAAACAAACAAAAATGCTTCTCACTTTTGTATATTTTTACTGTCACACATATGCCATGGAGATTACTCCTGTAGGCACAAAAACTTAAAGCAATTGCAAAACCAGCTAGCACATGCAGCTTCATTACCAGGTAATATACTGTCTTCGATAAAATTTAATCGATCACATCAACTAGCTACAACGAGAAAATAAGCGCACGTCTAGACTAGCAAAATAAACCTTTTAAAAAAGAACTGAATAAACAAACAAACAAACAAACAAACAAGACCTGCTTCTGTATATATGGAGTTCATCAAGAATCTTTCAGAGACAAGCTAATTAAGGTATACTTGTTAGATCCCGGCGACATAAAATTAACGATCTGAGATCACTTGTTAATTTGATAGCAAAGGCATGGCATGCATGGAGTGTATAATAGAGCCGAAGGACAGATTCTACTACGTAAATTCAAGAAATATGATGTGGATTTGTGTGTACGAAATTGTGGATACCTCGGATGGAGGCTGTTCTTGACAACCTTCTGCCCGTACTTCCTCCACTTGTAGCCATCATCCAACACATCCACGTCGCTTCTCGTCTGGAAACAGAACCTCGGCTCCCTCATCTTCCTCCTCACCTTCATCTTCCCTCTCTCCGCCATAGTAGAGCCCTTCCACCTGGCCACGCTCACACACCACATGCACAACATCAATCATATATATATGAACCCTAAAACATAGCCAGAGATCTCGCTAGACTAGCAGAGAGCATACCATGTAGTGCTAGCACTCTCGTTGCAACCTTTTGTCACCGAGGTGCAGACCTGTGTAAGAAACAAATCAAAACCGCTCACAAGGAACATAGAAAGTGTGCCGTCGTATATGTAGCATGCACTTGCCCGTATATAATTAATGCGCAAAAAATCTTGTAAGAGTGTAAAGATCACCTCACCTCATCAGCACCAAGTGTAGTGGGCATGAAACCAGTCGTAGGCTTGCCACCGCAGGCGGCTGAGGCAGCGCCAGAGCAGCCCAAGGGCAGTGACGGCAGTGGGTACAACCCACAGTGGTCAGAGGAGAGCATCAGGCCATGGTGCTCGCCCTCTTCCTGCTGGTCAAACGGCATCTGGAGAAGCTTGTTTGGTTGGCTCGGTAGTTGAAGTGGAAGAGGAAGAAGAGGGAAGGCGTAGTGATCCGGCACAAGGAAGCTAGGAAGGCAAGCCCCCAACTGGCCTCCATCCATATATGCTGCTGCCTGCATATGTGCTAGTGATCGATGATATGGATCAAAGTGGCTCTTGGGGGCAGGAAATTTCACAGGATAGATGGAGATCTCCTTTTGGTGTCGACTGTGTGATAAGGTTGACGATGACGATGATGCTTTGAGAGGTTAAGTGGTGGTGTGGGCTATATGGCCCTCAGGACTGCTGGAGGACTATGGGGAGCATGGACACTGGAGCAAGCCTAGGCAGCCCCTTAAAGGGCCTCTAGCTCAAATTGTGCCGTGTGTGTGTGTACAGTACTTGCTTCGGTACTGGCTGTTGCCCTGTCCCAGCTAGTGCGTGCTAATTCATCAGCAGCTTTCATATGGTGTCAGAGAGATATGCCTTTTCTTCTAGCCCATCCATCTATCATAGATGCGGGTGATGTAAAGGAAAACTAATTGTATCTGATCAAGTTTTGTTTCTGCCAGAAGCATGGAGAAAATCCGCTCTTCTCGTGTTAACTGGACTGTGTGATCCCCCTGAAACCCCCCTGATCAGTCGTGTTTGCCTATGGTTCTCCTTCAGCTGAGCTTTCCGAGCTAATTGCGTCTTCAGTGGCGCTTCAACCGCACGAAGCAGAGGCTTTTTCAGGCGGGGCATGTATTATTGCAGCGATTGTTCGGCGTACAAGGGGGATATGTAGCACTGATTGTACCTTTTGTCCCCTGCGATCGATTGCCCAATCGACTGATCTACATGTCCTTTCAGGATGCCCTCCTCGCAAAAAGAGCACTGGTTCACTCGTTTTCAGTATTTCTGTAGCGCGCACATTTGAATACGCCGGTCTCTCCTTGAATCATCACCGTCTTGGGTACGTGTACGTTCAGAGTAGGATGTGTCGTCGGGGTGCAGGTTCTGCTTTTCCACAGCCCTCCCAAATTCTTATTTAAAAATGAGACCGTCCATTTCCCGCTGTTGATTTGTTGGGAAAAATATCTAGCCGCACTAACTATTACTATTTCAGTACAACGTTATTTTCGTACTTTCCAAAATAACATTTACAGCCACCCGGTCCATATGCATCAATATCTTATATCCTCCCTCGACCATCTTTGTCAGTTGTCACGTTGATGTATCTGCACCTCTAACAGCCTTTTAATCGTCCCTCTAACAGTCTAATTAACTCCAATCTGTGATGGTCGATGTGTTGCCTACTTCTTGGTCTCCGGCGACACCATTTCTGCCATTGATTGCCTTCCAGTGCTAGATTCTTATACGGGTATGATGCTGCTGCCCTTCTGCCCGGGTCTGGGCACTGGCACCACCTTAATGCTATTGGGTTAACCTTGACCAATAGCCAAATACAGTGCGCCCTAAACTTGCTTCAGAATAAGAAACAACGCCCTAATACCCTCTCGCTGGAGAATAGGAAACACACAGGATTTCAGAAAGAGACCTCTCGTGGTGACGATTTGTACATTAACAAAAAGAACAACAAAAACGTCGTTTTCCGCAGAGAGAACGCTAGAGCTAGGTGGAGTAATTTACCACAAATAATACACTGGTAACATTTTCTTCGAAATGCTGAGAAGGGTAAAAGAAAAATAATAAAAAGGTAGAAATTATTGCACCTTATATATATGCACTATGCTGTATTACTACATATATACTACTTGAGTGGGGCTGCAAAAGATGTTGGCAAACCAAACACATTGCTGCGGGCAGCTGCTGCTGCAGGCACGCACATTGATGTTTCCAGATTGAGCCACGGTTTGCAGCAGGCAGGGTGAATTCCTATCATTGCGAGCTGCTGCAAAAGCCTCTTCTTCAGGTCCCCCATATATGGGCCACTGCTCCCCGATGGGCACAAGCGATTTCAAATACTGCTATCATTGAGATCCCCAGTTCAATCTTACGTTTGAACTTCCCAGTGCTAACTGCAGGGTTATGCTGATTGCTGATAAGTCATCGTCAACTGCATATAATGTATGTGTAATCTAACGAAGGGCATGCACATATATACGCCCAAATAATTGGTCCATGACTCTGCAGACACGCAGGTATTAGGTATATATGCTACTGATAGCACGCATGTGACTATGCATGTGATGAGAGCTAGTGTTAGTGAGCCTGTAATTGCACAGAATCCCCAAGAGATCGAACTCGCATCGCATGGTGTGCCCCGAAAAGGGAGAGGCACGAGGATTTGGCAACTATGAACAGGTACAGGGGGTGTACGTATATCCTGCCGCATACTGCCCAGACAATCAGCGGCGGCAGCGGCAAGAAAAGAATAGAAACCCTAAAGTGGCGGCGGTGTCGTAGCTTAGCACTGCGCACGTCAAGACAGCGAGGAGATGATAACATGCGTGCATGGAGAAGGTGACAAGGAGAAAACGAGACGAGAAATACGCACGTACAAATGATGGCGCATGTGTGTACTGCTGCCGCTGTACATGTGAGTGCCTGCCCCTTTTAATTTTTTTTCTCTCTCCTTGTTTCTCTCGCTTTGCCTGTCCTCGATCGTAGCTTGTTGCTTTCGGTGTCATTTGCATTTCTACAAGTTGCAAAACAGGCCTTGATGAAAAGAAAACAGTTAGCTACGCGGCCTTTTTCAGGTGTAGCTAGTAGGTAGCTTGCTAGGTCTAGTATCAAGAGTACATACTCCCTCTGTCCCTTTAGTATTTGCTAGATCTGCTAGGACGGGGCAGAAGAAAGGCTAACTAACTAAACTATTAAAAAAAGAGGTAGAATTAAAAACATTTCTATCACTACTAGCTCAAATATTGTGGAGTTGAGAGTATCGCTTGAGAATAGTTAGGTCTTGTCTTCTTTAGTTGTACTATATTATTAAGAAGTATTTGTGTTACAAGTTATAGATTCTAGCTAGAATAGTATTTTGCCTAGTGACCTAGCATGTAAACTGAACTTGGCCAGCTCTACTAATATATCAAAGGAAGATTGTGGGGTATCAAAGATTTGCAGGACTAAGGAAAATAAACTAGACTTGTCCGATGAATTTAAATTTGTCCATATGGATTTGGATTTGTGGACTCAAGATTTCGGTAAAAACATATAGAGATCCTGAAAATCTTTCCAAAGAGTATATGACACTACTAAAATCAGAGTCTAGAGAAAATTATGGACGACGAAGTGTGGAGTGGGTCACTGAAACTATGCACAATAATAGCTGTCAGCGGTCACCGATACTAGCAGCGTGCTACTTGAAACTAATTTTCCAACCTTATTATTAGCCCATCCACCAAAAAGAAATTGTAGAGCGCCTTCCTCAGCTTTATGTTAAGGCCTTGTTCAGATTACACACTAAACATTATTCATTTTAACTTTTCACTATTCAACTATTCCTCCCTCACAGAACATACACACTTATGAGGACTTAGCTGCAGTGTTTTTCTGTAGCTACAATGTTTTTTACCCCAATCTGAACACAACCTTAAGTCCAAGATCATTGAAATCTGATTTCAAAGCAAGGATTTCGCTGAAATCCATACAATGCCTCTGGAACTAGTGGTGCCCCACTGAAGTTTGTGCTCTACCATCTTCAAAAATTGGTTTGTATGGGCCAAACAGGCTGTACTGTCTGGTTCTAACAGCTAGTTTTAGGGGTGGACATCTACAACACCAAAATCATGATATGGAAGCTCAAGGTCATCAGAAGAAGATTAAGGATTTTGATGACTCTGGCTAGTTTAGGTATATTATTCATCCATGTAGTGCTCATTAACATAAACTGGAATCAAGTGACGAGTGAATTCAACACATATTGTTAGTGATTCATTCGCTCAAAATATTGTTAGTGATTCCTTTCACATAGGCAGCTCAATAGTTCCGTTTTGTTACAAGACCCTCCAAACAAGTTTGTGGAGATAAAATGAAAGACTTTCACACAGGAGTCAACCATACAAAGCGGAGATGTACTACCATTGTGAAGACTTCAAGTAGTCTAGGAGTTTGAACGTTACAAATGGGTCCAACAAGGACCAGAAGCGAGGGGGAGCTCTATAGGACTAAAAATATTTTAGACACATTAGTCACTTTGCTTTAGGAGCTGGGATTCAAACATGCACTAATATGAAAATTTATGTTCGTGTTCATGACTAGAGTTAAAATCCAATTTTCTCGTAGAAGTAGGATGGAGTGCTCATTTGCTGGGTGCACGAACATTTATATGGTAAATACTCCCCTTGTCTATGCTTTCCGAGGAGTCAAACAGTTTAAACTTTGATTAAATTTATATAAAAAAATTATTAACATTCGTGATGTAAAATAAGTATAACTAAATTACTTATAAAATCTATTTCATAATTAATTATTTTAAAACATATATGCTAATACAATTTAATATAACATTGATCAAATCGTATGCACAAACCAATAATAAGGCAATTTTTTTAAGGCAAACTTTGATGTTTTCTGATAGAAGTGCACAAGAATTTCGGTGAACACACAGTACTGAGGCGGGTGGCAATGGCAAGCCTGCTGCCAGGCTTTCGGCGCCCCATATGGCTTTCCTCATGAACCGCATCATTTCGGCGACAAAACCAGCGAGCGCGCACCGGGGGAAAAAAAAACATCCTAGAGACCAAGCACCACCACTCCAACGCGCTGCATCGTCTATCTGCCGACCTGCAGCTGCGTGCCATAACCTCACAGTCACAGCACGCGGTCCCGGCCCCGGCCCCGGCACGTTGTATTGTATCATATCACCGGCCGCCGCCTCGCCTCGCCGCCCTCTCGTCTCGATCTGTCACCGGCCGCTCCTCTTCGTCCCGTTGGGATTTGTAGTCAATTCACGCGGGTCTCCCGGCGGTATAATGCCCCCGTCGTCCCTGCCGGCCGCTATGGGCGGACACGACGAGCATGGCATGGCAGCAGCTAGCATCTCCCGACCGCGTGCGCGCAAGCATGCATGCGGCTGCTGGTCCGGACCGGACCTCGTGTCTCCTGGACCCCCTTTCGCGGCTTCCTCTCGGACCGACTTGGGCAGTGCCCATGTACTGCCATTGCAACCGGCACTGCTCATGTGCCCTCGTTTATTATTGCTCTGATGATCAACTTGGGAGAGATTGCCGAATGATATGTAGGGTTCTCTTGGGAAAATTATTGCCCGGCCCGTTACTTGTACTGTCCTGGGAATTCTTGGAATGATGTGTGAGAACTGAGAATGAGATCGGCGAGATCACATAGCTGTAGGGCCCTGAGGTTTTCGATTGGTAGAACACGGAAGACTATGCACCGGTATATGTATATCCCCAGATGAGATGAGAAAGGCAGTAGCAGCAATCAATCTAGCACTCCGCAGGATTATTCCTCGTCACCATGATGACTTGGCCTTTCATGTCATCGGTCAAAGCAGGGGCGAAACGACACGGGAAGATCTCATCTGATCTCCACGACTGCACGCAGCACGCACGTCAAATTAGCCATGAGATCACAGCATGACGACACGCCCAAAAAGATCATAAGACACATATATAGCTCTACAAGCTAGCTAGGGCTCTAGTAGAACAGTTCTAGAATGCCATTGGACTGAAGAATGTTGCCTTTTTGTCTCAGCGAGAACAATCCATGTACGCGTGAGTCATATCAGAAGATTCGAGATATCCGTTTGGTCGGAACCCGGCCGGAGGCTAAGCAATCTCTAGATTCTAGATATACTACTCCCAAATAAGACGTGCAAACGCATACGAACAACGTTAGGAGTTAGGACTACTAGCTACAAGCCTAGGAGGAGCCCCCAAGGCTCCAATCCGTTCCTAGTTGCACAGGTTATATTCCCGGACCATCTATATACGGAGAATTGAGTCTTACAAGAAGTGAAGAAGGAAGGAGAGGAAGACGAGTGGATAGCACCGTGGTAGCACCACTGCTACCACTCTACCATAGGTTTAACAGCTTCAATGAACACATGCCCTCATGCAGCGATATGCTCGTCGATAGTCCATCAGAGAACCGATGCTTATCCAAGTGCTCACCGACAAATTCCAACCCTGAGTGAAATCCCATTGGCCTTGTTGGCATCCCTCTGAAATCTGAATGCAGACTAGGCTAGTAGCTCGGTTTGCCCCTTGGCCCAGGGGCCAGGGCCCAGGCAACCTCACCACCCACTATGACCAGGAACACAGAATCGGACTGGCAGGGATGCATCATGCATTGCAGGTAGCCATGGTGCCTCCCTGCCGTTTACCAATAGTGTTCCCTCTTGCTTCTCCTACATAGTAGCTGGTCACGCCGGTCGCTGGACATTCAGCTGCGGACTGTCCAGTCATAACAAACGTTCAGATCACACAAAAGCAATAATCGACCATTTCTATGTGCACATGTTCTGCCTCTCGAAAGGAAATATTGTTCCTATCCTCAAATTCAAACACGATGATCCAGTATTTGCCATGAATCATCAAGGGATTACAAAAGAACAGCACGCACCATCAAAGAAATGAACCAATGGGTGAAAGAAACTGCAAGGTGCCGCACAGCGCAGGACGCACCAACAGCAAGAACAGAGCTTGGAAAAGCAACGAATTACTGCGCACTCAAAGAACTAGCCTCTATCTTTATGCAAATGGGAGACAGCTAAGATCAGCTTTCCCAAAGTCCTCCTGTTTACAACGAAAACTCTAGGGACACTTCCTTTCGTGGTATGATGGGCAACAACCAGATTGTAGTAACACACCCTACAA
The DNA here is from genome assembly GCA_015342445.1 of Digitaria exilis. NCBI lineage: Eukaryota > Viridiplantae > Streptophyta > Magnoliopsida > Poales > Poaceae > Digitaria > Digitaria exilis. The sequence continues at coordinate 1,432,721 of JACEFO010001926.1, forward strand.
ACACTCTTCCATGGCAGCGGATCAGGCACTTTAGTTACCCTACGTTGCATTCTATCACCCAGAAAACCCTATCTTGTAAATTTCAAAGATCAGGTTACCAGAGAACCTAAACACAAGGATACAGATGCATCTACATTCCATGATTCCCATCAGCTGTGGGTGCCAGTTGCAATCCATTAGCAACTCAAGCCTTGCAACATGTAGCCATGTTAAGATTTTAGTTTCTTCTAGCTACCGGGCTAGAAGCCTGTATGATGGCATGTCCTCAATCCGCTGAATATCTTCGATCAACAGCTCCCTTTCTAGCTGACGTCGTGTAGATTTCATGACGGTCTGCAGTTCCCAAGACCCAATGTGTGGACTATTCAATTATCTAGGGATCTTTCATAAATAACGTCAAGAAAGGAGAGATGCTATCTGGAGAATATAAACATTTAGAGGAAAAGGACATACGTTGAAGTCCATGTAAGTAGCATGCATGTCAAGCCATTGCTGGTCCATCAACTTGAAGGTTATGCAGTAGAGAATGTCAAAAGCTTGATCATTTTCTGAACAAGACATCAAAGCATTGAATTAATATTTAGAAGCAATATAACTACCTCCTTCGGTTAGCTCACATTTATGAGTGTTTTCAACCTGAGAAGTACAAGTGTAAAACTAGAAGACAGTAGCACTGTAGCAGTATAAGGGAAGCAAGCAGGTTTGTCCACAGACCACAGGCCCGCAAAAGGGCAAATAGGCTTTAAAAAACGACCTATTTGCGGGCTCGTGGATAGCCCACTTGCATACCTGAGTATTGCTATAGCCCTGTTTGGGGCAGCTTAAAATTATCTTTAAGCTAGATTTTCGTGAGCTGCCAGCCAAAGCTGCCTATCATGACCTTAGACAATTGAGTGGAACCAGTAATATGGATATAAACATACAGAACTTATTTAAATTATGCATATTGATGTGCTATTGTATTTCATTGTAGCCATCATCACAAGAAAGCAATCCAAGTACAAACAAAGATAGTACCTCAACGGTACAAGGAATTAGGGATAGTTGAGATGAAAGAAACTAGCAGTAAACAGCTCTTGTAGGTTCCAATACCCATTCCAAATACTGAAATAAAGATTATACCTGAAAGAAGCTTTAGGAAAACTGCTCCGAACAATGACCTTGGTTTAACTGCACAGGCAGGACATCAAGATTTGAGTCTCAACTAAAAATGAACTAAAAGGGACTGGGTAACAATTTTCCTCCAACATTTTCTAAATTCTACAGAAGCAGAATTATCTTTTAGACAGAAGTAATATTTAGTGCGCTCAAAACTTATTGTTGACAAACCTGCTTGGAGATCAAGCATCTGAATGAGCATGAAGGTTATATTTACACCAGCTACAGCAAATGGATACTCCCAGATTGCACGATCACCATTCTGCTTGCGGAGAAGCTCCTGAAAAGATTTCTGCAAAGAAAAGTTCGGGAGTGATTTGTGGAAATTATGAATAAGTTTGAGGTAGCTATGATGAACATTTCAATTTTAATAATAACATACATAAATAGATAGTTTGATAATCCTATTATGTTAGATGTGTTTGAACTTTTCCGGTCTAGCCTACAGGACGTACTGTGGATTTTTTTTTTTTGTTTCTCATTTTCCTTTTTTGCAAGGGGTAATAAGGAAATATTAGGCGGTCATAGCCAGAAAAAATAGAAATATGTGCCGCTTTTTATCATTAACTGTGCAAATAATTTAGCAAGCCATCTAGGTCATCCTTGTTATACTCTAAACAAAACTGCTGAAGACTGGAGTACATCAGAGCCTCAAGCCTTTAAGGAATTGAGGCCCCAAAAATCATGAAATAAAAAAGCATATTGCAAGAGAAAAACAAGGATTTGCACTCACCGGATAGTTCCTAGCAAAGTACAGCAGATTCTCCAAGGAGATGAAGCCTCCACCTCTGTAATGCCAAAACACCAAAGGACCATCCATCTCTACTCTCTAAGTAAACTAAAGGATACTACTGACAACAGTTAACGGCTAACAACTGGAACATGGGAAAAAGATCAAATACCTAAAATCTGTGGATGGGTCTTTCCCTTGCCAGCCCATCTCTTTCCATTGTTCTGATATTAGGCCCTGAAGCTCGGTTCCAGGAAAGGAAGCACACCAAAGAGCCTGTAGCGCTTCCTAATAAGGGGAAAAAGGATAACAGTTAAGTAACTAGCTGTACTTTCTCAAACTTCATCAGAAAGGACAAATAAATAGAATATATGTATAATTTTAGCAGGTTAAGCTTTTATTTTTCTATGAAGCAGGTAAATTTTAACTCATTAACAAAGATAAACAGCAATATAACAACAGATCCTAACAAGGCATTGAACATGAGACTATATATGTCCTGCACAATTGACAGCATCCGCATCCTTATGGTTCGCTCAGATCTGTGGACACGCTAGATTTTTTTCAATTTTAATCATGTCAAATATCAAGGTCACTCAACTGGAGATGTCGTCACACCTTGTACCAAATAACTAAAACACACCCACTTCGCATGATAGCAACCAAAACAAGCCCCACAAGATGAACGGCGTAAGAACAGTTTGTTCTCGATGGCAACCAAAACAAGTACCTGATGTTCTCTGTTTGAACTATCATACTGAACTTCTATCCTGTTCTGCAACCTCTGTAAGCACTCTTCCTGAAACAGGAAGATGGGAATTAGTTTGCACATAAAACTTCAGTGTCCCGCAGCATACAGTTAAACTACAACATTCGTGAAATTTATATAAAAAAAATACTCAAGTTCAGAATAGCACTGAAGTGAATTAACATAGACGTAGCAAAATTTATGCAGACAGCGGAAAGCAATGCGAGGTCAGAGCAATTCAGGATGAATTTGGGGGGTTAAACACTGAGAAATTTCATTGGAAGGCTCGAGAATTGGAACAGTTTAAAAACCCCTAGAGCAATTTAGGGGATCAAGCCAAAGAGAAATAGGCGAATCCCACCTGCACAGGCGTCAAATCGAACGAGAGGCGCGCATCGCTGTCCCTCCTCTGCGCGCAGACGCAGGAAAGCCCCTTCCCGATCCAAGCCGTCGACCCCGTCACGACCTCCGCTGCAGCACCAGCGTACGGACAGCACAGAGCATAAGCATCGTCCCCGTGGCAGGAGCAACAACATCATCCAGAAGAAAAGCAAACAAACAAATAGCCGAATAGGGGGCGAAGTGAGGCAAGGCACCCGAAGATGAGTGGTGGAAGGCGGCGGCGCGGTCGGAGCCGGAGAGCCGGCGGACGGCGACGAAGGACCCGGCGCTCGCGTCCATCGCGCCGCGGAACGGCGGCCCCTCGCTACGCTAGCCTCCCCTGCTTAACTCCCTCCCACCTGGCTGGCTCTACGCGCGGCGATCCGCGCGGGGTCCCATGGGGCGCGCAGCTCAGCCGGAGCCCCAACCGCGGGCGGGCGGGGCGGCGAGATCACGCCGGGGTGGACGGGCGGATCCCGAGGAAGGCAGGATGGGGAGCGGCGGAGCGCGGGGTGGGGCAGCGACGCAGCGTGGCCGGATTGGCTGGCTCGGCTTCGCGGCGGCCTTTGCCTCCTCCGTCCGTCCGTCCGTTGGTTAGTTGGCTGGCTGGTTGGCTAGCTCCGCTACGCTTCGTCTTTCTGGTTGGCTGCCGCCGCGCCGCGGTGCGCTGGTATGGTGCTGCGGATAAATCAATAGGGAATGCCGCCCGCGTCCTTGGCCTTTGCTTTGCTTCCTCGATTCGCCTTTCTTTTCGACACTTCATTTATTTGCCCCAAACAAACTTTTTGCCTCTTTTTTTTATCTTGGGCACATATACGAACTATGCGTTTTATGTCACGAGACTTGATTGTTAACCTTTGTTTGAAGAGGTTTTTTTTTTTAGGAGATTGTTTGAAGAGGTTTGATCAGAATGGTTTAGCGTTAATGTGGGTTGTTTACTGATGTGTACAATAGTTAATGATGAGAGAGAGTCTCGCCGTCGTCTCACCCGTCGACATCAGGGGCTCGTGCTCCCAAGCAACCTTGGTGTTGTTTGCCGTGCCTCCGGATCAGCTGCGGCGCGCGTCCTGTGCTCACAGCAAGACAAGCAGAGGTGGTTGTGCCTGTGCTTCCTATGCTACGCACGCCGGGAAGCAAAACATAGACAGCACTGCAGGTCTGCAGCTAGAAACCTGTGAGCAGCAGGAAGAAAGGACATATATGTTTCTAGCTACCGTATTTTCTTTTGCACGATTGTTACCGTATTTTGATATTATTAATTGTTCACACAATTATGGAAACGGGATGGCATTGTTAATATAATGCAAGGGTATGTTATCTTCTATAATATAATAGTCAAAGACGAGAAGGAGTTGAATATTTAAGAGACATGTAAATTATGGTCAGGTAAGCAACAAGATAGCTACAAAGATCAAATTGTGTATTAGATCACCATGATTTAGGAGTCTAATGAGCTTGCAGACAGCAAAAAAGACTACAACTGTCTAAACTGTTGTATACACTGTCTATTTAATTGTCTCCGTGTGATAAAAAGACCGTTGTTGTTTAAACTGTTGTACATGCCCTAGAGATGGCACATACATCTCCGTGGATTGTGGTGGGTAATCTGTTTCTGTTGAACCACCTCACACTGAAGTTCTGAAAAGATCAAGGAAAACAGGCTGTACCATCCGATCGCCTGAGCTGTCATTTTCTGACGTTACCAATGAATTTCTTACGTGCCTGCTTGTTCCGCTGACGCTGCTATCGCCAGTGCATCAGGATAATCTCCGAGGCTGCGGAGCAGTTTGGTTGACGCCGGGTTGACAGGTGACCAGCAGTTGAACACCCGCCCGGCCGATCAGTGGATCTGGACCGAACAGGTGCATCATACGCTGTCCACTGACCTAATCCCGCCCACCTTTTATTTTCTCTTGAAAAGGCAGGGAACTCGTCGTCAGGCTAATCATATGGCGCGTGTCCTCGTTGACAGGAGTACACATGCTTAAACGCTCTTATAATCTCCTTAATTAAAGTATATAACGCATTCGTTCATCAACACATTTTCATATTCGCGTGAAAGCGATCCGGCCGGGCGTGCAGCGTGCTCCTACCAGCTGGCTTGCTCGCGGTTACAGACAAGCCAAAAGCCCTAAATCTGATCGATAATCAAAGGATGAAACGATCAGAACGAACTAGTAGCCGACGATCAAACCGATGCACCGCGAGCAAAGCTATGGAAAGGGACTGGGGGTCTCTCGCTGGCTGGATAGTATCTCTGCAGCAGGCGAAAGACGACTAATGATGGTTGGAATCGTATCATTCTCTACTGATGCTCTGACTACACGGGCGAATAATTAAACGGAATTGCTTCGGATCGGTCGTCCGACCTCCCACCAAACCATCGGACGCTCTATCCGAACGGACGGAAAAAAAATCAGACGCTCCGTAACAGTTGTAACCGAAAAAAATTCCCACCGCAACATTGAGTTTGTGTTGCATGCAACATCACCTAAGCCTATACCTTCGATTTGAAAAAACTCCCACCGTAACATTAGGTCGTGTTGCATGCAACATCGCCGTGCTGGGCTAGGACGGAGCAAATTCCCACCGCAACATTTGCCCAATGTTTCATGCAACATAGTGCATCCTAACTGTTCGCATCTTCTACCTCGTCAAGACAAAATCCTTCCTCGCGAACTTTCTCATCGGGCGGTCCCGGAACATCGGCGCAGACCTGTCGAAACATCGATAGAATGCTTTTGAAACATACGAAGCCAGTGCATACAACATCTAGAAAACACCTGGTCATCTGCTCGCTCTTCTCCATCGTCGTCGCCTCCGAATCGACAAGTGTGGAACCACGATGTTGCAGTTGTGGTCTCGTGATGTTGCGGCAGCGGTCTCGTGATGTTGTGGAAGCCTCGCCATGATGTTCAGAAACCCCCCGAAAGGATGTTGCACGGGACATAGGCCCGATGTTGCGGCGGGAATTTTCCCTCAGTGGCCTGACCGCTCGGCGCGTCCCCTTTGACGTTGCAGGCATCGGCTCACTTTGTTGCGAGAGCATCTCCTCAGTGTTTCAGCAGGTCTGCGGCGACCACGACCCAATGTTGCGGTGGGAGTTTTTCAAATCGAAGGGTACGAGCGTAGATGATGTTGCATGCAACACGAAAGCAATGTTGCGGTGGGATTTTTTTTCACCGTCCGACGCCAGCGCCCGGATCGGACGTCCGGGCGCTAGCAGCGCCGATAATTAAATGCATCAGCGGCAGGTTCCCCGGTCCCGGCATCGTACGCGCTACAAATCGGAGCAAAACCGATGCGATGCGGGAGTACGTTGAGCCGTCGTAGTCCCGCGACGGTTAGGCGGCCGGACGGAGCGACCACCCAGCCAGCCGGGAAGAAAAGGCGCTTGCGCGCGGGCGAGGAGGCGATCGGATCGTGGGGGCGACACGGCCTCGCTGGGGCACCTCCTGCCCCCACTTTCCGCGGCCGCCGGCTCCCCGTCGCGGGGAGGCGGAAAACGATGGATCGGAGCGGGCAGAGATGTGGCTCCCTAGCAAGTTGGTCACCAGATCGTAGGGCCGCCGCTTCACGTATGGGCTTTGCGGTTGGAAAGGAACATTTGGATTTCCACTCTTCTTTTATCTTCTGCGTATGCAAAATCTGTTGCGTACCGTTCGTTTGGATCATCGATCTCCCCGGCAATAATGCAACATCACGGGAAGTAATAAGGTAAAAGGGTATATTATGAAAGGAGGAAGGAAGAAGTCCAGTAACTTTTTCTCTCTAAATTAACAATGCATGTGGGCGTGACATTATTGTGCGCTAGGCGACGGTGCTTCATGGTCCTATATACTCGTATGGCATTGTTTTTGTTGGAACGGTTGGTGAACAGAAAAGCGAGCATCATTAAGGGGTAAGTCGACATGATTAGATCATGCGGGGGTCATCATTTCAGGATTAAGTAGGATGATGGGAACTTTACCGTGCCCCTCTACTAGTCATGCTCGGCGGCTCTGCTTGGCGCTTCTTTTTGATGGGGGGCATAGTATCACCCACGCTACTGTACCGTATGATCATGGTTTAATAAAGCTCTAAAGTGAATAGAATATAGATAGTGATCGATTGACCTTAAAAAAGATGTCATTGAATATTTTTCTTTTAGCGGGCAAAGGTTGAAAGGCAACGCAGACGATATCGTCCTCTCACGCTCAATAATGTGGATGCCAGAGCTATACGCATATGAGTTGTTACACCAACCTAAGTGAACAAAACATTATGCTAATTATATATATAGGCGCCCAAGCAAGCGTCAGACTGATTGCACTCTCAAAATATTAAAGACGATATTGGTGTAAAGCTACACTGGCGACGATCCAAACGTGGAGTAAAACTCCATCGCCGCATGCCCGGCCGGCCGGCCGCATCTCCTTTTCGAAAACAAATCGACTTAGCTGAGCATGGAACCTCATTCCTATCAAACATATTACATATGTGGCAATTAAGAGTGATCTCCTTTTTATGTGCTCCTGGTGCATGCTATAGGAATCAGTTCGATTCTTCTTTGTTTTTGGAAAAAAATAATCAGTTCAGAATTCAGATCTGTGCATGTAGCATCATCGATTATATGCATGTTCCTATGTTTTCGCGCGCAAACAAACCACACATATATACTGGAGAAGACATGCATACATTAGTAAGTCGGCTTTGGTGTGTTGCACGTGCGTCTCACTTGACGTGATGCATTCCTGAGAAAGCCGAACCTAATTGTAACAGTCAACAAAGTTGCTATGTCCAGCGTAACCGTCGCTGTCTTGTTGCCAATACTCCAGTTCTACCGGAGATGATTTTCGTGTGAAACGGTGCGCTGTGTCTGCATGCTAAAGTACAGACTTGAGAGCCGGGTACCGCAAGAACATCAAGAGTAGAGCGAGGTAAACAAGAATCCATTCCAAAAACTGAGACACGCATGGCATTTTTAATTCTTGGACCTAGGTCAGAGGTGTTGACCTCCTAGATCTCGATATGTATAGAGCTAGCGCAACGTGTGTTCCGAAAGATTCTCGGCGCAAATCCACGGCGGATCGGCCTAAATTATTGCTCCCGGGCGATTGGGCTGAGTCACCCGGGGCACAGGATCTGTTGGTACCGCACATGCAAGGCATACGCCTAGGTGTGGCCGCTGTGTGCGTGCAGTACGTGTGCGCAAATGCAACGCACCACGATCACGCCGGTCACTATTCTCCCAGGCATGGAACCGTACCCTTTCCATGTCACCGACGTATCGGACGTGCATATTTATCTTCTTCCTCTTCGAGGGTCACATGCATATCACATATCAGCGTATATACTGGAATCGTATCACAAAATTGGCAGTCAATATATCACATGCCGGTGGGCGCTGGTGGCTAGCATTTTCACAATTCTTCTGTTGCGTGTAGCTCTCGGTCCGACAGTTACGAGCAAGCACAGTTAGATCCTTCCCAGGTAGGCATCCTAACCTAAAAGATAGCGCGATGGAGATACTGAATCAGTGGAGAGTCGGGATCGATGAGCCGCATTGTGCAGCGGTGCATCGTGCCTCCGTTCCGAAACCTTCCATGCAGCGATCTCCAGGCCCGCCGTGATCGTGTGTGCCTGCCATGTACACAGTACAGGGCAGGCGTGCGTGCAGCAAAGATGTACAAAGCGTTGCCACAGCCCATCATCAGTTCAGAGCGCCTAAACAAAATCCGGCACCTAAATGGCTAGATCGATCAGACTATCAGAGAGCCCCCATCTTGGTGTTCGGCAGGCAGCCGAAATCGACCGTGGTCCTGATTCCCTTTTGCTAAGCAAAGGAATGTGCCTCCTCGCCTCGATCATGTAGTCATGTGGCTGGAAAAAAACATGCTATCTTTTTCTCACCTGCGGTCCACAGAGGCACATGTGTGTATCCACTGATTCAGGACTGGAAGCGGCCGGCGCGCGGCCGTGGAAAGCTAGCAGGCTGCCGTGGTTGCAGAAGAAATCCACCGCCAGGGCCCCAGCAACAACCCATGCGCGCGAACGAGCGAGCTCCGATCCGGCCGGCGGTCGAAACGATCATCATTCGTCAGCGGTCAGTGCCCGACCGCTTCAGGTGTATCTGGCGTCCGACGTGGTAATCCAAGTTACGAAACGATCATCATTCGTCAGCGGTCAGTGCCCGACCGCTTCAGGTGTATCTGGTGTCCGACGTGGTAATGCAAGTTAAACATGTGTAGCCTGTAGGAGAGCTCTGAAGCGGCCCCGAGGCCTGTGTGGTTGTCGTAAGGCTAATAGGCTACTATGTGGCCAAGAGTTGTAATGCGAAAACATTATTTTTTTTTGTTACGACTTCTTAATTAAGAAAAGTTTTTTTTTATCAGTGACTTAAATTTAACTATGTTTGTACAAATTCTTTTAATAAGACGAGTGGTTCAAATTGAGAGTCAAAAAAGTCAAACGGTATATAATTGAAAGAAATGGATAGAGTAGTTGACGAATTGGCGCCCAAGTGGCCAAAAGTGGACGCCACATGCCAGAGCTGTCTCGGTTCATTTCGCCTCCTTTGGCTCCATCTCAATTGCCTCCGTTTGACATAGAGGTGGCATGGTGCCTGATTTCGCCTCCTTTGGCTCCATCTCAATTGCCTCCGTTTGACATAGAGGTGGCATGGTGCCTGATTTCACCTCCTTCGGCTCCATCTCAATTGCCTCCAACGCACCTGGATGGCAGAGATGGCGGCTTCCTAGCTAGCAACCGTAGAGGACATGGTGGAGAGGCATGAGGTGCCTCACCAATGGAGAGATGTAACCCCAGCCCATGGCTTAATAGAATTAATAAGGATACTTATACCAATAAGTTGCGACTTCTTTTCTGGGAACTCCGAGGTTAAACGTGCTTGGCCCAGAGCAATTTCAGGATGCGTGACCGACTGCGAAGCCTTTCCCGGGTGCGCATGAATGAGGACAAGTGCAGGACAAAGTGCGCAGAAAGATACGTATTGGTCTGTGAGAGCATTCTTGGGATTTTAGAGAACTGCTAGGGTAAACGGGCCTGCCTCGGAGTGGCTGGGGACCAAATGTCAGTGTGTCGCTGTGTCCTGGGGACCAAAGGCATCGATGAAAATATGGGCGCCTGGACGTCTAGGCGTCCAATCGGCTTGAGGTTGCATTTGCCTCGATGCAACGGCATGGCAACTTTGTCTAATATAGGCAGGGATGTATGTACAATATGTAGTCTTGGCCTCTCACTTTTGATATATATATTCTTTTCAAATCCAAACTAGCTTAAGACAGTGACTTTGCATGATGGCATAGGCACACCGCGCCTTCGGCCTTCCTATCTTCTATCACATCGCCACTCACTCGTTTTCTGCGTGTGCGTGAGTGGCGTTTGCCTATTGCCACCGACACGGACATGAGAAGAAAGAAGAGAAAGAAGGAAAAAAGAAATACAAGTGGCAGGCTAGCTGTGGCATGGCTTCCTATGTGCTCTTGATAGAACTGCTTACACAAAAGCGCTAGTGCTCTGGCCCAGCAGGACTATAGCATACTGACTGAACCTGGCTTATTTCGACCCACCTGAAAGGCTGAAACCGGTCAGCCAGCCGTAGCCCACCATTACGCGCTGAGTGGCATAGTCGCATAGACTAATTCTCATTCAGATCAATAGACGATGAGTTTGTACTTAATACACTGAGCAGTTTTAAAATGCTTGGAAAAAAGAGAACCCTCCATTCCTAAAAATCCAATGGTACTAAAGTACTCCCTCCGTCCTAAATTGTAAGTCATTCCAAGACTCTTGGAGAGTCAATTGACCAAAATTATAGAGTGAATCATAAAAATTTATGGAACCAAATAGATATAATCTAAAAATATATTTAATGAAGAAGTTAATGATACTTATTTGATATCATAAATGTTAAATGTTAGTACTTTGTTATATAAATTTGGTCAAATTTGAGATAGTTTGACTCTCCAAGAATCTTGGAATGACTTACAATTTGGGACGGAGGGAGTAGAAGGTACCAAGAGGTAAAGTACCAGAAGGTACCAACTAAAAATAATTGTTTGTATTTATGAAAAGAGTAAATTGATAATTTTAGAAGATAGTATTATACAGACGGATTAGGATACTCCAGCGACCTGTTGTTCTTTAGTCGGTCATTCCCTTTCGCATTTCTTGGGTCCGCCATTCCTCTCTTCTCGCCTACGACGACCGCAAGCTATTCTCCGCCGCCGCCTCGGGGAAGGCGACGCTGCTGGCCCCACCGCCCACTGGGCAAGGAAAAGGTTTGCATCCTGTCGAGCGACGGCGGCGGCCAAGCCATTCGTACGACTGTACAACACGTCAGAGATTGTGAGGTACTAGTACTACTGTACAACACTTTAGAGGCATCAATATTGTTTCTTGATATTCCTACGACGAATTCCTCTTTACATTTCCAAATCAGTGAATGCATACAACTTCTGTCCTGATATGTATAGGGCTACACATATATCAGACTAAATACAGAGAATTTAGGAAAAGAGGGGCAAATACAAATGGAAGATGATGTAAGCACGGGTGGAAGCGCTGCAACCCGTTATCGTTTCACATAAAACTACAGCACAAAGAAGAAAAGAATAAAAGTTGGAGACTAAAATAGAGAGATGGATCTTTTTCCAGAGTTCATCGTGACGTCGACCTGAACATTGATTCTCTAGGCTGCAACCTCTGAATCTTAAGCAGTGGACGGTGGGGAAGAGAAGATGAGGCTCATCATTAGTCCGACCAAAACTCCTATTAGGCCAGCGAACGCAGCAAACGTCAAGGAGAAACCCGTGTCGCCTTTGCGGCTCCGACGCCTGCGGAGCACATCCTGAAACGGCATTGTTGTTCTGGTAAGTTAAAATTCAAAATAACGAAGCACCGGAGTACTAGTTGCCCATTACTGCTAAGTGGATACTCTATATTCAAGAATACATGTAAGCAATGAACCCTTCCCAGACTTCCATAACCGCAAGTTTGTCAAACAAACTATAATCAGGTAACCACTCTGGTTTTCATTAGCTATGTCTGCAAAAAGTTCGTCGTTTTCAAGTGGAAAGTAACGAAAATGTGGGAAAAAGAAACTTGTGGGCTTGGCAGATGGGGCACCTCACTCTGGCCCCTTTTAGAACATTCATCATAGTTAAATGAGCATAAAAAGAGGAGTGAAAAAAACTCGACCAGACCCTCTGACTTTGTCTTAAAGAAATTGATACCAAGATTCGAACCCGGGCCGGCAACAGGGGTTTCATCGATCCCCGGAGTTCAACACTCTAACCGTTACGCCGCGAGAATCTTTGGTAAAAGAGGAGCAAAACAAGTAAGCAATTCCTAGAATCCATCAGCAGCTTAATTTACACTAAGATCCAAACTTATGTTATCAGAGCCTTGGATTTATTCTTTTCAAATTCCAGTCAATCCTTTATTTTCCCTGTTTTTTCAGTACGTTTAAGTATAAAACAATGCACACTTTGCTTCTGATTTGCAGAAGAATATTATTTGTTTTATACTTTTTCTTAGCACACATGCACAGAAAAGTAACCATACGAAGAGAAATGTAAATGTTCTGTATTTTGTATTTTGTATCTGTGAATTTTTCCTTCAGACTATGTAGACCACCATGGACTAACCAATTCTTTTGCATTTTGCTCAAAGGTCAGCCCTCTTTCAAGTTTCAACACAACCAATTATTTTGCTTCATATTGAAAATTTCATTAATGCAACAGACAAAGACAAAGTCCAAATGCAAATATGTTCAAGTAAAACATGAGAAGAGAACGAAGTTTGATAAACTGTACCAGTTCACGTTGCATTTGCTGATTTCGCTGAAGCATGTTATCTCTTTCATCCTTCAGGCGTTGAATTGTCTGGATCTGAATAATATAAAAGGGGCAACCAAGAAACGATGACAAAGGTGTCCAAAAGGATGTTTTCACGTTCATAAAGTACATAATTTATGTTACCATAAGAATATTCATAAATTTCTAGCTTTTTATGATCCAACATTTTATCTATTTTTTTTCAGTTGGAACCTGGAATGCATCAAACAGGTTAAAAAGAACTACTCTGGTCGAATTAGGCAATAGTAAGGGGAAAAAAGGATCCAAAGTATGGTCCATAGCATAGTTAATAAATGGTTAAAGCAACATGTCCATGGACTTCTGGGTATCCCTCCTTCCCTCAATTATGACCACTCAATTAGAGGTGCCTTTCCACACGATCACCTTTATGATCTTTCAACTGTCATATCATGTTGCTTCAGCATCTTTCTAATTTTCAAGCGTGCCATTCTTTCATATATCAGTGCTAGTATGTCATTATCCCAATATTGCTTTGCAAGAATGACGTGTATGAGAATAAGGCAAAAGGAAATCCGTGTGGTGTGTCTGTATAGTATTAGCAATTCTCTCACTGCACAGTCAATGATTTCAAGTTTTCAACATACAGCTCCAGTGCTAAACAAACACAGTCATGATAAAAGGCTTCAAGTATGTTATATTCAAGTTTGCAGAACCATCCCCTGATCCCCTCTCTCAATTTATCAGAGGAAAATTGTAACCAAAATGTATTTTCGGTCAAGTTTCAAAGTAAAAAATTAAAGTCTTTTTGGAATGAAGTGTATTACCTCTTCAATGCTTGCGTTCTTCAGCATCTGAAAAGTACAGCGTAAACATGTGATCCACAGTAAAGAGTTTTTATCAAACGTCTATTAGGGAACCATAAATTCCAAACATATTACAGTGGAATTCCATAACCTTACCGTCAGATCATCAGACGCCGCTTTGAAGCTCCTGCTTCCTAAAGATGAAACACTAGAGTCGTCTGAGCCACCACTAGGTAATGTGTAAACAACCTTAAGCTTCATTTCCTCGATTACCTTATCAGCTTCCTTGTTGAACTGCACACATACAACAAAATGGCTTATGAATATGGATATCATTCTCTGTAGTGATAATGTAACGCCAAACCTTACAGATTCGTCATTTTGCAATTTCTTCTCACCGTGTCAGGGGGGATCTCATCCATGTCAGTACTGGCAGCAACCTTCGTGCTCTGAATCAAGAACTTATCCTTGCATTGCATATCTGGTGGATACTCTTTCTGTGCCTGGAGCGTAACTATAGCCGCCAAATAGGAAGGCAGGTACAGACACAACAAATACACATCAAAAACCAAACGAAGAATCCTAAACAGAACTGTGGAGAACATAAGAATCAAGTGTTTACTCGTTATTGTGCAAGAATCCCATGGCTGGACGATGCTCGCGTTCGGCCGGACAAAATACTTCCTCGGCGATGTCGTCTTAACCTGAAGAAAAGTTGGACAAACCTGGTTCAATTTTCACCAGACAAAATGCGGAAATTCTGAGGCAAACATCAAGAAATAAGAAGGCCATGGACCTTGAATGCGACATGGTGCTCGCTATTGTTCACCACCTTGAGATTGCAATAGCACGGCTTGTCCAGCTCAACTGCGCACAAATTTTGCAGAGGAAAGTAGCAGAAGTTTAACCAATCGCAATGTGAATAAAAAGATCCCAAGAATTCCACAGAACTTACACAAGAAGGTGAGCTCCTCAGGGTAAACCGAGATGAGCGTTCCGCCGACACCCATTGCAACACCTGATCGAACACACAAAAGAAGCCACAGGATGACTAAATTAACGCATTAAAAAGAGGGAAGATATTACTTTCTGTTTGTTTGGAGCGGAACCCAAACCTTTCTCTCTCCAAGAACTGAGTGCAAGCAAAATAAACTAAGAATAGGCAGTGATTCGGAGGAGAAATGGGGAGGGGAGGAAGCCAGGGGCGGAGGAAAGAGAGAAGCCAATGGGTTTGCTTTGCTTTTCTTGGCTCCCCGGCGACATTGACGGGGCAGCACTCACTTCTTGGGCCCGTGGCACTGTGGCAGCTCTCCATTCAGGGTTTTTTTAATTTATTTTTGTATTTTTAGTGAACAGCACTGTTCTTTTTTCTTCTTTATTGGTGGTTGGTGATTTACATTACTTTATTCAGAGTGCTGTTTCCAGGACCGGAAAGCCACGGCTTTTGGCAGTTCTTATTAACTTCAATTTTAGTACCAGTTTGTTTACGGGTTTAAACACTTCTACAAAAATCTGATGAAGATAATCTATGAACAAGTATTAGTACAATTAAATAAATCATCACTATAACTCTTAAGTTCGACGAAAATAGTGAGATCGTGCTGTTGTCGTGGTACTTGCAGTGTCACAAATATTTGCATTCATTCTCTTAAACTCCCTCCCATACAGTACTAAACGGAGTAAAAAAAAAACATCTGAAGAATATTCTTGTTGATTGAAGCATTAAACAAACATGAGCAGTTTCGCTGTATTCTCCTCGACAAACCGTTGGGGCATACGTGACCTGTACTCTACTTGTGGTAGGAACTCATACAATTTTTAATGGATGCAAGTTGAGGTTCTCAATCATCTTCTCCATTATCAGACGGGGAACAATCTATTCACGACGAACATCATGACGTGTTGGTCCCAGTTGTTGCTTGAAAATTGAGCTAAACTTAAACTGAAATTTTGGTGTGGTCAAGTAGTAGTAGACTAGAATTCAAGATTGATTGCAGAAAATGATTGATCCTTCTGTACGAAAACACGGGGTGCAATTTCCACAGCAAGGATACCATGAGCAAACAACAACTGCTGGTCAGATGTTATTTGATATGGATAGGAGTCTTTTATAAACTGGTGGGATAATGAATGTGATTGAAGCTTCGAAAACCAGTCCTGTCCATGCGTCCAGCAAAAGACTCACCATGTCAACTACTATACTAATCCGTGTGGACAAATTTCTCCTACATGTTTCTTTTTTGGATGGCAACGTGTACAAGAGAACCTGGGACACTCACAAATGGATCAGATCAAATCCATAATAAGTCCATAGCACGAATTTTATACAGAGGACAAAAGAAACATTGCACTGCAAACCAAAATATGCTATAACGCTGTAGATATTACACATTTGATATCCATGGATTACAGTGAAACGCACAGATTTGGGCAGGGAAGTGAAAATTGTTTGCTAAGAGAAATCAGAATGGAGGGAGAAGCGATTTTGTCGTCATATCTGATTTTACTTGAAGGTTGAAAAGCGGGGAAGCTTGTGTTTCAGGTAATACAACTTTGCCCGCCTCACTTTCTTGTGCCTAATTACTGTGATCTCTTTGATCCTGGGTGAATACCTGCAACAAAATATGTAGGTGAGTTAAAAAAAAATTCACAAGAATTCTAAAAAAAAAATAGCAACCTGAAGTTTCAAGCATTTAGCATATGGTCACCATGACTTATCAAAATGAATTTATAAATCATTTTTACTGAAAATAGATCTGTAGGTAACCACATCACTAGGAACAGCCCTACACAAAGTGATAGCTATCACAATAAAGTCTTCAACATTTGCTGGGTATGCACTAACAGATGCTAAGTCCATTTAAACCCACAAAAGCGGGCTAATCCAATACAAAACAAAAGTGTCTGTGTCAAAACGGGAGCATGGAATAGTTTTTCAGTATGACAAGGACTCTTTGTGAAGATTTGAATACTTCAGAGCCTATATGATAGCTCTTCAGTTTTGTTGAGAAGATAAAAATCCAGAAGAACCAGAATGCATGCAGTGAACTTTCAAGGAAAGAGAAAGTAAGATGATTACATGTTCAAGTTATGCCTTTAACTGGTTTAGTAAGTTTCTGGTGTGTAATCGAGTGATAATGTATATTAAGCAACAATGTTAAGAATCTATAAAAATTTCAAAAGCAAATGCCAAGCTCCACTATGAACTTGCACTAAACAGATTATAGCCAGCTTATACAACAATTTAATAGGCATCCCAAATTTCAGTATATCAGTAGTTCAGTACTCCAGTAGTCTTATAGCTATTTTAACATACTGCGAGATAGATGCATCAAATATTTCTGTAGTAAAACAGAACACCCTACATAAAAATATTTGAATCCTGGCATTTAGCAACAGTGTCACCGCGCAACATTAGCCAATTATCTGCACAGCGAAGAGAAGGAACATAAAACAACTTACACTGGGAAGGTAATCTCAACTCCTACACCAGCAATGATCCTTCTGACACGGATTGTGGTGTGAACACCAGCTTTGTGCTTTGCGATGATTATGCCCTTAAAGAGTGACAATCTCCTCTTGTTGGGCCGTTGCTACACAAAGAAGTGCTTCAGATATCAACAACCATCCAACGAGGAATACCCCGAGAAACACATTCATGACAGTGGAAATTTTACCATCCTAAGCTCAATGATGTCGCCAGGCCTCAGATCCGGTACAGTCTTCACCTTCTCAGCCTCCTCGATGAACTGCTTGTTCAAAATCTACACCACCAAATAATTCAAGGAAATAGCAGGTAGTATAGTCAAGCTTCACGGTATCATAACGGACTGTACAAACACAATGAGTGAACAGCTAGGGATTTTGCACAAATAGTCAAAGCACCAAATTTCTATCCCACCATGTGTTTGTGTTAATGAAACCGCGCAAAAACGATAAAGAATTAAATCTCATAAAAGATATTAAGACTCCCTGCTGACTTTTCTGCACTGCCAAGCCTTTCAGAACAGGACTACATGCGTTGAGAGTTTGCATAAACAATGAGAAACCAGTTTTCTAGTTTGCTCCTTACTAATTCCAATGCGTGGCTACTTTAGAAACTATGCTAGTTTGCGCCACGAACTGAGCCTAAACATTTGCCATGGGGAACTAGAGTTGTGAACGGCACAAAAAGTGTGTTACTCCTCGATGACTAGATGCCTCACATTTAACTCTTTTTACAGTAATATATGCAGTCTACATTTTCCCATTACAAACACTCCAATCTCGGATTCTACATAAGGATAGGAGAAGCCCGTTCAAGACTTCAAGGAGCACTCACCCCGATGATTTCGCCGAACTTAACCTTCAGCTTGCTCGGCGGCGGCTGTTCCTCTGCCTCCGCCACTGCGACAGCCCCCTCAGCTTCCCCCGCCTCGGCGTCAGCTGAGGCAGAGACAGGCTCCGCCTCAGCCTCAGGTTCCCCGGCTTCGGCGCTGGCGTCGGCGCGGGCGACTAGGTGGGTGGTCCGGCGAGGGGAAGCGCACAGGGAGAGCCGGCGGAACGAGGAGGCCAAGGCGACGATATGCGGCGGGGACGAGCGGTGGGAGAGTAAGGAGTGGGGAAGCACGACGCCGGACACGGCGGCGGTGGCGGCGGCGGAGGCCATTGGAAGGTTGAGTTAGGCCGACGTGTCAGCGGCGGAGCATGGAACGGAGGACGCAGAGCGGAGCGTCGCCACTCGCCGCAGCGGAGGATTGGGGAAGAAATGATATCCGCCTATCTCTTTGTGAGAGGAGATGCGACGCTGCAAGCGGGCCCCAGCCTCTATGCCGGAGTCTGAGCAATCTGAGCCGTCGGTACAGGTGAGACAATGTAACCCAAATTAACATTTTTCCCTCTAATAAAAATACCAAACCTAAAGCTCTATACAAATAGCAATCAAGTACATATTAATCTGTATGACATATATCACCAGATGCACTGCAATACCGTGACGATTTTACCATTTTCATTACTTAACCAAAGCGTATGTTTCCGATTTTTTGTTCTTCATTCCACTACGCCCCCTTCGACCTCACATGGAAGATGATATAATTCTTCTATTTCTCACGTTTAAAATATCCTTTCGATCTTGTTTTGTTTTACAACATACTAAATTCTAATGTTGTTCATTTTATAGCTTTCTAGGGTGTGAATCAGTCAGCAAGGATCATCACCAATTATCCTTATCTCAATTAAAACTCACTAGATAATTGAACTAAAAGAGTCATCGGTTCGTAAGAAGCACGAATCTGTGCCCGTAAGTAATCCTCGTCGTTTTGTAATACTTCAGTTGGTCACCACGTTCATGGGACAGGCACATCTTCAGAACCACCACCTCCGTTGCCTCCGTTGCCATTGCGACCACACAATCTCTTGGGGTTTTTTATGGTGTCATGTATGACCTTCACTTCGAATCTATGCCTGCTCGTCAATATATCTTAAAATTTTAAGACAAGAAGCACTTGAAAAAGTCACTCACATTTTTCTTTTAAAATAAGCCAACTATTTAAAAAAAATGTGAGAGAAGTCCACTTAGGGTAAGTGTATAAAAGTTAGCGAGGTGCAAATGTATGGCAGAACAACCGTCATAGCAAAATTTTGCGTGCATCATGTGGAGCATCCAGGTTCGCTCCGTACCAGAGATGAACACCTTTAGAACTTATTGCCAATGGTCTTTTGTTTTAAATGAATAAACTATTCTTTGTTGAAGAAGAATGTGGTATAACCTTTTAATATTCATAGGCTCCTAAAAAGTAAAAAATTAGGCTCCTAAAAAGTAAAAAAATGCTTTCACCTAAACTGACGTGAAGAGAAAATTGAGGGCGGTGACATGAATAGAAACGATTGCATGTACATAGAGCATCATTTCTTTTAATTTTACAGGTATATGTTATTAGTGTGGTAATCCGAAATCGTGAGCGTGTGAGATGATGATGCATCACTATATGCTAATCATGCGAGAAGAAAAAAAAAATCCTGCGAACGGCAGTAGAAGCAAATTGAACCAACAACACTTCCGCAGAAAATGAGAATTGAACCAAGAAGCAAACAAAGCCCACGGAGAAATTTTTTCGGAGGCACCAGCAAGTCGAGTCAAGCCCATAAGCAACTCTGGTGCGTGTCCTGCGCCTGGACGCGTCTCCTCACCACGTCCTCTTCCTTCCCCTCCCTTCTCCCTTTCCCACGGGCCACGGCGGCACGGCCCCACCGATGACGAATCCTCCGGCGCCGGCGATGCATTCCCCGGAGCGGCCGCCGCGCCTCTCCGACGGGCCGCTCGGCCTCCGCGCCCTGCCCGCCCTCTCCTACAACGCCCACCGCGCCCTCGTCCTGGGCCTCACCTTCCTCGCCTACGCGCTCTACCACGCCTCCCGCAAGCCGCCCAGCATCGTCAAGCGCGAGCTCGCCCGTGCGTGGCCGCCCTTCGCGGACTCGGCGCTCCTCGGCGCCACCGACGTCGCCTTCCTCACCTCCTACTCCCTCGGCATGTTCGTCGCCGGCCACCTCGGCGACCGCCTCGACCTCCGCCGCTTCCTCGCCTTCGGCATGGTCGCCGGCGGCGCCGCCGTCGCGCTCTTCGGCGCCGGGTACTTCCTCGCCCTCCACTCCCTCGCGTTCTACGTCGTCGCCCAGGTGATCGCCGGATTGCTCCAGTCCACCGGGTGGCCCTCCGTCGTCGCCATCGTTGGCAACTGGTTCTGCGGCCGGAGGCGCGGCCTCATCATGGGGATATGGAATGCGCACACCTCGGTGGGGAACATCACCGGATCGCTCGTTGCCGCCGCCATGCTCGGATACGGGTGGGGATGGTCGTTCGTGGTTCCGGGTGGACTCATCGCGCTCGGTGGCGTTCTTGTGCTTTTCTTCCTCGCGCCTTACCCTCAATGCGTTGGCTTCGGCCCGTCGCCGATCGAGCCGGTTACAGAGGAGAGCACAACAGACGGGGAGGATAGCAGCAGCAGCACCGCGGGCGGCGCTGGGAAGGACAGGCGGGATGCAGTGGGGATTTTGAAGGCCCTCGCCATTCCCGGGGTGGTCATCTTCGCGCTCTGCCTCTTCTTCGCAAAGCTGGTTGCCTACACGTTCCTGTACTGGCTCCCCTTCTACTTGAGTCAGACTGGTAGGCCGATAACTCTTTTTCATGATTTCGTTCGAGTTGATTGGGATTGGTCAGAGAGTTACACGTTATCACGTTAGATTAGAGTGAAGATCGTTTAATTTCTGCTTTTCATTTGGTTTGATCGATATGTTCCTGTTTTTCCCCCTGAAGTTGAGTCCTCCTTGTAGTCGTATTCTGATTGTGTGCGTAACTTTAGATTGTTTAAGTAGCATTTACTGCAGTAATTATGACAGAATTATGCTGTGGCTGTGATATTATCCTTTGCAATATGGCAGGTGTGCTAGAGAGAGCACATACAGGAAGCAAAATGTGGCAGCAATTTATGCTCTACTAGTTATTAGCCAGCTCATCCTTATCCTGTTCTGTTTATCTAAACTCCTATCTATACGAAACTCTTTCCAGTATAACGGTATTATGCATTGTACATGCATACTGCCTAGTGCCTAGTGCCTACTAGTGTCTCAGATTATCTGCCTATTGTCATTTTTCCCCTTGGCATTATTGATCATATGCACAACTTCTAAACATTATGAGCTATTTCATGACGTCATGATTTAAGTCATCCTTCATACGTGGATTCGAATGATAAATTGCTGCTTTCTTATGTCATTTTATTTTTCCAGATATTGGAGGTGAGCATATGTCAGCTGCATCTGCTGGATATCTATCAGTTTTGTTTGATGTAGGTGGAATTGTTGGTGGAATTCTTGCTGGCTTCATATCTGATCAGCTCAATGCTAGAGCCACAACTGCTGCAGTCTTCATGTACCTGGCGATTCCATCTCTTTTCCTCTTTCATGCATATGGCAGTATTTCAAAAGTGACGAACATTGGCTTGATGATGATCAGTGGCCTGTTTGTTAACGGACCCTACGCTCTGATAACAACTGCAGTTTCTGCTGATCTTGGCACTCACAAATCTCTGAAAGGAGATTCACGTGCACTGGCCACGGTAACGGCAATTATAGATGGGACAGGATCTCTTGGTGCTGCATTGGGTCCATTCCTTACTGGCTTCATTTCAAGAAGGGGATGGGATTCAGTGTTTGTGATGCTTGCACTTTGTGCGTTTGTTGCTGCTGTGTTGTTGTCGAGTCATGTGAAAACAGAAATTCCTCAGATCATCCAGAAGTGGAAAAATTGGTCAACTAACATGCAGAATGGACATGCAGGTAAAGGAACTAGCCTTGCGTATCTCCCAGTTTTAGAGACACCAAATTCTGAGTTTGTTGTCCTGATATATTTGCTGATATTTTCTTTCTCTGTCTCATAGATTCTGATGTTCAGCCACTTTTAGTGGAGGAAAGTTGAAGGCTAGTCTGTTTCCTACTCTATTGTGAGACAGTTTCATAGTGCTGCTGTAAGCGAAGAATGTCACGTTTCTGGAGAAAAAACCAAATCATACCCCACATAGGGAAACAATCTGTCTCTGGTGCTTATGATCTGAGCAGCAAATACAATTGAGATAGCATTTGTTTGTGGTTTTTGGCAAATGATGGTCCATATACAGTACATTTATTTTGGGATACATCAGTCTGTTGTAACTTGTAAGAATACCTGTCTTTTCGCGTGTCCAAATGCACTCTTCAGGTTCTAGATGAACATATAGGGAGGTAGAACAATGACTTGGACAGTCTGAAATACAGATGGAGGTTGTATGCACCATGTCAATGATGTTTGTATTTTATTTGACTCATAGTTTGTTTTTACTGTAGATGGTAACTGAACATATCCTGAATTCGTGTGAGGTCTTGTGTATGCCTGAACGGCCATCGCTCTGCTGGCTTTATATTGTGATCTACTGATCTGTGCTGTTCTTACAGAACTTGTCAGAGTGCATGCTTGTGCAAGGGAACCTAATCTTTATGCGAGCTTGCTGTCCTACCGCTCGCTGCACACTCGTCATTTTGTCAAGCCTATCAGGCTATCACAGTTGAGCAGAGCCCAGAACTACACCCTGCAGGCTGCAGCCTACTTCCCTGTCTCGGGCTCCTAATTCGGCATGCTGGAGTGCGAGTGTGCGACGGCCCGAGAGCGTGGATTTTGAGTGGGGCAATTGGATTGGATTTTCTCGCGTTGAGATTGAACCTGATTGGACGTGGACTTCATAATGATCGGATTTTCCTTGGATTTCCTCGAATTGGATATGGATTTGCAATAAGATTTCGTTCAATTGCCTTGTGTCCAGGCTGGCCCGTGGGCCGTGGTACTAGAGCGAGAGCTACAACAACGCACACCATGCTATATCGAAGGAACTGGAGCTGACACATCTTCAATCGAGCTTCAATTGCATCAATATAATTTTCGTTTTAATCAAGTTCGTGTACGTAGCTTGTACTGTGTTTTTCAGTCCGATGAATGAAATCACCCACCTCCCTTACTCAAATAAAAAACACGAAGGTTCATCATTTGTTCTAAAAAAAATGAAACGCTTTCACTTGAGCACATGTATTCAAGTTTTTTAAAGTCTCGTTTACACCCTTCAGTTATTACAACGTCTGATTTTAATCCATGACTACAAAACAGGACATAAAAGGGCATCCAAGTATTGAAGTCGGGAAATTTTGATGCTTCTCTCTCTTAATAAAAACGTGCTATGCATGTCTTTAAAAAAAAGGAAAATGTGGTCTTTTGGTTGGTTTATAAGATGGTTTTTCTATTTTAAAAATAATAAAAAATAATAAAAATTCATTTTAAGTAAAGAAGAAAATGGCACCATTTTTTTTTGCTAAAATATGAACTATATGTTAGGACACTATTTACAGTTATTTGCATCTTATTTATTTCTATCCCTAGTATTTTTAGAAAACAATACACAGAAAAAACATAAAAAAATAATACCGAATAACTTCAGATAGTGGAACAATAGGTAGTTTAAATTTTTAGCATTAGTTTCATATTTTTATATTTAAGTTTTAAGTTCCAAAACTATTCTTTATATTCCATAAAATAGAAAACCACCTTTGAAACTACCCAAAGGTTCAAAGTTCTACGGTTTTCATAGCTGGATGGTTCTCCATGTTTGATTTTGTAGTTGTAGTTTGAAAATCAGGTTTTTACGACAGACAGATGATGTAAACCATAATTTTTCTGTTTTTTCAGGTGTATTGAGGCTACTTTGAGTAACAATCATCGCTCGTACAACCTCCATCCCAAAAAACATTCAACTAGTGCCACTTAAAACAATCCACGTTTGACCAAGTTTCTAGCGAATTGTATTCATATTTATGGCTTCAAATAAATTTATTATGAAAATACATGTTGTAATTAAATTAATGATGTTTGTTTGATAGTATAATTATTGATACCTTTATCTAGAATTAGTAAAAATTAAGATACTAAAACATGTCACTGTTCAAAAGTTGTTCTCACATCAATGTAGCCGCACTAGCCCTCAGCGCTTCATATTATGCGATTCATACAACCACACTGCCTGCATGTCCAGCAACTGAATTGCGGGAGTTTCACATTTTAGACGACCTGTGCGGACTAATGGGCTCCGGTCGTTGCGGTTAATGATGCCCTCGGCCTAATGACGAGGTTTGAACAGGTGTTTTTGCCTTGTGGGCATATATGCGTGAATTCATGATCGAAACCGCAGCGATCATGCAGGCTGCATGTTGAACCGTGGTCATATGCAGTTCCGCACTGTAGATGATTCAGATTTGGAGTATAAATGCTGGTCTGTGCGATCATACAAGACCAGAACCGATTTCAGCTCACATGTAAAGCTTTTGCGCTAAGGGCAATGTAGCACTGACAGGGTAATGGACTAATGAGATATTTAATGCAACTGTTAAGTGTATAGACCAAGCGGGGAGTCCTTACATCGATTGACTTGCCCCACGGTACTTTGAGTAAGCTGGTTCATGTATATATATTTGTATCCGTGTTTCAAGAAACAATTTAAACATCCTCGACAAAGTGTCATCCAAAAATATAAGAATGATGTTACTTTGAAGATTCTTTTTTTTTTAATGAACTACTTTGAAGATTATAATACTACAATTGGAATTCAGTTTGATGCCTATTTATACTTGTCAACTTTGGTGTCGTTTTTTGTTCCTTTGACAGTCCTTGCCTAGACTAGCAAAGTCAATGGCATTTGGTTCATTGGTTGTCTCGTTGGCCACCTGGTTACTCGTGTTTTTGTTTTTTTTTTTTTTTTTTTGGTTGCTTGCTTGCTTGGACGAAAGAGCCAATTCGGCTCAGCTCAGCTGGCAAGGCTAAGCCAGCGAGGTCAGGCAAGTCTAGTGGCCAAGACATCAGAACAGCCCCTTTCTTATATGCGGCAAACTTAGGATAACTATGTTGGTTAGTTTTTTTTTTAAAAAAACTAGTTCACAAAGGTTAACTTAACGGCTCAGCAAGTATGTGCTCCTATTTTTGTATATTTATTTGGCTCATTGGCTCGAATATTTTGCATGTGTGCTCCTATTTCAATGAATTTATTCTAGAAACTAATATGGCCCTTTCAACGAAGACGTTTGTGATAATTCCGTCCATCTCAAAATCTGTCAGTCTAGTCTCCCAGAGATGCTTATAAGAATAGATGTCTATTGTCTATGACGACTAACGACTTCATCAGTCTTAGAATTTATCATCCCTATGCTTTTTTAAAGATGTCGATGTGTATGATTTAACGTGTGCAAATTAAAAAGGGTTTCAACCCTTGTGAAACACCTTCAATCACTCCTCTTCTATGCTAACACAGTCCCCGCCCGGACTGCGGGTCAATAGCTCGCCACTCATCAATCCTTAGATCACGGAAAGTTTGCCCCAGCTCGGCCGTCCCCCGCCATGTCCACCCAACAACATCGCTGTCCCAGCTGCTCCGGCCGCCACGTCCATGCGACTATGTGAGGTCGGCCACTGAAACCTAGCCACGCCGTGCGACGTCGGAGGGTCGTAGGAGAGCATGCAGGAGGCCTTGATCGAGCCAATCGATCAGTGAGTAACTTCTGTCGAAACTGCAATTAACTGGCCGCTAAATTCACAACACAGCAAGTCAACAACGGATAGGAGTACATCGCATCACACCTCTACGGTGAACACACAACCGCATCGCATTCACCGTCCGTCGTCCTGCAGTACGCCGTGACAACTCGAACACTCTGTAGTGGCGTGGCGACCCTGCAGGTGAATGGCCACGTAGGCAGCGGTGGTTGGGAGGATCGGAGAGGAAGACGAAGGCGACGGGCCGGATGAAAAAGGCGACGGATGGATGGTCGCTTTGCTTCCCTTGCAATGTACCCCACCCAACCAACCCTGTCATCACTCTCGCCACGTTACTGTCACCAAGCGGAATCAAATATTTTTGAATTTTGATCATCAGCTCGTGGTCATGCAGGCCACTAATAATTGTACTGCCCGGACTCGAGGCCGTGAGGAGGCCGGCCGGCCTGTCTTAGCAGCTAAGAAGGCGGCCTCAAATATACCCGGGGATCGGAGGAGGGAGGTCCAGGCTGTGTGTGTTTGTTTGGTGGAGTAGGCCGAGACCTCATGGCTCATGGTGGTCATGGGCCAGTATCCGGTTGGTTTGCAAGTCACTGTCAGCTGTTCATATGATGGTTTTGGTGATCGAGCAGTGAGTGAAGGGGTGGCTGTTTGGTAGGAGGATCAGATCTTCGTGAAAACTATGTGTGTGCGTGCGTGTGGGCGTGCCATTGGGTTCTGCTGCATGGGAATGCATCGCTATAGCTGCATCATGTGTGGGGTGGTGGTTCTGGTTCATAGCGTAAGACGTGGGCTAGTGATCGATCTGCTGCAATAAGATCGAGATGCTACGTACTGGTATGTACGTGTGGACGTCTGGTCTGAAAGCCACCTAACCATCCGCATTGTCTGTAGCGACACTTTGCTTCTTCTGTTCGAACTGAACCTGTGGTGTCTCTGGAGAGCTTGACAACCGGTGGCTGGTCTGGGTGCACGCAAGGACGCCGGATCAGAACTCGCAAGTGCCCAGATGCTTCATTCAGACTTCAGAGATTTGAGCCGGGCAGGTTCCAAAAGACTTGCTTCAGAGTTGTGCTGTGTTGTGCACAAGGGTCGTTGTCGGTCTTGACCAGTCGAAGAGAGAGGTCACTGAATTTCCAAACGCCAACCAACGGATGCTCTCACGCATGTTTCCATTTCCTCCCTCTTTTCTCCCGTCGGTGTTGAAGCGATCGATTCGTTGGCGCTTCAAATCACGACGCTGTTCTTTCTCGCCAACCGGAGCCGCTAGTTTATTGGCACGGCGGCAGTCACGCAAGGCCCAACCGGCCGGCCGGTGCAGAGCTATGCAACTGGCAGCTAGCTACGCCTTTGATGCCGCGCGCTTCTCTCCACACCATTAGTTGAGGGATCGATCAAATGGACAAAGATGGACGAAGACCGTGACATGACACGCTATGATAATGGGAAGGCATGCATGATTAATTTGAGCAGTGCGGTAATGGGTGTGGGTGCCATGCATGCAATGCAACGCGGGCCCTACCTAAATTTACTAAAATATATATGTATATAATGTAATCCTGAAACGTCCTATAATAATGACCTGGAAAAGCTGGTTGCTTTGCCTTTACCTTTAGTTAGTAGACCCCCTTTTGTTTCTTCAATCATTGATCTGAGGCGGCAGGAGTGACATGCTCTCTTTATTATAGTAATGCTGTCGTTGCGTTAGCCTTTGACAGCCAATAAATGATGGTACGATCAGTTTGTATATATGAAAAGATCTCACTAGCATTTTAATACAACCAAGTTGTTCTTAGTGTACAAATAGTAAAGATTGAACAGGAAGGAGCGAATGAATTAGGACATGATGCTTAATCCTAAATCAGATGATGTCACAGTGGCATGTGAGGATACGTTGCTACTAGTAAATTACAACCTGTTGGGAAAGAGCACGAATACGGATCAGGAAAGCACCAGTTAACCATACCCTTAGGCGATATTGATATATCATTCCTTGTCGCCACTGATTTAACCAATGTTCGGTATAACTTGACGAAATAGAAGGAGGTGTTTTTCTTTGGCTCGGTTGCTACTTTTCCTTCCCATGCACTAACGAAGAAATGTTACGATTAGAATATCATAGCTGGCCCTCGACCACTTTGCAAAGGACACGCAGACAAATTAATTGTTCAACCTCCATGGAAAGAACCATCACTCTCAGGAGCAAAAAGGCAGCACTGCACAGGGAAAGGCTATGGATCGGAGCTGGCCAGCTGGCATTTGCAACAACCAATATTACAAGGACAAGGCACAAGAACCCGGCCATTTCTCGTTTCAAAAGTGGAGGGGAAAAAAAAAAAGAAGAAGAAGCCGTCCATCAGCAGCTCAGCCCCCATGCATTCGCTTACGTAGACAGCAACGTAGTAGGTGTACTGCATGTACGCTTCACTCTCCAGAGTCCAGATACACTGATGATACCAAATGTATACGGGGGTACGCAGATACGTTGAAAAGTACATAGATTACGTTATTGATGCGAACACTTACTACTTAGCAAAACAGCTTATACAATGACCGTACTCCTTCCTTAGTACGTACTCGACCGCCACCTTGATTGCGAGCTTAGTTTAGCACTAGCTGCACCACCACAAAACAGTGGCACTACGGACAGTGAGCTGGCACGAGGGCTAAGCTTGCGATCGCCGCCGCGCTATATAACCGTCACACTCCCGCTCGCTCCCTCCCACTGCTCGAGCTGAGCTCAAAAACCACGCACACCAACACCATGGCGCCTCTCCTCCGCCCTCTCGTCCTCGCGCTCCTGATCGCGTCCTGCGCCGCGCAGCAGGCGCCACCGGCGCAGCCTCCGCCGACACCTAACGCGCCGCCGTCGAACTCCCCACCACAAGCGCCTCCCGCCGGCAACCCACCACCGGCGCCCCAAGCACCTCCGGCTCCCACAACCACCCCACCTCCTGCTCCCACAGCCACCCCACCTCCGGCTCCGACGGCCACCCCTCCTCCGGCGCCCACCACTCCTCCTCCGGCGCCGACGACCCCACCTCCGGCCCCGACCACTCCTCCTCCGGCGCCCACCACTCCTCCTCCGTCGCCACCGGCGTCTCCCCCGCCCGCTCCCACCACCCCACCGCCGTCTCCTCCGGCGACCCCGCCGCCGGCTCCGGCCACCCCGCCGCCGTCTCCGCCCATGGCGCCGCCTCCGGCCACGCCTCCTCCGCCGGCGACCCCGCCTCCGGCGTCCGCTCCCACGCCGGCGCCGACGCTCCCTCCCGTGGCGACGCCGGCTCTGTCTCCGAAGAGCCCCAAGACGCCGAGCCCCGCCGCCGCGACGTCTCCGGCGCCGGCGATCTCGCCCGCTGGCTCGACGACGAACGAGGACTCGGGCGCGACCGCGCGTGCCGCCGGCTTCGCCACGGTCGTCGCATTGGCGGGCGCCGTCCTGCTTTGAGTAGTAGATCGATCTCCCTCCTCCTCCTCGTGCCTCGACGACGTTGTTGCTGCTCTGTTTCCATTTCATCTCTTTTTTTTTACTTTCTTTCGTGTTGTTATTTAATTTTACCGGCATGGTCGAGCCGATCCATTCTTGATGTACGATGATGATGGATGACGATGGTGATGCATTGGTTTCTTTGGTTTCCGCGGGCGGGTGGTGGTTAGTGTCCTGCCAGCGCGGGTGTCGCACTGTACTTTTGCCGCACTACATTTTGGCTCTATAGAGAGGATTTGTGTATATTTTTGGTGCACAGTTTCTGTGGCTTTCGAATAAATTCTCTATGCAGCTTATTATTAATTTATCCCGATGTTGTGTGTAATCTCACGTACTAGTTGGTACCTATCCGCTGAGAGAGCCATGGTCCTTTGGTACTGTGCTGGACGGGATCACAGCGACAATTGCGACGATCTCGATCTCATTGTGTTGGTTGAGAATTCAGATTTGGATGCAGTGAATTACCACGGCGCATTGGGATCGCAGCGCAGGGGACGACTTTGTACGAAGTACAGTAGGTAGGAACATGTCCACGTGATTCACCATGTCCAGAATTCGTGCTGTTGTGCTGGTAGATATCGAATTGGCAATCGAGGAGGCTGCCTGGGTTCGTGCTCTTACAGCTGGGTGTAAATGTGTAACAGCCACGGTGCATTTGCAGGTAGGTAGTAGCTAGAACTAGGAACATATCCATGTGAGTGACCATGTGCAGCTGTAAAAAAGCACGGACGCTTTTATAACACAAATTTCCCCCCTGGATCTAGATGTGAAAAGTGGTAAATGATATGGCCGAACTATTTTAAAAAACAAAACGCATGTTTGGGCAATCGCTCGGGACAGTGTTTAGTTGGGCAATCGCTCGGGACAGTGTTTAGTTGGGCCTTTTCTCCTTTTCAAAACAAACGGGCCCAGCCGCGGGGCCCAATGGTGTCAGGTATGAAAAATTGATGTGTCAGAAAAAAAAAAGAGAGAGGATTGTTTACGAGAAATCGTTCAGGTTGAAAACAACGTACTAGTCCGATCATCAGAATTGAAAAGAAACACCGTTGTATTAGTCCATTGCGTTGGATACCATCAAATGATGTTGTGCTCCGCCTACAGCAGATTCCAGTTGCATCAACAATTGTTATACACTTGTAGTGGTGAAACATGTACTATATAACAAGGTTGTAAAAGAGGCTACTAGCTAGCTACCTGCTGACCTACGATGATACTTGGTCCGTCCCAAAAAAACATACACGTTTGGGATGCGTGCCAGTTAAAGTAGTTCATGTTTGATCAAATTTTTAGAAAAATGTATTCGTAAACAGGGCTTCTCGCCGAATGCAAAAATCTGCAGCGCATAAACTTCAGTGTAAAAATCTGGGCATCCACGTGGTATGATTAGGAAACCTTCCCACCAACCATTCGTACAAGCGTTCACAGAGCAATTGCCACGACACGCGTGTACCACTGCTCAAAGTTGATGATGCAGGCCCAACGCCTCTGTCAAAAGGGCTCGGGATCGAGGACGCACCAGGCTGCCACGCTCGGACGGGCAAGCAAGCAGGGACAACGTGACGTGCTTGCGGTTGGTGGGTGGCCGGAGGGGAGACGTTGGGGGCCGCCGCCATCACCGCGATTGAATTGAAGACGATCACGCATGCATGCTCGGCAGTCGCCGCACGAAGAACCGATGTCCAATAGGTCCCGGCCACCACGGGACGCCGGAGGCACGAGCGGAAAAACGGAGCAAAACGATAGAGAATGTATTGGACCACCGCGCCCAGATCGCTGTAGAGACTCGAGGCCCTGCGCGGCTGCGCCACGCCGCTCTCAAGTACGGCGCCAGGCCCGCCGCCGAGCCTGGGGCCGCCGCCCCCTCTCGCTTCGGAGGCACGCCATGCGTGCGTGGCGTGGGGACGGTCCCGCTGCCATCGGATGAGTGCGCAGTACGCAACGGAGGGATCCACTGGAGGTCTGGGAGCTCTTCCGATCCGGCACGTGGCAGCGAGTGGCCGGCACAGGAACGAGCATGTCGCACACCACGCCTCGACCGAGCAACAACGCAAAAAAAAATCCTGGGCTTTATCCGAGCCAACAAGGCAACAAGGTTTGGCAGCAGGAGACACAGACGAGTTGGGCCCCAGGACCAACTACGGCATGGCTGAGCGGGCTAGCCAGTTGGGCTTGCAGCGCAGCCTGCGCCACTTCCATCTTCCATCACACAACAAGGCCTTCTCCCGGCGCGACTCCAACGCCGCCAGCCTCTGCAGCAGCCGCCCGTCCGGCTTCCTCTGTGAGCGTCAGCGCCATCCTCAACTTCTCTAACCGCGCCACACAGGCCGTCGCGCTCCGTGGACCGCTACCCGCCGCACGCAGTACGCGCTCCGCCTCCTCCTCGAGCGCGCCGACTCCCCCCCCCCCCCCCCTCCAAACGACGCCACCTCCACAATCTCATCTACTCCCTCCGTTCCAAAATTACGGTCGTTTTGGGTGTTCGTGCTACGAGTTTGACTAGGTTTGTTAAAAAACATGCAACATTTAGATCTTTAATTTTTTTAATAAAATCTAGAACTTATATCTATCTAGCGATATCTATAATGTACCATAAAATTTATTATATTTTTATATATAATTGACCATAGCATTTTCTCGGGACGTGAGAAAGACTATAATTTTGGGACGGAGAGAGTAGTCCCTTTGTTTGCTCGGGTGCGTCTACAAGATCACTGGTGGCCGCCCCTCCTTTTCGTACTGCAATGGCTCACCATCTTCGTCCGGTACTGCGATGCAGAGGCTTTTTTCGCCACCGAAGCCCCATCCAACGGAAGTTTTTTCTCGGTCTGGTTGTCGTTAGCATTGTAAGTGTGTGATGGGTCGGAGACCCCCTTGTTGTAATTGTTGTTTTGCTTGTTATTTTTCTTCTAATAAAAATTCGGCAAAGCTTTTGCCGTCCGTTCCAAAAAAAAAAAAAGCCCCATCCAACGACCTCATGGTATACACCACCCAGGGCTACTCCCACTTCTTGTTGGGGGATGACGACGCCGTCGAGGCCCTCGACAAGGAGAACGCCGCCAAATCCTGGATGAAACTTGAACATGCTTTTGCAGCAGTCCGTGCTATGGAGGAGGAGAATCAGACATTGGAGGCTGTGGTGAATAAGCTCACATCTGCTCCCTCGCGGCTAGAGGCACTGGAGACATGAAAGGAGGCCTTGATTGTGGATGTTAACAAAATTGGGTCAGTGTTGAAGACCTAGAAAAACTAAGATCGGGGGAAGAGAAGAGGCATTGCTGGATTTGGAGAAGGGGCTGGAGGCAAAAGCGTTGGACGCCAGACACACTGCTGCTAAAAATCAGGATATGAGGAAGAAAGTGGACGCCCAGGCGGTGAACACGAGGGACGTTGAGAGGATGCATAGAGAGATGCAGGCCATTCAACATGACAATGCCAATTCTAAAAATGCAAAAGCAGCACTCGAGAATAAGGGCAAGGAACTTCGTGAAGCTGGTTACCAAGGTTGAGGAGCTTGAAGGGCTCGTTGAGCAGTGCAACCAGGCTCTCAAAAGGGAGGTATAAATGTGCTGCAACATATCCTATAACTTCTCATTCTTTGATTTATTCATCTCCATCTGTCTTGAAGCAAATAATTTGTCTGTAGAACACTGTTATTTTATTTGTACAATTGAAATTTCTTTATCTGTTTTAAAATATATTTGGATATTTTTTTTAAAAAATCATCAGTTGCCCTTGAGGTTCAATGGTTTCAATTTAGAGTGCCAACTGCCACTATATGTTTACAATCAACCAAACCTCTAAAGTATGAAACATGAATAATCTTGGCCTCATATCTTTTGGGGATTATCTGTTTGTATGTTTTTTCTAATAACGATGAATGTAATACAGATCACCAATAGATGTGTTACGTAAACTCATAAATCTATAAACAAAATCACTATAAATAGTCGATTTACAATGTGAAAAAGTAATTTATGTACATTAACATGTGTTTTCTTGAATAGCTAGAGTGTGTGGTCGTTTAAATGATATGAACCGGACCAAACGATGTGTTGGACACCTACCAACTACTAGTACTATATGTAGAAGACTACACTAGACATGCTTGCCCTCTACACTTGAGTGTATTGTTGCGGTCATGACTAGCAATGAACACTTGAGGAATTCTACAAACTCCATTGACGTAGGCTAATAGAGGAGATTTGCAGGGGAGCAATTACTCAACACAGACGAGGTAACTTCATGGTTTACGCGACAAAAGTGTTTTTTTTTTGCTTTGTGTTTTGTACCGGAAACACCTTGTACCGTATTTATTTTTAGAGTGGTAAAATGACCCATGTACTTCCTGTTTTTGTAACTAATCCTATGTCAAATTTGCGTGCAACGACAAAGGTTGTTATCAATAGTTTTGTGCCTCATGGGATGTTGAGAAATCGGCGCCCCTAATCTTGACACCGACTTCTTCCGTCGACACTTACCCAGACTACTTTCTTTATGGAAACCTTCACCTAGACACTAATATTGGAGACCAACTCTTTAGAAAAGAAGTCAAGGATTTATTCACAACTTGACTTGATACAACATAAGATAATTTCTTCATAAGTTTGATACAAAATGAGATAACTCTTTACTCTTTATGTGATTACCATACCATGACACCTACATACTAATGCGCGCAACCTTGCCATGCTACCAGGACTCAAATCGAAGTTCTTAAAAGATCCCCCGTTTGTTGTTTCCTCCTTGCTCCACGGCGATTTTATGGACGCGTGTCGCGCAGCTCGAGCCCGAGAGCGGCAGGAGGGAGGAGCGCGGGGCGCCTGGGGTTGCGCGGGAACAACTGGTGTACTACAGATTAGTGGGGGCCGGTCTGTGCTGGTCCCGGTTGTCGGTGGGTGGGCATGGGTGCAGGCGGTGAATGCGTGCACGAGAGAGGCGGGAGGGAGCGAACGCGCGTGGGCGCCCGTGACCGCGATGGAGCACATGAGGTGATGATTAGTGGGGTCCCCAAGCTGTTGGTGGATGGGTGCGGGGATAGGTTCGCCCCGTCTCCACCATCCTGCTCTTTGTCTAAAAAAATGTCCCTGTGTTCCTTGGAATCCACTTCCAGCCCCCACATCGGAACAGTGCCACGGGCCCATGATTCGTCCCGCTCCCCCGCGCACACTGCAAAACGGTGCGGGTGCCGCGACGCGATGCGCCCACCGCCACCCCCCCCCCCCCCCGACCCCCCGACGGAGCAGCCTCCAGTGGTGGCGCCCGTGGCTGAACATTGCTGCGATGCGCGCGCCCGGGCCCTTCGCCGGAGCAGCACCCAGGCGACATCGCGCGGTGGGTGACCGTGCCGCTCCAAGCTGCTGACTGATGGACTGGCGCAGCGGTGGCCCCGCTTGCCAGCAAGCGGCCGCGGCCTGTGCGTTCTACCGGCGAGGATTGAAGGGGGCGAGTTGCAGGCCGCTGCCGTGTCGCCTCCTTCCTTCTATGTGACCGTGGCCTGTGCGTTCTTTGGCCTGGGTGATTACCATCTGTACAAATGAAAGCATACTTTATTTTAGGTCACACATAATGTACTTCTTCTGCTGCACATTTGTTTCTTTTCAAATGTGTTTCTGTTTTGAACTGAAACGTAGGTCTGAAGGATGGAGCTACAAGAGAGAGAAAGAGTAAACAGATAGAGGTACCTTTCTTTGCTCTATGCCCTGTGGATTTCATATGTTGATATTGGGTGAGTGTGCATTTTTCAGTGAGTGGAGTGCCTAATCTGCATTGGTTGAATTCTAAAGATATGTAGAGAATTATAAAAGTGAAGCAATTTCAGGTGGAAATAGTAGAAAAATTTTCAGGTGATAGATGTGTAGTGATTCCTTCTTCTTTAAGTGGGGTGCTTGATTAATGCATTTGCCCTCCTGCTTCTTTAGATATGCTTATCATGTTTGCGATAAATGGCTTATCAATAAATGGCTTGGTTGTGATGTTGGTATATTGATCAGTACATGCAAAATGAATTGCTCTCAATAATGGTCAAATAATTTGTCCAAGCTATAAATGGTTTAAGAATATGACTATTTAGTATTAATCTCTCCCCCTGTCTTGCTTGCTTCATAGCTTTAGACCTTAAATATCACTTAAAAAACAGAAATCAGAACGAGTGCTCCACAACCTAACAAGCAGACTTGCTGGAACTTGAATTTACTTTCCACTTCATATCTTTATTTTGTCAGTAAAATATTTTAGAATAATAGGGCTGAAGGCCACCAGCTCAAAATCTCACTTCAAAAACAAAAATCAGAACAAGTGCCCCCACAACCTAACAAGTAGACTTGCTGGAACTTGAATTTCTTTTTACTTTCCGTTTGTACTTATATTTTGTTAGTAAAAGAGATTAGAATAATAGGCTGGAAGGCCACTAGCTCATGTGTTGTATTAACACGGCTGGCCAATAGGGTTTGGCTTTTGCATTAAACCTGTATTAATGGTTATCACATTTTAAATTCTTTTATCAGAATTCATTAGCTTATCTCTTTCATGTGAATTGGTACTCTAATCAGACAGCCCTCCAACACAATCAGGCATTGTCATATTTTTTATAGGATTAAAAATGCAGCCTTTTGTAGTTCGTTTTTTTATATATGGAATCTTTGTCATTACCTCCTTGAAGCAAATGGTTGTCAGTACTAAACATGATAGGTATCGAGTTTGCTTTGCTTTGGTGTCTAATATTTATACACTACATGAAAAAGGCCTTGCACAACCTACTTATTCATCTGCTGGTGGGAGAAGATATCATATGATGAAGTACCAGGATGCAATGGCCATATGCAGAGCCTATGTCCCTCCTGGTCTCCTTGTGACCTTTACATGCAACACTAAATGGGGAGAGATTGTTGATGCTTTGATGAGTTAGATCAGCAACCTTGTGATCGGTCTGAATTGATTGTGCAAGTGTTTCATATGAAAGTTGACGAATTCATAGATGATATCAAGGAGGGTAAGACGTTTGGTGTAGTGCGTTCAGGTGAGATGTAGTGTATAGACTACCATGCTGCTCTTCAACCTTTGTTATTGGTGTGTCTGATTTATGTTGTTGCTTGTGGAGTCCAATGCACTGTAGAGTTCCAAAAGTGTGGCATGCTTCATACGCATTGCCTTCTATGCCTAGCTGATGCACGCTCAGAGACTGGGCATGGGAGTGGTGGCAGTGACAGTGGTGCGACCAACAATGATCAGAACATGTACTTAGCTATTCTAATAGTTGTGTAAGTTTGCTTTAATTTTAGTTTTTTATACATTGCCTCAAGTATGATCAGAGATCGAAATAAGATATCTGCATAGGTGCCAACTTTGTTCATATTTTTTTATGTTGCAATTATTTAACCATTGAATTGATGCTTACACATGACCCTTGCTCTGTCATGGCATCCCCCAAAGCCTCAGTGGCATTCCACAAGCCTATGTCTGCATATATACTGGAAAGCACCATGCAGTTTGATGTATTATCTGGTTCAAGCTCAAAAAAGAGCTTTTGCTGCCTTCTCTCCAACCTCTAGATTTGAGTGCAGCTTATAAGCTTTAAGCGACATATTTTGGATAAGTGTTAGTGATTCTGCCAGTATAGTGTTTTAAAGTTGGTTTTATGCCGTATACATCTGAAATAAGTAAAATGCAAGTATAGGTTTGGTTGAATGCTAGACTATTATCTTTTTGTTGTTACATGTCCATCTCCATGACACATATTTGATATTAAACTATTATCCTTTTGCTATACAAGTAAGGGTGCATGATCAATGAAGCTCATGCCGATTTTTGTGTGCTCTTTATCTCTGGTGAGAAGAGTTAGGTGCATGGGATTCATAGTCTGCATTGACCTTTGCCTGCAAACTGTGTAGCGTGGTGATTAGTAAGTTCAGTTAGTATTCAAAGCTACCAGCAAAGTTGTTTGATAGCTATGCATACTTGTTGCATGAAGATTTATGATGATCAGATGTGTTGTAAATGTGTTGTAATATTGATGCTCCAAATTACGGACAGACATCTAATGGATAGGAATGTAGGATAGATGAGTGATCGAATGTGCTAATATTAATGATTGAGATATTGAACAGACACCTGATACAGGCTAGGATAGCCTCGTGCTCATATATGTTGTAATATTCAAGATTAAGATGCCGGATGGACATCTATGCTAGAATGTTGATGATGTGCTTGGTACCGGGTGTGGTGGTTTTATGTTCAATTTTTCTTATACCATGCATAAGGTTACTTGCATTTAACTTTTTAATCCATAGGGCGCGATGCGCGTGCCAAATGTTCTTTGTGAAGATCATCAGCCAGCAGTAACTTTTTTCACACCTTTTGCATGTATATGAAAATCTTTCTTTGACACGGATGAAGAAAGATCATCAGCCAACAGTGATAGGACATTTCTTAGTGTTCATTTGAGGCATTGGACAAAAAACTGGTTTATGATTTTGACACTTGTCGATATTGTGGTTTGTTATCCTGGTACAAAAAGTATTGCCAGGCTGAGAAGTTACGGTGGATGGAAAGTTGAAAATTTTGGTGACTACAGTAGCTTTGCTATTTTGATGGTTGTGGAAAAAACATGTTAGCAATAAACTTTTATTAGCTGTTCTTTGTGAAGATATTGGTAGGGCGTGTGTTGCGCGCCCAACTGTTCTAGTGATACTTAAGTAATGGCTTGGATGAGGAGTTGGAGGGAACCCCTATTTATATGACTCTATGGCTCACATGAAGTTGTCATGTTGTCCATCCTCTACACTTAGAATTTTCTCATCTTTATCCTAATATCTAAATATTTTACTGTACATAAATATCTAGTTTCTAGACTCATCTTTACTTTGCCATCAAAAAGTAGTTCACTTTATCATGATCCTTATCCTTATGCATGACAAAGTTTGTATATTCCAAACCTTTCAAGAATGTTCCAATAAGCATTGTATATTTTCGAGAGGGGGGTCCTCCTACCACTCATCAACTGTCCACCCTACAGAGCCCAGACAGACCTCCGTACGAACTCACTTTTACACAGAACGGTCGAGAGTTCTGTCCCGAACGAAAAACTAGTCGGTAGACAGTCCGCCCCTGGGGCTCGGACAGTCCGTCGTTCAGCTGCAGCGGGTACTCAGGGCCGGGACAGGCTCCGAGTAAATCTTAAAAAACAACAGTGGACAGTCTGCGCCCCCAGACTGTCCACCGTACAAAGAATTTTGGCACACAAATACAGAGCCCAGACAGACCTCCGTACGAACTCACTCATCAACTGTCCACCCTACAGAGCCCAGACAGACCTCCGTACGAACTCACTTTTACACAAAACGGTCGAGAGTTCTGTCCCGTACGAAAAACATAGTCGGCAGACAGCCCGCCCCTGGGGCTCGGACAGTCCGTCGTTCAACTGGAGCGGGTACTCAGGGCCGGGACAGGCTCCGAGTAAATCTTAAAAAACAATGGTGGACAGTCTGCGCCCCCAGACTGTCCACCGTACAAAGAATTTTGGCACACAAAACCTCGCAAGTTCTGTCCAATTGAGCTTAATTGTCCGCTATACAAGATCGGACAGTCCGTTGTAGATTCACAATTAGTTATCTCAAAACTTGATTTTTGAGTCAATTTTTTGCACTTTTCAACCTATATGCATGCAACACCAATGTTTGAGCAATGTGGCATTATTGACTAGTCAAGCAAATAAAAATTGACCCCTCTTGATAGACTATCTAGCACCTAAATCCGATCAATTTTCTTCTCTAATCACCTTTGTCTTGAGTGTTCCAACATGTCATGTCATCATGTATAGCAAGGTCTCACAACATTTCTTTTCATCTCAAGAGCTCTATCAATAGCATCTCCATGGTTTAGCTTATCTAATCTTTGTGACTAACCCTAATTCTTATACTCAATGAAATTGTTAGTCCAGAAAGTGTTGTCATTAGTTATCAAAACACTAAACGAGGGGCCTAGATGCTTTCACTCCGACTCACCACCATAGCGCCACCAGCTTTCCACCTCTACTGGCTGGTAGCCCGACGAGCAGCGAGAAGGGCGGCGATGGGTATCTCATCCTCCTTTTTTCTTCTCCATTCTTTTTCCTTTCTATTGTCTCCCTTCTTCCTCTCTGCCTGCTGTAACACCCTAATTTCATCACATTAAAAAAAAAAATCAATTTAGGCAACCATTTTCTTAGTTTTATTTGTTTTAGGGAATATTAAATTGCAAGTTCAAATTTTGGCTCTTAAATATTTAAACATCATTTAAATTAGAGACAATGAATCCTTTGTTGCATTCATGCTGTTGCATATATTTTTGAATGTGGTTTGAATTTGAAAAGGTTTGCAAAAGTTTAAACTTAAATTCAAAACCTTTCTTTTCCCTCTCTCTTTTTCTAGCCGGCCCAATCTTCTTTCGCGGCCCAGCTTCTTCTTCTCCCGGCCTTTTCTTTTTCTCCCCTCGCGCAGCCGCGGCCCAATTTCCTTTCCCGGCCCATTCCGTCGCCGCGGCCCAGTCGTCCGTTTTCTCTTCCCTTTCTTTCTCCCGGTCGCTGACATGTGGGCCCGCCCTGTCAGCTTCGTCCCCGAGCTCGAGTCGAGCACGGCCGGGACTCCTCCGGCGAGTCCGAGCCGTTCCCGCGTCGGTTTGCCCCTCGCGCAAGCTTTCCGGCCTTTATAAGCCGCCGCCCGACCCTCTCTTGCCTCCTCAAACCCAAAGTCCGAGCCTTCGCGTCGCCTAGAGCTCCATAGCCGAGCCGTAACCCTAGCTTCTCGCCGCCGCCGTGTTTCGAGCTCTCGAGTTCGATTCCGCCGCTTCCAAGTCGTCGCAAGTCTTCGCGTGGAGGTAAGGAGTGCGCAGAGCCCCTAATCTCCTTCTCTCTCGCTCTCTCGAGTCCCCGTCGACCTCGCCGCCATGGCCGTGCCGCCTTGGTCCGTTGCAAGCCTCCACCGTCGACTAAACCTCGTTTAGGTCCCCTAAAATAGAATCCCCATAGCGCCAGCTCTCTCCCGAGCCAATCACGGCGAGAAACCAAGGTCTCTAGCGCCGGTTTCGAGCAAGTCCGGCGAGAGCTCTGCCGCGCGCCGCCGCGCGCCGCCGCGGAAGTTGCCCCTTTGCCCAGGGCCGTTTGATCTAGATTCGACGGCCGAGATTAGATCCAACCGAACCGTTATGGTCAGCGCGGAGTCAGCCGTGCGGTTTTGCAAAAGAGCCCTGATCTTTTTGGAAATAAACCCGCGGTCCAAGCCAGTTCAAAAATAATTAGATCTAGGTCCTTTTCTTTTCGTTTAGGCCCCTGAGCTTTCTAAAAATAGAACCCGCCGTCCTGGTTGGTTGTTTTTCACAAAAGTCCTTCGGTTTTTATATGAAATTACGTTTTAGGTCCCTGGTTTCTTCTGTTTAAACCCCTGGAGAGTTAGTTTTAACTCAAAGAAGCCCCTAAACCTTGTTTTGGCCATATCTTGACCGTTTTAAATCCGTTTTGAGTGATCTTTGCGTTCACGCGATCGTCTCTTCATCAAGAATAGTTCTAGACACGTCTTTGCGTCTTTCAAAGTTGTTTGGTGTATTGTTTTACTTTTATTGATTGAATGCTTGTGTGAAACGTATAGAGAACGATCCGTTCGAGGGAGATCAAGATCAAGTTTTCGAGGAGGAGCCACCGCAGTACTTTGAGCAAGGCAAGTGGATTTCCCCCTCTGCATACTCTATTGAACCCATACACATTGCATAACATTAAAGTTTATATTTATGTCGCGATGCATTAATTTGATGGGTCCTATTTAAGGATGACTAGTCTTTTACACCAAGCCTTGATACACCGGGTTTACTCTCATGTTGGGTAGCTATGCTAGATGCTTAACCTTGGTTTATGATGGGTTCTATCCAACATTGATGAATATCTTTATTGTTTATATCTTGTTATGTTAATACAAGATCACCATGTTAATCGGAACATGGAGAACCACCCAGGATTAACCGTACAACCACAATACTATATGGCTCTGGTCTTGGCTAATTAATTAGAAACCTTGGTTAGGAATGATCTTACCGAAAGGGCATGGGGGGTGGCGGTTGACGGTGTATAGCCCGGTTCTCTCGGGAAGTGGGCTTGGCTAAGACACTGTGCCCGTTAGGAAGGGTTATGCCTGCTTCCGATCCGGAAACCTTAGCGGATTGTTTCTAACTAGGGAATCTTTGTAAAGGCCTCGTAGCGTCCCTATGCAGTCACACCTCGGAAGTGTGGTACGTGCCTGGCCCGCACTGCATGGTTGGGTCTAAAGTTCTTCGGAGCTTTTACGCGAATTGTGGTGAAAGTGTACAACCTCTGCAGAGTGTAAAACTGTTATAACAGCCGTGTTCGCGGTCATGAACGGCCTGGACCCTCACGTGATTAAACTATCGAAACATGAAATCAAATCATCGCATGCATACGTTATTGGTTATGTTCATTATCTATGTTTAGGATTTACTTTATGCTTACTTATAGTTAATATGAGGTGGTATATACTTATATCTTATTAAATAGTTGCTAGTTAATAAAACTTGACCAACTAAAATGCTAACCGCTGCAAACCCAGCCTATCCTTGATAGCTTGCATATTTCCCCCACTTGTTGAGTACCAACCATAAGCGTACTCACCCTTGCTTATATTGGATCAGAAGTTAATCATGGAGCAGAGTACCTCAGCGATCTTGATGAGTTCTAGGCGTGTGTTCCACCAGTCAGTTGCCTGTGGAGTGCTTTTGGAGATATCGTCCTAGTTATCGTGTGAACCAGTTTATTTTGGCCTTTGTGC
Organism: Digitaria exilis; assembly: GCA_015342445.1. Classification (NCBI taxonomy): domain Eukaryota; kingdom Viridiplantae; phylum Streptophyta; class Magnoliopsida; order Poales; family Poaceae; genus Digitaria; species Digitaria exilis. The sequence goes on from JACEFO010001926.1 coordinate 1,474,752, forward strand.
CTTATTCGTGAGTGTAATAAATACTTTATTTATTAAATATTCGTTTGAGTACTGTTTCTGCTGTTCACTCACGGTCTATCATATGTGTGAAATTTGATCCTGGCACACATATGAGATGTACTCGGTTTTCTCTCTAAAACCGGGTATGACAGAGTGGTACCAGAGCCGTGCTGACTGTAGGACGCTAGCCTAGTTAGAATGGTCGAAGTAAGGATTTAGTTTAGCAAGCCAAGTCAGTTTCTTTAGAGGTCTTATTTTATTAGTTAAAAATTCTCTGTTCTTCTTCTCTTTTCTTTGGTCACCTTTGCCTCTATTTTAATTATCTTTACTAAGGTTCTCTCTCTATGCTTAGATGGCCAAGAGCTTTCAGACTGACCCAGCCCCACAGATGGGTGATGATGTGCAAGGAGATCCCGTATGGGTATGCTATTCTGATGATGAGGATATACCTGATTCTGCTTCACCCACAGCAAATGTTGAAGGGAATCTAGATGGTATTGGGAATGAAGGTGATGAAGTTTATGAGGATGAAAAGGATGATGAAGAAGAGCCCAAGGTGGAGATGATCACTTCAATAAATGAGCTTGGTACTTTCCCACTCTTGCTTGAGGATGTTCTGGAAGCATTGGGCAACTACACCAGGCCACTCTACATAACCACTTACAGTTCCGCTGCAAACTACCAGGAGTATTACCATACTCAGGTTCATGTTAGGGCGCAAATGGAGAATGCCTCTCGCTTCAGGACTTGGTCTATTCATGAGTCAAGCCTTCTACATACCTCCTATGAAGCTGCAGTCAGTGACGCCGCCAGGAGGGCAGTGACATCTATCAGCCACCAGTACCAAAAGGAGCTGTCTCACACAGAGTACCGTCACTTGCCTCGTCGCCGTCCAGGAACTGAGCAAACAGTTGTAGTGGGAGGAGGACCAACAGCAGATCCTCGTCTCAATGTTCTTGCCCGAGTCACTGCAGCGCTGAATACTGATTTGGAAGGTGTTATTAATGAACTTGCCCAAGCCCAAGAGCGGATTGTAGAACTCGAAGAACAGCTGTTCCAGCAACCAAGCCAAGAGGATGTTGAAGAGAGGATGGCCAATGTTCGGTCCCCACCTCGGAAGAAGTGTCGCTTTGGAGCCCCTTTCTCCGTCACACAGTTTAGGGAATAGGTTATCTTTAGGTTTCCTTTTGTAAGTTTATTGCTAGTACGGTTTTGTGAGGTCGATCGTTTGTTTAATGCTTGTTGCTTGGATAAATGTGTGAGTTGGAATCTTTGTTTGTGTGTCCTTGGTTGTGGAGTGATGACCACAATTAAAGAAAATATTAATAAAATATTAGTTGAGTTTAACTCTAGTCCCCTCTTATCCTTTGATCTTAGTTTCTTATCTATCTCAAGTCTATCCGGCATCTATATCCCTTATTCTGAAATCTGCTCGCGTCAATATCCGAGACAGCAGTACTGTTTTGATGATTTCGGGAACTACACAAATCCGTTTGACCTGAAACCAGTGGGGTTAGTTTCAGAATTTGATGAGTAAATTTCGTTGATTTTTCCATAATTTTTGGAAATCTGTGTCAAGGGAAACACACCAAAAGTTGTCAGGAACAGAATCTGTTTTCCAGCTTGACACAGGCAGCTTGATTATTTTGTATCCGGAGTTTCAGAGATCCGATTGAGGTGATTCCAGTTGGATTGGATTCATAACTTTATGAGTATTGTTCTGGAATTTTGGTATAATTTTTGGATGTACGAATTGACAGTTATAGATGAACATTTAGGGAGGACAGAATCTGAGTGATGTGGAATATTTGACTTTCCTCTATTTTGTTCTTTCTTCTTAACTTCAATGCTATCTCATACTCTCGCAGTAGAGTGTCTTTCCTTTACTCCTATCTATCTGAGTAATCTTTCTCTGAATCATATCTATCTAACACTCAGATGGTTAACACCAGGACCGGAGGAGGTAGAGACGTTCCTAGTCAGAGGCGTGATCACGTGAACCAGCAGAATCAAGCACCCCCTCCACCACCGCCTCAACCCGCAATGGATCCCGCAATGCAGCAGTTCCTAGCAACCCAGATGCAACTCATCCAGCAGCTCACTCAGACAGTGGCCAATTTGCAGGCACAGCAGAACCAGCAGCCACCACCGCCACCAGAACCAGTCCAGCCGCCTAGGGATCATCACAGGCAGTTTTTGAGCCAGCATCCTCCTACCTACTCTCACTCTGCAGATCCATTAGATGCTGATGATTGGCTCAAGAATGTTGCAAAGAAGCTAGACATTGCTCAGTGCACTGATCGCGAGAAGGTCTTGTATGCCTCAGGAAGATTGGAAGGCCCAGCAGCTGATTGGTGGGATGCATATGTAAATGCGCATAACGCTCCTGACACCATCACATGGCAGCAGTTCCAGGATGCTTTCCGCACACACCATATCCCAGCAGGTGTGGTGGATTTAAAACAGGAAGAGTTTCGTGCATTGGTGCAAGGAAACATGAGCGTGTGTGAATATAGGGATAAATTCACTCAGCTATCTCGCTATGCACCTGATGATGTGAACGACGATGCGAAGAGGCAACGTCGTTTCCTGAAAGGTTTGATTGGGCCTATCAAGTACCAGCTGCAGACTCATACTTTTCCCAACTTTCAGACAATGCTTGATAAGGCCATTGGTTGTGAGAATACACGCAAGGAGTTGAGTGAGCAGAAGAGGAAGTTCCAGTCGTCGTCATCAGGGCAGACAAGCAACACTCGTCCTCGTTACAATTCTTCACAAGGTTACCAGAATCGCTCAGGAGGTAATGGTGGACATTACCAACAGGGACAACAGGCACAACGTTCTGGTCAACAGGCTCAGAGGTATTCCCAGCAGACACCTCGTACTCCCAACCAGCAGCAGAACCGTTCTGGCAATGGCACCCCGTCAGTGCGGACCAACAATCCAGTCACGCCAGTACCGCCTAATGGTTGCTTTAAGTGTGGTGATGTGGGTCACTATGCTAACAATTGTCCCAAGCGTAACCCCCAGACACCCCAAGCTCAGAGGAGCGATGGCCAGAGGTCCGCTCAACCTTCTTCCCAGCAAGGCAGCAAGGGACAGCAGAACTATGCTCGTGGCAGGGTCAACCATGTGACAGCTGAAGCCGCTCAGGAAGCCAATGACGTGGTCATCGGTATGTTCTCAATTAACTCAGCACCTGCTACAATATTATTTGATTCTGGAGCATCGCATTCTTTTATTACTGAACAATTTGTGTCTGAGCATAACATACCTAAGCAACCCATGAAAAATATGCTTTTAGTAAATTCCCCAAATGGTGAAATGAAAGCTAGATACATATGCCCTCGAGTTAGACTTGAAATTATGGGTATAGAATTTCCATCCAACCTAGTGGTTTTGAAGTCTGAGGGAATTGATGTGATACTTGGAATGGATTGGTTGGGAGCTCATGATGGAGTTATTCAGTGTGCTAAGAAGTCAGTGTTATTCACAAGTCCACAAGGAGACCGAATGGAGTTTCATATGAGTCCAGTTATTGGAGAAGCAACAATCAATCAGCTGAAAGGAAAGTCACTGAAGGATATCAGAGTCGTGTGTGAATTTCCGGATGTCTTTCCTGATGATTTACCAGGTATGCCGCCTGACCGAGACTTTGAGTTCATCATTGAGCTTATACCTGGTACTGCACCTATTTCAAAAAGAGCATATAAAATGGATGTTAGAGATTTAGCAGAATTAAAGAAACAGATAGAAGAACTTTTAGCTAAAGGTTATATTCGACCGAGTTCATCTCCATGGGGAGCCCCGGTTATATTTGTTGATAAGAAGGATGGTACTAGAAGGATGTGCGTTGATTACAGAGCTCTTAATGAGGTGACTATCAAGAATAAGTATCCGCTTCCTAGAATTGACGTTTTGTTCGACCAGATGAGAGGTGCAAAAGTTTTCTCCAAGATTGATTTGCGTTCAGGCTATCATCAAGTGAAGATTCGGAAAGAGGATATTCCTAAAACTGCCTTCACTTGTAGATATGGTCTTTATGAGTATTTGGTGATGTCGTTTGGTTTGACAAATGCACCTGCAAACTTTATGTATCTGATGAACAAGGTATTTATGGAGTATCTTGACAAGTTTGTGGTAGTATTCATTGATGATATTATGGTGTTCTCCAAGAATGAGGAAGAGCATGAGGAGCATTTGAGACTAGTATTGCAGAAGTTACGGGAACATCAGTTGTATGCCAAGTTCAGTAAATGTGAGTTCTGGTTGAAGGAAGTATCCTTTCTTGGACATGTCATAACAGATGGAGGAATCATGGTAGATCCGAGTAAAGTGCAGGATGTGTTGAACTGGAAGCCACCTCAGAGTGTGGCAGAAATCAGAAGTTTTCTTGGATTGGCAGGGTATTACCGCAAATTTATTGAAGGTTTCTCCAAAATTGCTAAACCCATGACTTTGTTGTTGGAGAAGGGACGAAAATTCAAGTGGGATGATGCTTGTCAACAGAGTTTTGAGGAGTTAAGGAAGAAATTAACCACTGCTCCAGTGTTAGTAATGCCTGATATTCAGAAGGGGTTCGATGTGTACTGTGATGCTTCACACGTAGGACTTGGATGTGTGTTGATGCAAGAAGGCAGAGTCGTGGCTTATGCTTCTAGACAATTGAGAAAGCATGAGAAGAATTATCCTACTCATGATCTGGAGTTAGCCGCAGTAGTACATGCATTGAAGATTTGGAGGCACTATATGATTGGAAAACGGTGTCGAATTTTCACTGATCATAAGAGTTTAAAGTACATCTTCACTCAGAAGGATCTTAACTTGAGACAAAGCAGATGGTTAGAATTAATCAATGATTTTGATTTGGATATTCAATATCATCCGGGAAAGGCCAACGTTGTTGCAGATGCTTTAAGTCGTAGGAGTCAAGTTAACTCAGTCATTGGGAGGTTGATATCACAAGAGTTATGTTGGGAGATGGAACGACTTAACTTGGGTTCTGTGCTCATTCAGAAGCTGTGACTATGGAAGTAGAGTCAACATTAGAGCAAGGTATCAGGAAGGGACAGTTAGAAGATCCGAAGATTGAGGAATTCAGAGCTTTAATCCATTCAGGAAAAACTAAGGATTTTACGGAGGATGAACAAGGAACAGTGTGGTTCAGAAATAGAATTTGTGTTCCGGAGATTGATGGGCTACGAGAACTCATATTAAAGGAAGCACACGATTCACCTTATTCCATTCATCCAGGAAGTACTAAGATGTATCAAGATTTGAAAGAGAAATATTGGTGGTATGGTTTGAAAAAGGATGTTGCAACCTATGTGGCTTTGTGTGATGTTTGCCAGAAGGTTAAAGCAGAACACCAACGTCCAGCAGGTTTGCTTCAACCATTGAGAGTTCCAGAGTGGAAGTGGGAAGAAATTGGTATGGACTTTATTGTCAGGTTACCTCGTACTCGTGATGGTCATGATTCTATATGGGTTATTGTGGATAGGTTGACAAAGTCTGCTCATTTTATACCAGTCAATACAACATATACAAGTGCTAAGCTAGCCGAGCTGTATATGTCCAGGATTGTGTGTCTACATGGAGTTCCGAAGAAGATAGTGTCCGATCGGGGTACTCAGTTTACATCACGATTCTGGCAGAAGGTACATGAGATAATGGGTACACAACTCAACTTCAGTTCCGCTTATCATCCACAAACAGATGGACAGACTGAGAGGACTAATCAAATTTTGGAGGATATGCTTCGAGCGTGTGCTTTAAAACACGGTCGTAGTTGGGATAAGAGTTTGCCATATGCAGAGTTTTCCTACAATAACAGTTACCAAGCTAGTCTTAAGATGTCACCTTTTGAAGCATTGTATGGAAGGAAGTGCAGGACACCATTGTATTGGAGCCAGACTGGGGAGAGTAAAGTGTTTGGACCCGAAGTTCTTCAAGATGCAGAGCAGCAGGTACAATTAATCAGAGAGAATCTCAGGACTGCACAGTCTAGACAGAAAAGTTATGCTGATACCCGAAGGAGAGAATTGATCTTTGAAGTTGGAGATTTTGTGTATCTCAAAGTATCACCTATCAGAGGTCTTCGTAGATTCAAAGTCAAAGGAAAGCTATCACCTCGTTTCATTGGTCCTTTCAAGGTACTAGAAAGGAAAGGTGAGGTAGCTTATCAGTTAGAGTTGCCAGCTCAGTTGTCAGATGTTCATGATGTGTTTCATGTGTCACAATTGAAGAAGTGTTTACGGGTACCAGAGGAGCAATTGCAGTTAAAAGAACTCAGTGTGAAGGATGATTTGACCTATTCAGAGTATCCAGTTAAGGTATTGGAGACAGCAGAAAGGGTTACTCGGAATAAAGTAGTTAAGATGTGCAAAGTGCAGTGGAGTCACCATACAGAAGATGAGGCTACATGGGAAAGAGAAGATGAGCTCAGTGCAGAATTCCCTCAGTTGTTCTCTGATCTTTCCGAATCTCGGGGACGAGATTCTTCTTAAGGGGGGTAGGATTTGTAACACCCTAATTTCATCACATTAAAAAAAAAAATCAATTTAGGCAACCATTTTCTTAGTTTTATTTGTTTTAGGGAATATTAAATTGCAAGTTCAAATTTTGGCTCTTAAATATTTAAACATCATTTAAATTAGAGACAATGAATCCTTTGTTGCATTCATGCTGTTGCATATATTTTTGAATGTGGTTTGAATTTGAAAAGGTTTGCAAAAGTTTAAACTTAAATTCAAAACCTTTCTTTTCCCTCTCTCTTTTTCTAGCCGGCCCAATCTTCTTTCGCGGCCCAGCTTCTTCTTCTCCCGGCCTTTTCTTTTTCTCCCCTCGCGCAGCCGCGGCCCAATTTCCTTTCCCGGCCCATTCCGTCGCCGCGGCCCAGTCGTCCGTTTTCTCTTCCCTTTCTTTCTCCCGGTCGCTGACATGTGGGCCCGCCCTGTCAGCTTCGTCCCCGAGCTCGAGTCGAGCACGGCCGGGACTCCTCCGGCGAGTCCGAGCCGTTCCCGCGTCGGTTTGCCCCTCGCGCAAGCTTTCCGGCCTTTATAAGCCGCCGCCCGACCCTCTCTTGCCTCCTCAAACCCAAAGTCCGAGCCTTCGCGTCGCCTAGAGCTCCATAGCCGAGCCGTAACCCTAGCTTCTCGCCGCCGCCGTGTTTCGAGCTCTCGAGTTCGATTCCGCCGCTTCCAAGTCGTCGCAAGTCTTCGCGTGGAGGTAAGGAGTGCGCAGAGCCCCTAATCTCCTTCTCTCTCGCTCTCTCGAGTCCCCGTCGACCTCGCCGCCATGGCCGTGCCGCCTTGGTCCGTTGCAAGCCTCCACCGTCGACTAAACCTCGTTTAGGTCCCCTAAAATAGAATCCCCATAGCGCCAGCTCTCTCCCGAGCCAATCACGGCGAGAAACCAAGGTCTCTAGCGCCGGTTTCGAGCAAGTCCGGCGAGAGCTCTGCCGCGCGCCGCCGCGCGCCGCCGCGGAAGTTGCCCCTTTGCCCAGGGCCGTTTGATCTAGATTCGACGGCCGAGATTAGATCCAACCGAACCGTTATGGTCAGCGCGGAGTCAGCCGTGCGGTTTTGCAAAAGAGCCCTGATCTTTTTGGAAATAAACCCGCGGTCCAAGCCAGTTCAAAAATAATTAGATCTAGGTCCTTTTCTTTTCGTTTAGGCCCCTGAGCTTTCTAAAAATAGAACCCGCCGTCCTGGTTGGTTGTTTTTCACAAAAGTCCTTCGGTTTTTATATGAAATTACGTTTTAGGTCCCTGGTTTCTTCTGTTTAAACCCCTGGAGAGTTAGTTTTAACTCAAAGAAGCCCCTAAACCTTGTTTTGGCCATATCTTGACCGTTTTAAATCCGTTTTGAGTGATCTTTGCGTTCACGCGATCGTCTCTTCATCAAGAATAGTTCTAGACACGTCTTTGCGTCTTTCAAAGTTGTTTGGTGTATTGTTTTACTTTTATTGATTGAATGCTTGTGTGAAACGTATAGAGAACGATCCGTTCGAGGGAGATCAAGATCAAGTTTTCGAGGAGGAGCCACCGCAGTACTTTGAGCAAGGCAAGTGGATTTCCCCCTCTGCATACTCTATTGAACCCATACACATTGCATAACATTAAAGTTTATATTTATGTCGCGATGCATTAATTTGATGGGTCCTATTTAAGGATGACTAGTCTTTTACACCAAGCCTTGATACACCGGGTTTACTCTCATGTTGGGTAGCTATGCTAGATGCTTAACCTTGGTTTATGATGGGTTCTATCCAACATTGATGAATATCTTTATTGTTTATATCTTGTTATGTTAATACAAGATCACCATGTTAATCGGAACATGGAGAACCACCCAGGATTAACCGTACAACCACAATACTATATGGCTCTGGTCTTGGCTAATTAATTAGAAACCTTGGTTAGGAATGATCTTACCGAAAGGGCATGGGGGGTGGCGGTTGACGGTGTATAGCCCGGTTCTCTCGGGAAGTGGGCTTGGCTAAGACACTGTGCCCGTTAGGAAGGGTTATGCCTGCTTCCGATCCGGAAACCTTAGCGGATTGTTTCTAACTAGGGAATCTTTGTAAAGGCCTCGTAGCGTCCCTATGCAGTCACACCTCGGAAGTGTGGTACGTGCCTGGCCCGCACTGCATGGTTGGGTCTAAAGTTCTTCGGAGCTTTTACGCGAATTGTGGTGAAAGTGTACAACCTCTGCAGAGTGTAAAACTGTTATAACAGCCGTGTTCGCGGTCATGAACGGCCTGGACCCTCACGTGATTAAACTATCGAAACATGAAATCAAATCATCGCATGCATACGTTATTGGTTATGTTCATTATCTATGTTTAGGATTTACTTTATGCTTACTTATAGTTAATATGAGGTGGTATATACTTATATCTTATTAAATAGTTGCTAGTTAATAAAACTTGACCAACTAAAATGCTAACCGCTGCAAACCCAGCCTATCCTTGATAGCTTGCATATTTCCCCCACTTGTTGAGTACCAACCATAAGCGTACTCACCCTTGCTTATATTGGATCAGAAGTTAATCATGGAGCAGAGTACCTCAGCGATCTTGATGAGTTCTAGGCGTGTGTTCCACCAGTCAGTTGCCTGTGGAGTGCTTTTGGAGATATCGTCCTAGTTATCGTGTGAACCAGTTTATTTTGGCCTTTGTGCCTTATTCGTGAGTGTAATAAATACTTTATTTATTAAATATTCGTTTGAGTACTGTTTCTGCTGTTCACTCACGGTCTATCATATGTGTGAAATTTGATCCTGGCACACATATGAGATGTACTCGGTTTTCTCTCTAAAACCGGGTATGACACCTGCTCTGGTTGTCCTATTGGCAGTGGGAGCCTGGATCCGTGGGGGAGCATGCTGATCCACATGGGGGGTGACCGGATCTGAGCTCTACCGGTGGTTGTCGTTCGGTTCCGTGGGGGGAGAAGCCGTTATCCGACGGGATCTTTGGTGGCGTCTTGGGGCAGCAGCTGCTCGCGGCCCTTGGCAACGGCTTAAAGGTTGCGGCAGCTTCTGGCTCTAGGCGACAATGAAAGTGCATTTGGCTCCCTAGTGGTTTTGGTGTTGATAACAACCATAATTTGGAGGTTTCATGCTTCTATTGGGACATGTGCAGTAATGAAATGAAAAATATATGAAGAGAGATATAGAGGAGGTCCCCTATTCAAATTAATATGGTGTGAAGCTCAATTGACGATTTAAATATTCTTTGAATTTGAGTATAGGGAACATCGTACTATCAAGGGGGACGTGTCTGATGAATCAAGGATGTGAAAGTGCTATATTGAGATGAAAACTAACTTTGAGAGACAATCACGGCAAAACTCACTTTTTTAGGAAAAACCGAATGATCTGATTTTGTGAATCGAATGACCCAGTTCGGTACTGAGTAAAAATGTGCAATCGGATGATTCGCTTTTATGAATCGGATGACCCGGTTTGACAGGATACTTAGGTTTTTCACAGCTAAACTTACCCATCTGGATGATCTGGGTCCGAGCCAGATGATATGGTTTGCCCGATTTTGAGCATAACGGTCAGATTTCGAAGGTCCCTACAAATATCCCCTCACTCACTTCTTTTACCCCTCTCGACCAAAACCAGTGTTGAACACTTTCCAAAAGGCTCTCTCCACCTCTCCACTCCCCTCCAAAGCTTGCCCTAGCTAAGATCCACTTAGGGATTGATTGAGAGAGAAGATTTGAGGTTTGGGTATTGACTTTGAGTGAGAGAAAGCATTTGTTCATCTCAAGAAGCACTTGAAGCATCTTTGGTTTGTGATTCGCATTTATTACTCTTAGAGCTTCCTCCTAGACGGTTAGAAGTCGCCAAGTGCAGAACCTAACTTGTGGGAGCGCCTTGGAGGTTTGTATCACCCGTTCCTTGTGTGGAACCATTTAGTAAGTGACTCAACTTATATCTTTGTGGTCGGTTGAGGGAGGAAACGAATTGAAAGAAACTCTATCCTTTATGGGTGCCCCAACGGAGACGTAGCTCCCTTGGGAGTGACCTTCGGGAACAAATCTCGTTTGTGTTACTCACTTCTTTTACTCATGTTTCTCATACTTACAATATATTGATCGATCTATCTCCATACTTGTTTCCGCTGTGTTAGATCATGCTATATAGCTGTTAGAGTATACTTGTGAACTTTTTATTCAAGTGGATTTGTGAATACATTGTTAGATTTTGAATCTCGAGCAAGGTTATTATCCATCCCGGATCATCCGAGAATAACTCGGATCATCCGAGTGTTACTCGGATCATCCGGTTTTACTGATAACTTGTGAAAGAAAAAATTTTCAGGTTTTATTAGGTACGCCTATTCACCCCATCTCTAGGCATCTACAAGATCCTCTCAGACGGCTCGTGGCCTGGTGGCGTTATGGTGCCATGGCGGCTGTGATGCCCTTCTTCGGCGCTTACAGTGGTGGCTTCTCGCACCCTATAGGTGAGGGCTCCTCGTCTTCGGTGACGCACGCGACGGGAACACCCGTAGTGTGTGGCAATGTCTGGTGGCCATGGGGACGCTTACGTTCTTCACCAGTGCTGGCGATGAGGGAGATGGCCGTTGTTGCACAGCCGCGGCCCTGGCAAGTGGCTAGGTGTTTCTATGGTCCTCCAGTGTGGTTGGATTGGTGGAGGTCGAGGCAAAAGCTTGGACGGCGACATCTGCAGATGTAGTTTCCTTCTTGGATGTGTCTTTTTCGACCTCTTCGCTCCTCCCATTTGGATGTTGTAGGTGAAAACCTAAGCTTTGGGTTGACGTCGTCGACGTCATTGGCATGGTGATTTTTTTGGAGGCGATGTGAGGCAATTTTTGGTTCAGTGTTTTTCCTGCTTGACGAGAGCGGCTATCGACATAATTGTTTTTTTTTCTCCTTGCGTTTTATCTTTCCTAGTGAAAAACTACATTGCTGCAGAGTTGCTCGATGAAGCTGTGCCGCGGCGGCAGCAGCAGCAGCAGCAGCTGTGCAACGAACGACAGCCGCTCGTGGCGACATGGAAGTCGCAGGCACGAATAAACAGTGCGGTAGGGGTAACCAAACATCAGAGAACTGTAATTTCTCTAAACCAAGAATGATCGTACAGGTACACAACATCGAGTCTCGAACTAGAAGTTCCCGACGCGTAAACGTGAATTCAGAAGGCGTAAAACAACCGACCACGACCGAACGGAAATACACCATGGGAAGGGAACGTGAACGAAGCCGCACTGCCTCTTGCCTAGCCTAGGCCATGAGTGCGAGGCCGACGAGCCCCGCGGCACCGGCCAGCACGCCCATCGCGAGCGAGGCCTCTCCGCCGCTGGCCGCGCCGACGCTCGCGGAGGCCTTGGTCGTGGGCGCCGCCGTCGTCGTGGTGGTGGGCGTCGACGTCGACGGCGTGGTCGTCTCCGGAGGGGTGTCGTCGGCGCCGGGAGCGGCCGGGGACGTCGCCGGGGTGGTGGCGGACGCGGCGGAGACGGTGACGGCCAGCTTCATGCCGCTGCTGCAGTGGCCCGGCGTGCCGCAGATGAAGTAGCGCGTGCCGGGCGCGGTGAGCGCGATCTTGGTGTTCTGGTCGCTGTACGACTGCAGGGAGTTGCTGGACGAGCACGCGCTGTAGTCCGCCGAGCTCACCTCCGCCACCGTGTGCATCATGTTGTACTGGAACACTGCAATGCACGTATGAACTTCGTTAGTCGCTGCTACAATTTTCACAACCCTCTTGTTTACTAACAGAAATGACGCACTGTCTCATGCCCGTAAGTAAAAAAAAAACTACAATTCACAACCACATATCGACACGTTGGCCATCTGATGGGGCGTACTCGCGTGAACATCCTTGACCACAATTGAGGTCGGCCATGTTCAGATTTCCAACTATTCACTATTCATTCCAACTTTTCACTATTTATTCCAACTTTTCACTATTCCTCCCTAACAAAACACGTTTTCCAGCAAATGCTATAGTATTTTTCTTATGTTACAGTGTTTTTTCCTACAATCTAAACACACCCCAAGTGCTAATTACTTACCCAGGTTGTCGCCAACACTGAAGGTCTTGCCTTTGGCCCAGGTGGTGTAGTCCACACCGCTGGTCCACCCGGAGGAGTCGCCGACGACGTAATCTGTGGCGTACGCCGGAGCGGCGGCGGCGGCGGCGAGGAGTACCAGGCCGGCGATAGCTACAGCGGCACGGCCAGCCATGATGACAGCTTCAAGAACAAGGGCAGGTCTGCAATTCAGGCAGGGAAGTGCAATGTTACAGGAGGGCTTATTAGCTGTGTGGGCAGTGTTGAGTGCTGGGACCTGGAGTGAGTGACCGGTGGTTGTATAGGGTCAGCGAAGCGATGCAGGTGGTAACCGAAAGTGATTTGGTAAGTTTTGGTGGAGTTGGGTTAGTTATGCTGATCTATTGCTCATCAGTCATCACCAACTCTCCTGCTCTGGCATCCCCCTGATTATCTGGACAATTTCTGGTGATGCAGGGACAAACACCAACAAATACGTAGGTACGCTACCTGTAGATGATTTTGTGCGGTCTAGTAGAGATGATGGAATGGTTAGAGTGGCGCAGCGGAATTCGGCCCAGCCCGCTGTACACACGAGCCGGTGCCTAACAGGCCTAGGTCCACAGAGCCCCACAACAACTAAGGCCTCGGGCCTAACTCAACCCAAAAGACTAGCCTTATAGTATGAGGACTGCCCCACCTTATATGTTGTGCTCTCCCACCATCAATTACCGATGTGGGACTAAATATAACAATCTCCTCCGTCACACATCGGACCCAACTCTTCCATCACAACTACTGTGTGATCTCAAAGAAGACGTTATCAAAGGCCCAGAGTATAAACTCTCCAGTCAACTTGTGTGACCAATGGTCAATGCGCCATTCTAACAAGTGGTATCAGAGCCAAAGGTTGTGAAATCGGTAACATCTCCGGGTCACATATTTACGGGGGAGCCCGTTGATATCTCCGTTCGGTCATTTGACCATTGGTCACACAAGTTGACTGGAGAGTTTATACTCTGGGCCTTTGATAACGTCTTCTGTGAGATCACACAATAGTTGTGATGGAAGAGTTGGGTCCGATGTGTGACGGGGGAGATTGTTATATTTAGTCCCACATCGGTAATTGATGATGGGGGAGCACAACATATAAGGTGGAGCAGTCCTCATACTATACTATAAGGCTAGTCTTTTGGGTTGAGTTAGGCCCGAGGCCTTAGTTGTTGTTGGGCTCTGTGGACCTAGGCCTGTTAGGCACCGGCTCGTGTGTACAGCGGGCTGGGCCGAATTCCGCTGCGCCACTCTAACAGGAACGACGTCTACTAGTTTAGGGTTCCAATAATTATTACTAGGCGCTCCCTAATCACCTGTCGCCGCAACAACTAAGCACAGACGCGCAACGGGGAAAAAAACTGCAAGTTCACAGGGGCAATTTTGCTCACATCACAGGTGTTCTCACAAGTCACAACTTACTGTACATTTTTATACCAAGGCACGTGTGTGCCACGGCGTAAGCAAGGGTGAAAAACACCTATCAAAAGTTCAAAGGTGTTTGTCGTTCTCAATCAACCTCTGAAAAAATGTACAATTTACATCACTGCAGGTAGAACATTCCCACCATAAAATAAAACTAGATTTCTTTTCATTACTAATTTGTTTTTATCAACTTGTATAGATAATAATTCCTCAAAAAAACTTATATACATAATATCATAGTATATGATAGTGCGTGAAATGCTGCATTTCCTGGGATAAAATACATCAGCAAAGTGGCTGAAAGAGTCATGAAAGATACAGCTAAAGCCTAAAAGCTGTAGCAAGCAAGTTTTAGTTGAGCCGTTCAACAAACCAACTTGATAGCTTCTGCATCGTACCTTGCGCGGACCTAATTTGATCCAAGCCCGTCGATGATTGATTAGCTTTCCATTGTCAAGCAGGTTTCCTTCAAACATTTGCCAAGCAGGTGAGCAAGACGGCTATTGCTGGGCCATTCCTGCTGCTGCCGTCAGCATCTGCTATACTTGCATTCATCAAGAATTCAAGATTGAGGGCCCTGTTTGGGTGGACCGGTGGAGGCAATTATTATTCGCCAAGTATTATTCGCTAAAATTTTGCATGCGTAATGAATGTTTAGCAGTGTACAACTAACCATGGACACTTCCCATTGGCTGGGCGCGCTCTCTGTAGCATGTACTAGTCGTTTTGACGTTTTGAATGTTCGCGGTCAGAATGGAAGTTTCAGTGTAACTGTGAGAAAGGAGTCCGTCATTCTGAATGACTGACTGATCATGATTCATTAACTTTTTGAATTGGAACACTCATCTTCGGCGAGATGCAAATATGCAATCATGTATAAGAAAGTTGTCACACCTGTTTAGCTCAACGAATTTCCGGTCAAACTGTCCACTAGTGTCGATGACCTGAAGTCTGAAGCATCAGTGCATGGCAATTGACCTGAAGATTGAAGTAACTCGGGTTGATTTTTGTCATCCCTTGAGTGTCCGTGCTTGAGGCAAATGACGTTCAATTATTTATGCTGCCGTTCTAGATCGGTAAAACAAATCTCATCCGAAAGAAGGAAGAATATCAATGACTTTTGGATGACTTTATTTCTGGTACAACAATATACAGTACAGTACCACTCACTCCCATAAAAATACATACTTATCCGCACACAAAATGATCAGCAATTCAGCATAATCAAATCAAACGTCCCCCACAGGTCACAGAAACCGAAATCCTCACATCGACAATTTCTCGGTCTATTTCGGCACAGTCGCCGTGACCAGGAACCCTTTGCCGTCGGGCACCACGACGACGAGCCCTTCATCGTCATCAGCGCCGGTCACAATGCTGTAGGACACGTGGACGGGCTTGCTCTCCCTGAGCTTAAACTCCTCCAGCCCAAGGTCCTCCCACTGCGCCACCTCGAGCTCGTGCCCTCCGCCGCCGCCGCCGCCGGACACCACCGGCGGGTGGCCCTCCGCCGCCGCGCACGTCTCCACGCTCATCCCTCTCGGGTTACCCCCGACGCCGTCTCTGGCGACGACGACGAGCGCGAGGCGCCGCGGCACCTGCTGCTTGGCCACGCCGAGCCTCTCGCTGGCCTCGTCGGCGCATGCCCTGGCGAGCGCGCGGTGGTCGTCGAGCGCCTTGCCGCCGGTGGCCCTGAAGAGCACCGTCCCTGTGGCGGCGTTGGTGGTGGCGAAGGTGTCGAGAGGGATGGACCTGACGCGGCGGGTCATGACGCCCGGGCGCTGGAAGTAGCCGGCGTACTGCATCATCGGGATCGGGGTGGCCTTGTTCTGAGCTTTGATCTTGGCGTGCGTGCTCGCCCATGACAGGAGGAACCGCGCCAGTGACAGTGGGTCGCACAGCATCAGGCTGCAGCTCACGCCCACCGCGTAGCCCCCGTCGCCCTGGAACCGTGTCAGCTGCACGAAGAGTAGGGGAAGACAGCAGCAGGTCAGAACCGTTCGTGCTTCCCCAACAGTGAACTGTTTAGGACCTGATGAAAAGAAAAACAGTGCAGAGTCGTCCTGCATCTTGCATGCCGTGTTTCAAGGCACTGCATTGATAGCACGGCCCGGCAGCTTTGATGGGGGCGATCAACCTGTACTTTGATGCTGGGTGGCACCACAGGACACGTGTGGATTGGCCCGCAAGCGGCACGCCACTTGCGGTCCTGCTTGTAGTACGAGCCAACAGCCCGGTGTTCGTTGCATGTCCCGATCGAATTTACTCAAACCTGTTCGTACATGTCCTCTACTCTATCAGCCGTTGCATACGGATGGATGGTAAGCGTTTCTCGAGTCTGCTAGACATAGCTTTCATCTAGTAGTATCAGCTTCAACTTGAAGGGTATTGCTAAAAAAATGGGTGTCCTCTTTCGAGGAAATGAGATTACGTGGGGGGACTTTCTGTTTCTGATCAAGTATCAACGGCGCATTTCACTGTTACAAGGCTGGCTAGTGGAGTATTAGGTACTTTACTTCCTAGTTTGACTGTTTGAGTCCGGTTGGTGTTAGTCTCATGGTGGACAGCCTACCGCTACCATACTGACTACATCCACGGGAATGTTTAGCAGCGATTATACGGCACATTCCGAAAAAAGTGATAAAGCTTCCGACCCATGGAATTATAGAAAAAGAATTTGGTGGCATTTTACCTCGAAAGTAAACATATCTTTATGTGCTTATGGCGGTCACGCGCGCATGAATGAAACAAGAAACAGAACGTTGATCCAATTATCCAAAGCTGCAAGTCAAACGGCGACTCTCCTGCCACACGGCACGCCGATGACCGGACGGTTGAACGAACTAAAAATTAATGGTACCGTAAGTGTCAGGTGTAGGTCACTCACGCGGCCGGAGTCCTAAAAGATTGGAACAGATCACGCGATCGGTGGACTTCTAACTTTCTGTTGCCGCCACGGCACCGATCGCGCGCGTTCTATCCGTTCGAGCGATGGACCATTCCGAACATACCTGGACGAAGCAGAGGGCGCTCATGTCGGGATCCTCGGCGTCCACGTCTGTCCACGGCGCGAGCGCTGCGTCCAGGCGGCCCTCCTGTCCGCCGCCACCGGCGATGAAGTCGTCGACGGAGGCCTCCACCGTGGCGAGCACGAGCCTGACGCCGGTGTCGTTGAGCTTGACCTCCCAGCTGGACCCGTCGCCGCCGCCGCCGCGGCGACGGAGCCGGCCGGCCATCTCCGGGTGGTCCGCCACGGCCTCGCTCAGCGACTCCTTCACCAGCAGCGCCTCCTCCTGCCCCCACGCCTCCCCCTCGCCGTTCGCGCGGTAGTAGAGCACCACGCGGGTGCGGCGCTGCAGCGCGGCCGCCGTGAGCGGCGGCGCCGCCACGGACACGGGCCGCGCCAGACCAGGCTCCACCTTGCGCGTCGGCAGCGCCGTCTGGAGGCCCTCGACGTGGACGTGGCGCGCGGTCGTCACGGACGCCATGTGGTGCTCCCGGCTTCCGTTCCGGTGCGGTGCGCGCGGAGGCAGAGGAGCGGAGCAGCGGTGGGGGCGGTAGGAGAGCGGCAAGCGTTGCGTGGTTGCTGCAGCGGAGGATGATGGCCCTTCCGCCGTGTGGCGCTATTGCCTATTTATATGTGCTTGGCTTTGGCTGTTTTGGCTGTTTTGATGGCCGGGTTAATGGCGTCGGCCACTTATCCGTTGTGTACAGCCTGCGCGAATACGTCCAACTGTCTGTTATACGTCTCTCCACCGACGGGGCATGAATCCCGTTTCTTCAGTCGAAAATCGAAATGGGTTAAAACTACGGAAGTGCACGTCAGAAATTCGGAAGTAGGTCGGTAATTTAGATGAATACTTTAAACTTTGTATTTTGAGCGTCGCATCATCGGAGATCTTTCAAATGTCTGCTCAACACCAGTACACCACCGGCAGAAAAGAGCTTTTTCTCCTTTTTCACTCCTAGTGCCTTTCTGAAAGTGGTGTTTTCTCATGGCTAAAAAGGGGTAAAGAAGTACTACTGCCTCCAAACTTCTCAAAAGGGAACGAAAAAAGGGAGCGGAAGCACAATGAGATAAAAAAAAAATAGCAGCAAGAGCCTGATTACCTAGAGGCTAGAGCATGTGTTTAGGCTAGAGCATGTTGCTATAACAATGACGTGGGTACGTAACCGTTTCCATTCAAAGTCTTTAGGTGGCACCGTTGGAGGTTGCATTAAACCTGCAGCGTCCTAAAAAGATAGGAACCATATAGAGTAGTCGTGTATGAATAAAAAAATATATAAAAAATGAACGTAGCTCCGAAAAAAGACACGATTCGACGTACGAACAACAACCATATCAACCGTCGTCGCCTCTCCCACAGGGCCACCATCTTTATTTTTGTTGCCAACCTTGACCCCTGATTAATAATCCTTGCTGCCAAATCTATTGATCTCACATTTGTGTGTTGACTTATGTTTGTGAAAAAAATGAGCATTCGAACAATAAACTTAAAACATCATGAATGATGTGCTGGCTAATCATTCATTACCACAAGAAGGGAGATTTCACAAGAGAAACTCCATTTCTATTAGAGGAACTAGTCACATAGGCGCGCCATGTGCGCCTGGAAAAAAATCTAAAGTAACAGAAAATATTAATTCAAAGTAATTTTTGTTATTGTTCTAAAAAAATTGTGTCATGTATCAAATCATATAAGAAATTGGACTATAAAGATATACTTAAAATTATTTATGTTTGGTACAATAGTCTTGTAGGACCTAACGATAGATAGTATTGTTTAATGGCAGGTAGTATTGTAGTACGTAATGATAGGTGGTTTTTTTTATGGGCATTATGGATTTATGAGGTCGAATAGTAAGATTAAGATGTTATGATATTTTATTTTTGAGTTTGATGTAATACAATCACTTAGTTAGATGGTAGGTATTTTTAATGGTCCGAAATTCGTAATCCATATATTAGAAACCAAATATTGGGAAGATGTTTCTTTTTTAAAGAAAACAGACTTAGGTCTGAAGGGAAAAAAAAGGCAGGTAGTATTGTTTAATGGCAGGTGGTATTGTAGTACGTAACGATGGGTAGTTTTTTTATGGGTATTATGGATTTATGAGGTTGAATAGTAAGATTAAGATGTTATGGTATTTTATTTTTAAGTTTGGTTTGATACAATAATTTAGTTAGATGGTAGGTATTTTTAACGATTCAAAATTCTTAATCCATATATTAGAAACCAAATATTAGGAAGATTCTTTTGTTAAGAAGTAAACAAGCTTAGGTCTGGAGGAAAAAAACAACAATGAACAGTGAAACGTGAGCCCCACTTATGAACAGTACCACACAGTACTAAACAGTACTGCACAGTACTGTACAGCACTGCACAATGCTCCGGTAGGGCCCACGTGGGGCCAAGACTCACGGCAGCGCGCCAATTCTCGGCGCGTTAGTAGTAGTAGTAATGAACTTCTTATGTTTTTGTATTAGGTGATAAAAATACTCTCCCCACAAATTGTTTTTGTGAAGGTATTTTACAAACCACAATAAAAATAACTATTTTTTAAAGTCATAAAAAGCTCTCAAGAAAATTGTGCACAGTTAAAGTTTGCTCTAAACTCTCATAAAAATTGTGCACATGATGTGTTTGACTGTGATAGGACATTGCTAGTTATTATATTTATAAAAAAAACATTTGTTCACTATTACTAATCGATTTAAACTTCAATGCCTATGGAATCTCTATCCAGATATGCAGTTCCACTGAAAGTCACAAGCATCATGCATTCCTACTAAGCTTTTCATGGCAGATGTATATATGGACCTTTTGTAACTCACATTTTCACTCCAAATGGCATAACTAATTTTAAGAGCATATAAAACCATTTCTTTTATTTTCTAATCCCACTACCATACTGAGAGAGTTGGTAAAAAATAGTAATCATGTAAGTCCTCTACAATGGTTGCTAATAGCCTCGGACTAGGATGATCCAGTCACATCAACTCTGCCCAAACTAACGAAAATAACATTCCTAAAAAGACTACCGAAAATTACGTCTCCCAAGAATTCATAAATTAAAAGTGGAATTGTGACATCTCAATAACATCTTATTGCAAATATTTATTGATAGACGGTTAGAGATGCTCTTGTCGAGAGCCAGATGAAATTTTTTTTATTTCCAATGAAATATCCTGCTAAGATTTCTATTCATAATCTTACTATTACTGAGTAGAGACTTCTTATTTCGAAGCCTTCATGTGAAGGAACCGAGGATACTAGGTGGACACTCTAAACAATTAGGGAAATTCTTGATTTTTTTTTGCAAAAATTAAGAAACATCCGAACATCAATCTAACCTCTAATCATAATAGCCATTGAATTTATTATCTTTTCTAATAATTACCCACATGTGCCATGAGAATATGCTAAAGTACCCTGTTAAACATGTATCTAGATTACACACCTCCTTCATTATAAAAAAAAAAAGAATCTAAAGTAAGCCCCTATTCTTCCTGTAAATTACCATCTATGTTATTATAAAAATAATATCAAATAATCCCTCATATAAATTATCCAGTTATATCATTATTAAAAGTATATCTAAATTATATATTTATGATAAAAAAATTATAGCGCATCAATATGTAATTATTATCTGTATCATTATTAATATATTTTCCATGTTATTATTTATATAAAAATACTACCAATAGGGTGTGTTACCCTGTATTCATGTACGAGGGAAGAGATAAGATATCATTTTTTATGTTGTTCACGTAGCTCAAACAAAGAATTCCTTTAAGTATAAAACACATGGATGTGTGGTGTAAAATTGAAAAAAGTGTTACTAACTAAACCTAACTAAACCTATTACAACTAGATAATGATAAATATGTGTCTTTAGAGTATTTTGTTATATAACGATAATGTATCTTTAAAGTATATGTGTTAAGATGTTTAATAGATGAAAAAAGAGTGTGTGATAGATAATTATAATTATTAGCTATTTATAATTAGCCCGTGTATGAACACGAATTGATAGGATAGTTAAATTAGCTATCAAAAGTCAAAACCATGGATCTAGAAAGGAGAGTAATAAGTTGGCTGATGCTTTCGGATCATAAAATGGGCAGTTGTTGGTGCTGTTAGCTCAAGGTACCCATTAAGTACGGGCAATCCAGGCAACGCTTCAATCGGGTTCGCGTGCACGGTTCAGATAGTGCATGTGTTCTGTATTGGGAGGTAACTAATGGAGGGGATTTCTTTCAAACGAGTTGTTGCACGTATTCGTACGGCAGTGCAGTGCCATGTAAACTTTATGTTTCAACAACCTAGATGCATAATTATTTGATTTCTTTCTTTCTTATAGGCCCACTTGAACTTTATGTTTAGTAGCTTTCGTTGTTTGCATTAGGAGAATCTACGCCAACATAATAACACGAAGTCGTGTGGCTAGCTAGCGGCTTTTTGGTCGTTGCAGTTAGATGACGCTTTGCTTACCAGTAAGTGACGGAGCAGCCAACAATAGATCAGCTATCCTGAAGCTTATTTCCTGAAAAACTGAACTGCAGTGGCCTAGTAGGTAGGAATAGGAGCACCAACTTCCAATTTATATGCCGTGCTGCATGGACTTGTTTTCGCTTGAACAATCTTTTTCTTACACTGATGCGTCTTGCGTGATTGATGATTTGTTGGTTGCTGCACTGCTCATTGGATCTTCCGTTCTTTTTGATCGAAGGTGACTACCAATACGCTTGTGTACTATGAATCACGATTATCGAGCTTCAGCAAATGTGGTGGTTTGCCGGCAGGTGAACCAGACTCTTTAGTTTTCTTGCAGGCAGCTTGAACTTAACGTGTCATATGAGCACAGGCAGTGTTTACTAAACTTGATCCATGTTTCGCCAAACAATTAGCACTCATCATGATTAATCTGTTTCAGCCCGAAATTCTTGGGCTGGGTCATTTTTTTTGTTTCATTTTGGGCCGGCGAGCGCGGATTGGGAGCATGAAGAATTTTGGCTTGACGGTTCGTCTCTCGAGTCTCGAGTGACTCCATCGGATTCCTTCAACAACACGAAGGAGATCGGCGAGGCAAATGCTTCGTATCGAATCATCTTCAACTTGGTCAACAAACAAAGTGTGAACAAAACATAGACGCCGCTAACGTCTCTCGAACCTTCCACCTCGAGTCAAAGCAACGATCAAAGTTTGAACAAATCAACATTTTTACACTGGCTGCACGTCGCCGCCCCGCCTCCATCATGCAGCCAGGATGCAAACACGAGACAGGGATCTCAACCGTTAGATCGTCCTGTCAGAAGGCTTTATGCAAATCGTGCCGTACGGCCCGCGCACCACGGGTTTCGTGGCTCTACCGTAGTAACTGTACTGTACCGTACCAGTAGCAAACTCGACAACTCGTGCCGGGCACCGCCACGTCGGCCACGTTGCGTCATTGGTTGGCTCGTTGCCTGGCCATCACGGCCGATCCGTGTCCCGGGCTCCGTCGCACCGAAGTAAACGCGCGGCCGACGGCCCACGCGGGCCGAGGACGCGGCGTTTTCTCCACCCTCCCTCGAGTATTTATCGTCCGGCCCCTCGAAAACCTCCCACGTTTGCATCTCCAACCACCTTCCTCCCCCCGCGCGTCTCTTCTTCCTCCCCACAGAAGAGCGCACAGGTCCCATTCGTTCGGACCCGCCCTTCTCTCAACCCGCGGCCGGCAGGCGAGCGCTTCCGCCAGATTTGGTTCGACATGAATCCCGAGTAGTAAGGCCTCCGATCCCCCTCTCTCTCCCCCGCTCGTCCCTGTGATCTGCGTTCTCGTAATCTGTTTGGATTTTCGCTCGCTTCTCTGTGGCTGCGTGGCTCCGGTTGTACCATACGTGGGGCCTGATCGGGTGCCTGTTGGTTGGTCTCACCAAATTTTGATCTGGATCTGAGGTTCCGGGTTTTGAATTAGGATTTCGCTAATGGGAGGGACGATCTGTGGCCGCGGGCTACCTTCGTCGTGGAGAAAATCATCTTGTTTAGCTTGACCGACGACGATGGCTGTGTTTACATATTCGGTTTATATTATGCTCGCGTTGTGGGGCGTGGTGAGAATGCACTATTTTGTTGAGGCATATGTTTCAGCGGACAAAAAATTGCAGCAGGGGAGAATTACAATGGGAACTCAAACATCATTGGGTTATATATAAATTCCGTTTATATCTTGCGGTAAGATTTTTTTTTTCTGTGTAAACACGTGCAGAAGAATCTTGCATTGGTTAAATGGTTTGCATGTGCTGCACTTATTATATAAAGAGCACTGAAGTTATTTCTTATTAGGCACAGAAGCACTGTCTCTATTGTGAGTAGCCAAGTATTGTAGTGTTGTCTTGTTTCCATATCTTGGTTGTAGCATTTTGCTGAACCATCAGAAAAACTGATAAACTCCAAACGTATGTCATTTCTATAATATGCATGGTAGGTTTGCCTGTTTCTCGATTTCAAAATCTCCATCGGATGAAACATTGGGATTTTGGACCTAAAGAGCAAAACAATTCTGAATAGCACATTTATATTGTGATACCGACAATTCATTCTTATTGTTTATGTGATGGGAGCCATCTGGATCTGCGAGTGATGCATACTGTTAATGTAATGCACTACTTAATCCTGTTTTTCTTTTTGAAATTTCAGCGACTACCTGTTCAAGCTTTTGCTTATTGGTGATTCTGGTGTTGGGAAGTCTTGCTTGCTTCTCAGGTTTGCGGTGAGAACTCCCATCTCTTCTTATGATTACTCGTTGATGTTGATGCGTCCAGTGTAATTGTTGAAACATAAATAATGTTACATTAGAAGAAAAACACACCGTTTTACTTCATATTACAACTGCAGACAAAAAAATATTTGCTAGAAGTGTCCATATCCTCATCCTTTTGATGTTTCTGTCTCACTACTTCGCAGTTTACTCATATTAGAGCATCATCCTTGAAGCTCAATGTACCTAATATTTTCTTACATGGACTGTAAGTGTTACTGATACACTATTTATTTGTGATTAGGATGATTCATATCTGGACAGTTACATCAGCACAATCGGAGTTGATTTTGTAAGTGCATTTCAAATTCATTTACTCACTACTGGAAAGAACTCTTATACTTCAATTCAAGTTTTGTGGCCTAACAATAAGACTCCTTTTATCATTTTTGCAGAAAATTCGGACAGTAGAGCAAGATGGGAAGACCATAAAGCTTCAAATTGTAAGACTGCTGAATTATATTCAGTTATCCTTTCTCATTAGATATAAGTTTGAACACAATGTAGCATAGGCGCTAAGTAGCAGATGAACCAATGTTCGCTAACTTCGTTCATATAGCCTATTGCATTTTGATTCTGGGTTGCTTCATGATGGCAATTGCACAAATGACTAATTGTTTGTCTCTAGCAACAAGCATGATCACGACTTTTGTAAGGGAACAGTGACGTACTTGGTTTTGCAAGTTGAAATGCTATTGATTTAAAGAAGAATTGTTAATCTATAGATTACTTTGCTTGGGTCTGTCAAATATGTAATAGTGACAATACATTGTTAAAAAAAATTATGCTATTGGTTTTAAGAAAAAATTTCAATCTATAGATTGGTTTGGCTGGGTCTGTCAAATATGTAATAGTGGCAGTACATCTTCCATGAACTGTTTTTTGTTAAAAAATTATGTAATCTATAATTGTAATTTAACATGAAGTGGTAAATTACATAACTATAAGCAATAACAACATTGAGAGAATAACAATCAACAGCCCAGATTTGTCTGAAAGTACTCTCTCCGTTCTTGAAATATGACCTAAAAATAGGACAAGCAAATCTATTCGTTTTTTTAACTAACTTATCCTAAACACCATATATTTAAGGACAGAGGTAGTACCAATGTATTGTCCAACTGACATGACTTTGTAATCTCTGCAGTGGGATACTGCTGGGCAAGAGCGTTTCAGGACAATCACTAGCAGTTACTATCGAGGAGCTCATGGAATCATTGTAAGTTGACCTGAACTAGTAGTCTATCTAAAACTTCTTAACCATCTTGAGCATTTTATGATACTCTTTGCATGTTTTGTTTAATTGATTGCAGATTGTATATGATGTTACAGACCAAGATAGCTTCAACAATGTGAAGCAATGGTTAAACGAAATTGACCGTTATGCAAGCGACAATGTTAACAAGCTTCTCGTTGGGAACAAGAGTGATCTAACTGCCAATAAAGTTGTGGCAACTGAGACAGCTAAGGTAAGTTCTCCTAATTTCATTAATGAATCATGACAGCTTATGCAGTTATTCACCACACTTAGGACGTCATCAGACATTTTCAATTGATTAAAATCACCATTCAGGCGTTTGCTGACGAGATGGGCATCCCTTTCATGGAGACGAGTGCGAAAAATGCCATCAATGTCGAGCAGGCCTTCATGGCTATGGCCGCATCCATCAAGGACAGGTATGGACAAGATGTCTAGGTGATCAGCATTCTATTGTCATCTTGATATTCTCCCGGGTTTATTGAAATCCTACTTGCTGCTTTTCTCAGGATGGCCAGCCAACCATCTGCGGCAAATGCAAGGCCAGCCACCGTGCAGATCCGTGGGCAGCCCGTCAACCAGAAGACGTCTTGCTGCTCGTCCTAAGATGGCCTGATATCTTTGGTTCCTTAACGACACGCTATTACTATAGTTTGTGCACGCGTGGAAAATGTAGTTTCATTATTTGTTGAGGAAATGCCCCTGCTGATAGAATATTCGTTGGTGCTATGGTTAGAGAGTTGCAGATGTGTTAGAACACCATAGAGAGAGGCCCCGCAGTGCTCTCTCACTTAAGGAGCAAACACCAACACTTTATTACCTTCATTCTTTTCTACCTTACTGCCTCACTGTTTGTGGGTCATGCGTTGTGAACAGCTATTGTAATCTCTAGTGCGTATTCATAGTGAAAAATGAAATTCCTGTTTGGGTACTTTCTTTTGTTGAGTAGTCGTGTTCATCTGCATTTGTTGTGCCTCGTGACAGGCCCTCGTGGTCTCGCACTGATCTGTGGATGTGATTTGCCTTTTCCTACTCGAATATGCAGTGCTTTGTCATGCAGAGCAGAGCACCATGACGGCCGCAGGGCCCGCCACCACCGCCAATTGCTGTGCTCTGTGTGGTGTCCCATGTTAGCATCAAATATTAAAGTTTGACAAGTGAGGCGATATTCTTCTGTCGGGACACTGAGAAATTGTGATCTTCTGGATTTTCCTTGAATATACTTTCATTATTATATTAGGACAGCTTCGGTGGCTTTCCAGAAATTTCACCTAAAGGCTCACGAGTCATCACTGAAAAATTCCAAAAGACAGGTAAAAAACAGTGTTAAGCCTTTTTTATTATCAAATATTCATGAGTTCTCATCATTGTTTTAGAAATAAAAACGTACCTCTTCGTAGAAACTATAAAAACTTCGATATGAACCACACGGTGTTGATCCAAAGAACCGCTTTAGGGGAGGTGGAAGAAGTGATTTGATTCCCCACCGGACCACCTGCGCCCCTGCCCCACTCCTACATATGTGAGAAAAATTGCATATTTGATACTTTGAGACAACATGCTTCGCATTTTAACACCTGGAATTGAACACGTAAAAATCACCTTTGAACACGTAATGTTTCGAATGTTAAATGTGCAGTTTTCTGTACAGATGCGCACCGCCGGCTCCGCCACTCCAGAACCAAAGACACCACGAGTCAGCGCGTCCGCCTGTGATTAAGATGGATCTCCTTGGCATGAAGCCACAAATGAGCACCGCGACAACGTGGCGATTCCCTCTTGCGCTCGCTTTACGGAAAGGCAGGTAGTGGCCCGTGCCCATCCCGCCGGCGCCCCGCGAGATTCGCCCGAGAAAGCCCGGCTCTTTTTGTGACCACCACAAGCGACAGTGGCGGACTGACTAGCGTGGCTGCGAATTCAGCACGAGGAACACGATGCAGTGGTGCTGCAGGTTTCTGCACGGGGGACTCGGAGACGAGATGCAATATTCATGGCCGTCCACCCGCGTGGGCGTGGCCAGAATAATTCCTTCCAATCATCCAATGCGAGGAGACAGCGTAAATGGCCGCAAATGTTGCAATCAGAGGGCCGGAAGGGCTATGATAGTATGGGCGCCGATGAAGAAGATGGCACACTGCAATAACTACCAAACCTTCGACAGCTGAGCTGCGGTACCCATTTGTCTCGCCAGCTGGAGTTCTCTTGGATCCGAGCTTCCCATCGAGCTCTATGATTCGAGAGTGATTAAAAAAAACTCAACACACTTTGCTCCATCTTTATTATTACGTATTTAGCACTTGTCAACGCTCATATAAGTATATTTTTGAGGAAAAAAAAAAGTTGGACGGAGGATCAGCAGTTCCTTCTTTTTGTGCACAAGCTGGTCCTGGCACAGCAAAGTTGTCTGCAAGTACAGAACCCTTCCCAACTTCCTAAGCAAAGAGCGCTAAAATAATTAACTAGTGGCGAAGTCAGTGGGGGCGACGAGAGACAACTAAAAAAAAACAACTTGGCCCGACGAACGCGACGCGCATTATATGAGTCCGCCTTCCCCGTGTGGTGGTTAGCGTACGTGGCCAACTCACCCTCGCTTTCACCTGCAGCCAGCTGATGATCCCCCATCTCTTTCCATCACGTTCCTCGTGTCAAACTGCATTGTTTACGCCGTGAATTAACAATTATCCCATTATTTTTTTTTATCGTCCCCTTATTAGCTCGTCTCCGTCCACCGTGATCGTCCCACGATTAGAGTTGACGACTAATCCACTATCCCGCTAGTTGATTGGCCACTGGAACCATTCCGGCGCACCTGAAAAGGCCTCGAGCACCTTGTGCTCCCCTTCTTGTAATGGAGTTTTTGTGCACTGGCATTTGGGCGTGCGTCAACTTGCTCCAGCGTGCACTGATCTTTGGCGATTTAAGATGAACCCGATTAGTGTTTGTTTCTTAGTATATTTTGTTTCAGGGTGTTGATATGCTGCCTAACTTGAAAAAAGCGGTTACTGCGAGTAACGTGCTTTTTAAAAAAGGGTTACTTTTGCAAAAAGACAGGGAAAAGCGGATATAAAAGAAATGAAAATAACAGGGAAAAAAGGACTTTGGTCAGAAAACGGCTTTCACTAGCAGGTAGCAGCAGCGTCGAAGAAAAAAGAGCTTGTAGATAGATAGCAGATGAAAGGTGCCTGTTCTGCAGAGGTGTGAGAGGTGCGTTGCCTTGTCGGATAGAGGCAGATACGAGACCGGAGAGGACGATTAGACTACGAAATTATATAGCGAGCCGGTCTTGAATTGAATATGACCTCTCTCATATTTCCAGTTGAAATGGGGTTACGTTTCAAACATATTTCGGCCAACGACTCCAGTCTCCAGTCCGTACCCGTACGTTCATATGGAAGAAAAAGAAAAGTTCGTACCGACCCCTTTCGGAAATTCTTGTGAAACATTTGACCTCGATGGCTAGCGACCTAGTAGCTCGCGCCGACTCGTCATGAGCATGGTTTCGTTTATGCAAGGGTTTAGGGATGATCGGCGTTAATGCTTAAATATCGGCTGACATGTCTGCTATTGGAAGCGCTGGATCGGATCAGGCCATCAGTTCCGGGGGACAAAACGGGAGGCAAGAGTTGAATTCCAGCGAGTATCCGAGGGACAGCGCATCCAAACACGGTGTTTGACCTGAGAAGCTTAAAACTTTTCTGATCGCCTCCTCCAAGCTCGTACTAGCTGGCGTTTTGTCGCTGCGATTAGGCAGTCAACACCGCTTGCGTCGGCGTGCCCTGCGTCACCGGATGGTTGTGTGAAACCAGGCCTACGTACGCGCGGACCATAAACATAAACATTTACGAGGACTGGGAACTTGGAAGGCTTGAGCCGTACTACGCATTCCCGCGCATGGGAAGGACTGGTAGACACGGACGCCGAGTCAAGGGCTCGTGGCGGCACCCCAAGTCCAACGCACGCACCCGCGCACGACACCGCGTCGCTCTACGCAGCGTCGCGGCTGCCATGGCAACGCTGTCGTCGCGGCGCGTGGACTAGTCAGCAGGCAAGGCAAACCCCCCCCCCCCCCCCCCCCCCCCCGCTCGGCTCGGCGGCAGTTGGCGCGCGCGGTGGCAAATCGAATCGCCCAGCGCCCCTGCCCTACCCAGCAGGGAGCTGGGCGCGTACGCGAACGCACCCACCCGCGCGGACTTTGTCGCGCCCCTCGGGGCCATGGAATCGCGACGTCGCAAGTGGCAACCACTCCAATAATAATTCCTCCACCACCCGTCCCCACGGTTTATAAAACCCCCGTCACCCCCCAGTGTGATCTCACATTTCGGTAGCTCGCTTCAAGCTCGATCGGGAGGGCCTGGAGAGCAACAACAAACTCCACCGCTACATCGTCGACTAGGATCTCGTGCCGCTACCGACGACGACGAATCCAACCCAGATGACAATAGCCGCCGCGGTGACCGCGCCCACCACCTCGCCAGCAGTGCACGTCGCGCCGCGCCACGGCCACGTCTCGCCGCCGGCGGTCCAGCCCCGCGCGCCGCCGCGCCGGGATCCGTCTCCCCTGAACCCGAACGCGCCGGCGCTCCGCTCGGCGACCTCCGCGCCCCCTTGCCCCTCGGCTTCCGACGGCGCCAGGGCCCACATCGCCAACCTCGACAAGGTCCTCGGCAAGCCTCCGCAGGCGCCGACGCCGAGGTCAGCGTCGGCCACCCCCAACCAGGAGGACGCCGGTTCCGAGCAGGAGCCCCTCAGCGTCAGGCACGGCCTTCTCAACGCGCTGAACCTGTCCTTCTTCGTGCCCATGCCGGGGATGCGCGCGCGCACGGCGGCCGACGAGCACATGTCCCCGCGGAGCCTGATGCACATGCAGCAGCTGCTCTCGGCGGACTCCCCGCGCGCGTCGCCGAGGTCCACCATCGCGCCGCGGTGGCGGAGCCTCCACGGGGAAGGCGGGTGGGAGGGGCTCCTCGACCCGCTCGACTCCGACCTCCGCCGCGAGCTCCTCCGGTACGGCGACTTCGTGCAGGCCGCGTACCAGGCGTTCCACTCGCTGCCCACGGCGTCGGCGAGGCACCGGGGGCTCATGCTCCCGGACAGGTCCTACCGACCCACGCGGAGCCTCTTCGCCACCTCCGCGCTCTCCATGCCGCCGTGGGCCAAGCGCCCCAACACACCCGAGTGGCTCACGCAGCAGTCCAACTGGATCGGCTACGTCGCCGTGTGCGAGTCCGAGCGGGAGGTGGCGCGCATGGGCCGCCGCGACATCGCCATCGTGCTCCGCGGCACCGCCACCTGCCTCGAGTGGGCCGAGAATCTCCGTGCCTCGCTGGTGCCCCTCGACGGCGGCGAGAGCAGCGACGGGGCGGAGGCCGGAGCGGAGGAGCCCAAGGTGGCGCGTGGTTTCCTCAGCCTCTACAAGACGGCCGGGGAGAAGGTGAAGAGCTTGTCCGAGGAGGTGATGGAGGAGGTGCGGCGGCTGATGGAGAAGTACAAGGGCGAGGAGCTCAGCATCACGGTCGTGGGGCACAGCCTCGGCGCCGCGCTGGCGCTCCTCGTCGCCGACGAGGTCGCCGCGACCATCCCCGACGCGCCGCCGGTCGCCGTGGTCTCCTTCGGCGGGCCCAAGGTGGGGAACGCCGCGTTCGTGGACAGGCTCGGCAGCAGCGGCAAGGTCAACGTCCTCCGCGTCGTGAACGCCGGGGACGTGGTGACCAAGGTGCCCGGGGTGGCGCCGAGGCTGCCGCACAAGAAGGAGCAGTACCACCACGCCGGGGCCGAGCTCAGGATCGACAGCAAGAACTCGCCGTGCCTACGGCCGGACAACGGGCCGGCGTGCAGGCACGACCTGGAGGCGTACCTGCACCTCATCGACGGGTTCACGGGGACGGGGAGGCCGTTCCGGCACGACGCGCGGCGCAGCGTGATCCGGCTGCTGCAGATGCAGAGGGGCAACGTCAAGAAGGAGTACGTGAACCGGGCGCGAGAGCTCGGCGTCGACCCCGCCGCGCCGGCGGACGTCGGACGGAGCGTGGTGTACGGCAACTGCGCCGTCGCGAGCCCCTCGTCGTACTGACGGGATCAAATCACGTCTTGTAAATTTTTGTAGAAGAAAGAAGAATTCTTTCGTTATTAGTTGCAGTTGTGAGTGGGGAAATACAGTATCTCTCATTTTCCGCTCTCTGTTTTTTTCGCTACCGATGCATTGTACAGGAAAATTAAGCAAGCGCAAGTACGCAGCACAATCAATCCAGTGAAAAGCATGACCTTGATGTTTTCTTTGCCAGTTACCGCTGTGAATTGGTCAGTTGTTCTGTTTTTCTTTCTGAGAGAGACTGGTTCGTTCACCTCTGTAGCCCAAGTCTCCAAGATAACTCGGAAAATTTCAACTCTTAGACGTCATGTGAAAAATTGACGGTTACTATCAACATCAAAGCATCAACAAAGCTAACATGTTTTAAAATCCTCTGATGCATCATGCATGTGTAAGTTCTGACAATCGAGGTTACTAACTAGACGGTCATTATCCTGCCATTCACATGTGTAGTTCCGACTTGCAAGGCTCCTACGGATTGAAGCAAAGCTGTTACGGTCTTTCAGTACTATTTCGCTTTGATGGTATTAGGTGATCGAGCAAGAGCAAGTTTATCCTACTCACGGTGCTAGCTAGATTCCCACGTGTCTTATTGGGTCCATGACGTCCAAGTAGTTGTAGACGAGTACTGATGAGAGGCGTCAAGAAAAAAAAAAAAGGTTGTAAACTAGTGCATGGTTAGTTGCGGTCACCGGCAGCATTTTGCTCACACCACACAGACACACAGTGCTAGCACCAAACACGCCTCTCCCAACTGTCCCTATCCAGAATGCGCAGCCAGCGGGGCCTCGCCATCTCCGGCTACCTTGCCGGCCACCACGCTCCGGCGGCCTCCGTATCCACCACCGGCCACCACTCCCTCTTCTTTGCCCGCGCCTTCCAAATCCTCGCCCAGCCGGAGCCCGTCCGCCTCCAGAAGCTCTCGGCACCCGACTCCGGTCTGTGACCTGGCCATCCCACTCCTGTCACTGTCTCCTCTTAAAAGTTCCGAGTATTTTTTTCAGAATTGTTCTACAATTCCTCCTTTTGATAATTCTTGAACTTTGACCCGTGTCCGGGACCAGGGATCCTAGAGCTGAGGCTTGAGCGGCCGGAGGTCAAGAACGCCATCAATTGGGATGTGATGAGGAGGCTGCGGAGCGCTATAGAGAAGATTCAGGCCGATGCGACGGCGAAGGTCGTCCTGGTTGCGAGTTCCGTGCCGGGGGCTTTCTGCGCAGGCGCTGATCTCAAGGTCTGGAGCCTGGACCTGTCCAGCTTGGTGAGATGGGTTTAGACATTGGAACCAATTAACTGAACGTGAGGTTTAATTTGGCTAGAAGGTAGTTGAGAGTGGTTTAGAACTGTTGTTGCATGTGCAAATTTTATATTAGCTAGTTATATTGATGATTAAGGAGTTGTTGCAAAATGCTGTCATCGGAACTGACGGGTGAGCTTTGCGTTATGCTGACATTGATGTTCAGAAATAATTGTGTGTTGCTAGATTAATTGCTAAAAAGAAAAGGAATGGCCAGAGTGTAGTGGAGTGGCCATGTTGAGAAAAGAAAGACTCATGGCTAGACAGCATATAGGGGAGTTGGTTCCTTGGTTAGCATCTAACTGTATGAGACAAAGGGATGAGTTTCATGTTTACAAACACAACTTTCCAAATAGAATATTTTGGATGACAATCCTAGAAACTATAGGGTCTATAATTATTAGTAAAGAATAGAGAGTGTGCCTTAAAGAGTAATACATATGGTCTCAGATGGATGATTACAAGAACTACTAGTATTGCACATGTGACTGCGATTATATTGAAATATATTCCTGTTTCTAAAAAAAATGTGACTGTGATTGCTTGAGATATGATTCTGCATAATTTTAGTATGTACTATATACAATAACTATGCATCATCATACAACCAAAACTAATCTAGATCTTATTCCAAAAAAAAAAAAAACTAATCTAGATCTTTATTTTACCCACCTCTTGCTCTCTTTAATATTTTGTTTCTTTGGTGGTTCTTCAATATTTCAAGCTGTAACTTTAAGTTGTTCTCATATTTTTCTATGTTTTTAGATTATTTATTAATTTTCTGGATCATTATTTGTAACATCAACAATGAAAACATTACTTACAATTTAATCATGACTATATCCAATCAAAATAAAGACGTAATGTTTTTATAAAAGTTTACAGTATATTTCCCTTTTTTCTTAGCAGCTATGAAACGACTATAAAGCCTTTATTAGGGTGTGTTTAGATTGTAGGAAAAAACACTGTAGCATAAGAAAAACACTGTAGCATTCGCTGGGAAATGTGTTTTGTGAGGGAGGAATAGTGAAAAGTTGGAATGAATAGTGAAAAGTTGGAATGAATAGTGAATAGTTGGGAATCTGAACATGGCCTTAGAGTAGTGGCTTGGCGTTTGTGGTGACTGAGTTGAGCATAGCATTGAGTGTTGCAACATGTGTTTGTTGAGTTATTTTGAGTTGAGTGGTTGTTTTTTCATTGCTGTATTGCTCAATCTGAGTTTTCATCTTCTTTTTAATATAATCAGCAGGAGAGCTTGGTTCGTTTCAAAAAGATAAAATAAAGCCTTTATTATGCAATGGTCATTGCAATGCTGCATTGCTGCTAAATGATGATATTTGTGTATCCTGTCATGACATTGATTTCTCAACCAATATGTTTGACATCATATTAATACATTAATACTCGCCTCCTTGTCGCTGTCGCCTTGTTTTTGACCTTTAGCTCAGTTCAAGAATTAAAGAACATCATAATCATGTACAGTGAATAATGAAATCATGTGGTCCAAATCTCAGAGCAATACTATTGTTAACAGGAGAGGAGGCTAATGAGCTCTTCTGAAGTTGGAGAGTATGCTAGATCCTTGAGGTCTACATTCTCATCTTTTGAGGTTTGTATGTGGAACTCAAATTTAACATGCTCTATTGCATGCATAACGTATAGATATGCATATCTTTAAAGACTCCAGATAGGGCTTATTATTTTTATT
This sequence comes from Digitaria exilis, assembly GCA_015342445.1. Classification (NCBI taxonomy): domain Eukaryota; kingdom Viridiplantae; phylum Streptophyta; class Magnoliopsida; order Poales; family Poaceae; genus Digitaria; species Digitaria exilis. Next base: position 1,508,911 of record JACEFO010001926.1, read on the forward strand.
ATCATTACCCAAGGTTGTTCTATGTGCATAAGCTGTTTTTACAGATCTTACAAATTACAATTTGTTTGAACAGGCACTCCCTATTCCAACAATTGCTGTCATTGAAGGAGCTGCTTTGGGTGGTGGCCTCGAACTGGCTCTTTCATGTGATCTCCGCATATGTGGTGCTTCCCTTAACCCAGAGTGTTACCAAATTCCATCCATCCTGTGGGATAATTATTTTCTGGTGTTTTCAATGTTTAAATGCAGACTTCACTCTGATGTGCAGGGCAAAATGCAGAACTTGGACTGCCAGAAACAGGCCTTGCCATTATACCTGGGTATGTGATTACAAACAAAACCTACATAGTGTTTTACATTTTTTAAAAAAATGGTTTAAGAACCTGTCGATATATTCTCAAAATTCACCGACTTGGGAATCTCAGGCCTTGTGCAATGTTTTATGCTTTATTGTGAAGTAGCAGGTCTAGCCATCACTGCACGCTATTTTGCATATAAAAGATTTTGCTGCGCTCATACAGGAGCAACTGACTGTTTCCAATCCTGCAATAGAATGTGATTTCTGAGGCTTGGTCACCGTTATACATGAAAACTGACCTTGTTGTTAACATAGGCTATTCTTCAACATGGCTGACAAAAAAGTTGACCCAAAAGATGCAAACATAAATTACTTGAAGAAGTAGACGTGTGCATCGGGTTTTTTTAAAAATGGAAAAGTCTCTGCCCTCTGCGTCAACCTATGCATTGCGAATAGTCGATTTGATACATTGATGCTGAAAAGGCGACACCGACAAGCACGATTTCACATGCTGTGTTTATTTTTCTAGAACCAAAATGGGCAGTGGTTTTCTTTGTCACGATGGAACCTGCCCACTGCATGTTTTGACTTAGTAAGTGCACATGCATTTCTTATTATAACATTAAAAGTGAACAAAAGCTTTTGAAAATAAACAAGGAAATCTATCTTGGTGAAATAACCTTCATTCGCTGCACTAACAGAGCTGGAGGCACACAGCGCCTTCCTAGGACCGTGGGCGTGTCCAGAGCAAAGGAACTGATATTCACTGGCCGTAGATGTGATGCAGCTGAAGCTGTAATTATGGGTAAGACTATCGTTGCTACCTAATTTTGTCTGCTTGCTTGTTGGAACGATTCTTAAATATGTTTGCATCGCAGGACTTGCAAACTATTGTGTTCCAGCAGGGGAGGCTTATCAAAAAGCTCTTGATATTGCCCGCGAAATAACTCAGAAAGTAAGAATCATTCTTAATCTGACTTTTGAACACAGGAAGATTTTTATGTTTCACATTTCCGATTAAGCCTTACATGCACAGAAATATTCGAAAGTGCCTCTTCTTCTTTTCTTTTGGCTACAAAAGTACAAATACAAACAGCAACAAGTATCTGGCAACATCAGTCAACTTGCGTGAACGAAAATCATCAAACCATAGTAACTGAAAGTTGCAGGAGTAGTTTGATTGAGATCACTGATCCAGCGGCCTGTGCCTGTAACCACTCTGAGCTTGGTCGCCTTTCTTGTAGGGTCCCCTGGGGATAAGAATGGCGAAGAAGGCTATAAATGAAGGGATGGAGGTCGCCGACATGTCATCGGCATTGGCTGTCGAGGGAGAGTGCTACGAGCAGCTGCTGCACACTCAGGATCGCGTTGAGGCCCTGTCTGCATTCGCGGAGAAAAGGAAGCCTGTCTACACAGGAAAATAGTGCCACAATGCGAGTGTGTGTTTTTTTGTTGTTTTTGTTTTTAGAAACATGCGTGTGTAGTGTGTACAGTAGTAGCAGGAGAAGCGGTGGTGAACAGGCCGCAGGCCCTGGATTGGTAGATGGAGGCCCAGCTACCTATTTAAGCCTGGGTTATTCGGTGGTTTGGCAGGCCGGGCTGCATGGGCCAACCTAATCGAGTTCGAGTTGGCGGGCCTGTCCACCACGAGGATTGTGACACACCCGCGATGATGGGTTGGTGGCAGCTCCGACTCGGAGTGCCCAAGCTCGCATGGATCGAGGGTCCCAGCGATGGTCTCGGCGACGCGCGCACCTCTGTTCTGCACAGCAGGTCAGCAGCACCGCATGCTCCACGAATCCACGGCGATGGCGGCCGCCGCGTTTTCTTTTCTTCTCTGCGACCGCGACCGGAGATGAGAAGATCTCCCGCCTTCTTGGACAGCAGCCGAGAGCAGCTTACCGTAAATCACGGCTCGTAATACAGCACGTGATCCATATCGCTCATTTCAGCGATCCCAATCCTGTCCGATTATAAATTAGGCTGTGTTCGGTAGAAAAAACATTATAACGAAGTTCTGGGGAGCGTGTTTTCTGAGGGAGAAAAATATTTATATACTGAAAAGTTTGAATGAATAGTAATATTAGTTTGAAATTTGAATAAAGATTCGACGATCCCACAGAGTAATCCATATCTGACGATGCCGGTTGCGTCTCCTCTCTCGACACCTCGTCATCCCCCAATCAGTCTCCCAGTCTCACCCGTCTCTTCCTGTTCCTCACCCGGCGCTCCACTCCACTCCAGCTGTCCAGCATGCTCGGCCTCCAGCGCCTCCTCGCCGTCTCCGGCCGCCTTTCCCCCCGCAAAGCGGGGGCGGTCGCCCCCGCCTCCGCGGCCTCCTCCCACGGCGCCTTCTTCGTCCGCGCCCTCCAAATCCTCGCCCAGCCGGGGCCCGTCCGCCTCCAGAAGCTCTCGGCGCCCGACTCCGGTCCGTCTCTGCACTATCCCCATCCGGCCATCCCGCGAAAATCTCGCATCTGCTTGTGCTGATTGTGTTCCCCAGCTGTGTTTCGTTGGCTTCAGGGATCATTGAGCTGAGGCTGGAGCGACCGGAGGCCAAGAACGCCATAGGGAAGGAGATGCTGCAGGGGCTGCGGAGCGCGATCGAGGAGGTGGAGGCCGACGCGACGGCCAATGTCGTCTTGGTGGCCAGCTCCGTGCCCAAGGTTTTCTGCGCGGGCGCCGATCTCAAGGTAACCGCTGCATTGACTGTTTTCTGCAGGTTCAATTTTGTGATCTGTGATCAATTGCTCATACGGAGTATCTTTCAGTGGCAACAGTTGCTACTGTTCGTTAAGTTTCTATAGCACATACACGGCACTTTTTCAGTTTAGCCTTAGTGTCACACTTTTTATCACCGTTTCTTTGGTGGAGAGCTGCTACATTGCAGTTTCACAACATATGAACAAACATTGTGAATGCCACATTGAATATTCCTTGTGAATGCCACATTTCAAAGTCGCTGTGAATGCCACATTTCAAAGTCGCTGCTGATACCTTGTTCAGGATAAATGGCTGGTTGGACTTGGTATAATTCTAAAAAGTAATCGGAGAATCATTGATTATTTTGAAGTGAACAATCATTGAATATTTCGAGGCACTGAATTGTGATCCTAGGGTTAAAACAATATGGCTGGTTGCGGTGTAATAGCATATAGAGGAGTAGGTACTCAAAAGAAGATCAGAAACATCAAAAATAAATTCTGGGTCTTGTTTCCATATTTTAATGATGAATTGAGAAAAAAAACAGTCAAGATCTTGGGCAGGGTTACACTTATTTTCTATAAGTAATTTCACTGGATGATTGGCACTACGAACTATGGAGTTAGCATAGATGTCCATTACAAGTAATGCAACTGTCTCTCTGTGCACTGTTGAAAGGTTTTCTCAGGAAGCAGTTTGCTTGACTAGCAAAACACAAGGCTCTATTTGCGTGTATTTTGACTTTTATATCAATTATAGAACTAAAAACGTGTATCCCTTATACAGAAAAATGAGGGATGCAATGATTTTGATGCTTCTCCTTTATGTTAACAGGAAAGGAGGTTAATGGACCATACTGAAGTTCGGGACTTTGTTAATTCCTTAAGATCTACATTTTCATCCATTGAGGTTTGTTGCATAGCAATAGCATGTTCTTCTATATTACCATCGCTCTGAAATATCTTGTAAATTAGCGTATCATTGGTGATGAAAATCTAGATAAAGGTACCAAGACCAATAATTCATGTAATGTGCATGCCCAACTGCCTTATTAGTTATTACTGACAAGTGCAATCCTCCACAACAGAGTAAATTTTCTTAGTATGTTTAGAATGTTACACCTTGAAAAGTGTATAAGCAGGCACTGTCAGTTCCTACAATCGCTGTTGTTGAAGGAGCTGCTTTTGGTGGCGGTTTAGAATTGGCTCTTTCATGCGATGTTCGCATATGTGGTATGCTCTTATTATGAAGTGATAAAGTTTTATCTATCTTATGGAGACAAGCTTTCTTCCTTTCTTTGAAGCATATATGAATGCATTTCCTTTTTCAAAATGTTGCCAGGGAAGGATGCGAAATTCAGCTTGCCAGAGACTGGCCTTGCTATTATTCCTGGGTATGTGTCTAAAATGGCACTTCACCTTTGTACGCAGATCTATATATAATATATTTATCGTTGATGTTTGTTTTGAGTACTGCTGGAGTTGTCCTAGTCTGGTGAATTTAGTTGCAGTACTAACTAGCCAAATCCCTTCGTATTATGGAATTTTCTTTTCCTGCTGACTGGTGAAAGTATTCCAGTCTTCTTTTTTAAAGATGAAAATTTCGTCGTGTAAAAGAAAGTTGAAACACTGCAACCTTGAGTGTAAATTTTTTATTAAAAAGAAGAGGCTGCTGCGTCGCTAATTATACTTTAGGTTCAGTAACATGTTACAATAAAAATTAACTCTGAGGGTTCTTTTGGAGGTCCAGTTCTAAGTGATATGCTTCATCTGTTAGCATCCATTTGCTTCAAATGTAGAGCTGGGGGAACACAGCGCCTCCCTAGGATTATTGGAAGGGCCAGAGCAAAGGAATTAATATTCACTGGTCGTAGATTTGATGCAGTGGAAGCTGTAACTATGGGTAAATCCAGACTCTTTAATTTTTCATCCTGCGCTATGAGTTCTTGTTTCTCATAATAGCCATTAATCATTTATTGTTTATTTACAGAAGAATCACTCTGACACGTGTATTTTCATGTCAGGAGTAGTGAACCACTGTGTTCCTGCTGGAGAAGCTTATCAAAAGGCGCTTGAACTTGCACGGGAGATAAATCAGAAAGTAAGAATCCGCTGAAATAATTACCTGCTTCATTTGACGAAAAGAACAATTTTGCCATCTGAGAATTCCCAACAATACATTATCTACTTATATTGATTAATTTGCGGGAACTAGTTCCTGTTACATCACTGCCCCATCCTTCCTGAAGCTCTAAGCTTAAGAGTCTTTTGTTTCAGGGCCCGGTAGCGATAAAAATGGCCAAAAAGGCCATCAATCAGGGGGCAGAGGTAGACATGGCCTCGGCATTGACCGTTGAAGAAGAATGCTATGAGCAAGTCCTGCACACTCAGGATCGTCTTGAAGGTCTAGCCGCATTTGTGGAGAAAAGGAAACCTGTATACACAGGAAAGTAGGATTGCAGATAATAATAGATTCATCATAAAGTAATGTCGGGTACCTACGAAAGGGGTACCCCAATCTAGGCCCAAAACTACTTGGCATCAAGGCCCGCAACGACATTGACCTGGCTCAACAGCCCAGCAAAGGCCCGCCATCGCTACGAGTCCTCGGCCCCATCCAGCTCGAGGTAAACGATCACCCTCGAGCGGGTGGTTTCCGTCTCGTTTGAGGCTCAGCGGCCTCGAGGGCGACCCCTACCCTCGAGCGGGTGGTTTCCGTCTCGTTCGAGGTTCGGTGAACTCGAGCTTGCGA